>PVHT020000230.1:12958690-13290889 GCA_004024745.2 Catagonus wagneri
CGTCGTGGCGCAGTGGTTAACGAATCCGACTAGGAACCATGAGGTTGCGGGTTCGATCCCTGCCCTTGCTCAGTGGGTTAACGATCCGGCGTTGCCGTGAGCTGTGGTGTAGGTTGCAGACGCAGCTCGGATCCTGCGTTGCTGTGGCTGCGGCGCAGGCCAGTGGCCACAGCTCCGATTAGACCCCTAGCCTGGGAACTTCCACATGCCGCGGGTGCGGCCATAAAATGACAAAAGGCAAAAAAAAAAATTAAATTAAATTAAATTAAAAGTAGTTACTGATGTTGCCTTGTCTGTGCTCCAATCTGTTATTCAATAGAAAAGAAAATCTCAGAGTTCTAGTGGTGGCTCAGCAGAAACGAATCTGACTAGCATCCATGAGGACGCAGTCTTGATCCCTGGCCTTGCTCAGTGGGTTAAGCATCCAGTGTTGCCATGAGCTGTTGTGTAGGTCGCAGACACAGCTCGGATCCCACGTTGCTGCGGCTGCGGTGTAGGCTAGCAGCTATAGATCCGATTTGATCCCTGGGAACCTCCATATGGCATGGGTACAGCCCTCAAAAGACCAAAAAAAAACGCAATGATTACCTCAGTCCAACTATTTAACTAGCTAACTGCTGTCTCAGTCCTCCTATTAGAAATGTAAGTCAGTCACTGCAAATCTGTTTGGTAAATTAACACACAGGTACAGTAGGGTAACTCTAACATATGCGTTCCATGATGATTCAGAAAGAATGCTCACTGTCTTCATAGCACTGTTAAGCCAACATTTCAGGCAAAGTTTTTCTTCACTTTTTTTTAGAGTGCCAAACCAGATACAAGATTAAAACAATTGCTATAAAGTATACAGAGAGCTTATACTGGTTATACATATATGCGTATAGTGCATATTTTTAAAAGTATACATATATATATATACACATATTTTTGTACCTTTACATATTTTTGTGTATATATCTTTTAATTTTTATAATAACAATTGTTTCATTTAAAAACATTTTAAAAATTCATTTTAAAATTATATTTTCAATATAAAATAGTCAAAGCAATAGGGGATGTAAATTTGTGCCATTATATACAACATCTCTTGCTCACAACACTGGTAATTAACTTGCAAACCACTAAAGCACCACTTGCTCATCCCTAAGGTACCAAAAGAAGCAGCTTAAAAGGTCTCACCCACCTGAGACCAACTGTCCAATGAGTGAACCACAGGAGTGTCTACCAGGTAAGGCAAAAATATCACGAGGAATCAGTACATGTATTCTGGCAACGAAAGGGAATTAAAGTAACTTCAGAATGTCATTAAATATACATACGTACATACGTGTGTGTGTGTGTGTGTGCGCGTGCGTGTGTGTGTTTTTCCAGGGATCTTTGTTTAGTGCATATTTTTAAAAGTCCATTTAAATTAAGAGACAGTACTGATGGCTATCTTTCCCTCTGTGTAATGAACACACCCTAATGACATGAAATTTGGTTTAGATACACCCTAGTTAGTGCTAAATGCTAATGTAAGAACGTAGCATCATTAGCCCTTCTGATAAAAACAAAAAAAACAAATTACACACACGCAGGTTGGGATCATTTTTCTCTTTTGTTAAGTATGTTGAAAATTTCCCAAGAAAATGGATCATGTTTTCAAAGAAAAGCATTTTTAAAATTGAAAGCAATGCCTGATAGTAGCACAGGTTAAACCACTTTTTCCTGACACCTAGGGTAAGAAAAGTTTTATGTATGAAGAAAAAAAAAAAAAAGGCAAGTATGGGGCTGAATATCTTCAAAATTTGGTTAACAGGCTTAGAAATCTTCAGCTGTAAGAACTTTCTTTTTTTTTGAATAAGCCATTATCTCAGGACATTCTGCCTACGTGCACCCTGAATTTAGTGAGGCTCTATCTGCAATATTACTCTGGTAACTCTTTCAGCAGAGATGACAACAAATTCAGGAATGTTCTCTATGTTCTTTTCATGATATTAGCCTCAAACAAAGAAACGTAGGGAGGTTACTTGGTCAAATAAGTTTAGTGGAAACAGTATATTTTACACTCCCTCTTCATAGATCTACAATGTACATTTAGTGATTACAGCTCTGAAAAGGCTTGGGAGTTATACAGTGGGGAGTCTGTTCAATTTGGACTGGAATTTCCCAATCTCATTTGGCTTTATGTCACATAAAGCCACTTACCCACAAAACTAATGTTCCTCTTGAGCAGAGTGGGAGATGCTGCTCTACACAATAATTTTTTTCTTGTCTATGCAAACGTAGTATATTTAAGTATTAATATTAAACAAAAGCATATGTGATGTTTTAAACAAAGTAAGTATTCCTTCATTAACCTGGCAAGAAAACTAAGATGCTTTGATACAAAGTCGACAATTTTTTTTTGGCCATGCCTGCAGCATGTGGAAATTCCGGGGCCAGGGATCAAACCCTTGCCATAGCAGTGACAACACCAGATACTTAGCCCACTGAGCCAGCAGGGAACTTCAGAAATTGACAATTTTGAAGGGTTTGTTTTTGTTTTTTCCAGGATGGTTATTAACAGTAAAAGAAGATGAGGATCTATTATCATGAAAGATTTAAAATCAGTATTTTGAAAGAATATGTAATGGCAGAAGGTGCAGCAGAGAAATGATATGTATAGAGAGTGGCCTCCCTTTCTCACCCTTGCAAATCCCAGGCTGTAGCTTTATGGGCTCTTGGATTTTGTCTTATTGCTATTGCATTTCCCCTACCCCCAAAGAGCAAAACAAAAGATCTGAAATTAATTGGAAAATAGCAATAGGCTAGGTATACGCCAAAGTAAATGTGAAAGAGGGAATTGATTTGAAGTTGATTTTAAACGCAAAGCCAGACATGGCAGTGAGGTCACAGTGAGTTCCAGGTCTGAGAGGATGACCACAAATTCAGGTTACTCCTGGACCCCACAGCTCACCCTTCACCTTGCACCAGGTGAGGAAGGACAGCGGTGTGATCCATATGAGTGGAGCTGCAGGAACTGGTGAGGGCAGAAATTCACTCACTCACTAAATATTTTGTATAACCAACCTAGTCAATCTTCACATTCAAGTTCAATATAAACTTAAGAATCTACCCAAATACACACAGAGGCATACACACACACACCTTAGAAAAGATGTGCACCACCTGCAACCGAATTAGTAATTTCTTTTCTCCATCAATCTTGTTGTGGACACCTGTCACAACAGAGTAAATGAAAAAAATATATTTATATAATTCCAGATTCAGGTGTTTTACAAATAATTCCTTCAGAATCTACTTGAATTTTGAAGGAAAGCAAAATTTAGAACTAGACGTTTTTTTTTAGGCTCACAGTAGCAAATGATAATGTATATTATAACCTGGATTTTTAGTTAATAACAAAAACGTACAATGTTATTATTACCACAAGCCAAGCACTAGGCCAACAGTGCATTATCTCATCTGACTTTTATTTTAAATAACAATTATTTGAGTAAGATACTATTATTACCCACATTTTGCAGAGGAAGAAATGAAGATTTAGAAAGTCGGAATCACTCACCGAGGTCACAGGCCCAGCATGTGGAGGAGTTAGGACTGAAGGAGTCCAAAGCCAAATTAGATTACCACTTGGTTTACCACTGCACTTCCTGAAAACTCCCGAGTGTTTTACGAATCACAGGTAAGCAATGCTTTCACAGACATACAAAGGGATAGCACCTGAGAAACTTAAAAAAATACAAGCCACCAGACACCATTTTATGTGTCTACCATCAAATATACGTGATTGGTTCCATATTGGGGACAAGCAAATACACAATCTTCCCACTATTCTAACGGATGCCTAGGTTATACTAACTTTCGAATTTTCCTCCTAACACCTAGCATTATCACTAAGGTGAACAAATTATTCAAGCCTCTAAATGGGTGCACTTCTATGAAGTCTCTACAATTCCCCCAAACAGAAGTTAAGTCTTTGCCACTATCATCTGTGGCCATGTATGAATGTCTCCTTTTAAAGGACTTGCCACAACATAACGCAGATTATGTGTTTATGCTTTAGGCTACCTGACTAGACTGCGAAGTTCTCCAGACCAGAAAATAGCATTATTAATATTATTAAGGTTAATTCAAAGTATTAGGGTACATCCATTCATATATGGGACCATGTTCATAAAAACTGCTAAAAAATTAATTCATGTATTTCAGTATCTCTATGTTAGCAATGATTCTCAAGCTTTTCCCACGTGTAGCACCTCTGAGGCTAAAACACACTTCCGTCCTTAACAATGGGACATTATGACCATGGTTATCAGAGGGAAGGAGGGTAGCACGTTGGGGCAAAGGACATAGAAATTTTTTAAAAGTTCAGAGACTCTAACTTGGCCCTCCCCACCGAGATGAGACACTACCACCCAGAGCAGACACACACAAAAGTTCTTACCGGATAGATGGATGCTAACACACTTAGAAATTTCTGCATAGGTTTATCTCTTTGAGGAAGGCCTGAATCTCAGGACATTCGTCTCGTAAGAATAAAAGTTAGAACGGCGCTAAAGTTCTCTCGCCAAGTCAAAACCAAGTCAAAACATATAGGGGCTCAAAATATTAATTTTGACTTTATTTGAGCCAAACAAAGAATCAGATTTCATAGCCCTGGATCCATGTTCATAGAGCAATAAATGCTTAAGGAGTGAGATAAAAGAATTATTAAATTTATTTTATGAAACTGTGATTCACACACTATGTTGGTTTGATCGGGGTTCCTATATGGCTCTATAAATGTACATACTGAAAATATTTGTGAACTGAATTACATAATTAGAGGAAGGTTTATTTAAAAATTAAGCATGCTCGGAGTTCCCACCATGGCTCAGCGGAAACGAATCTGACAAGTATCCATGAGGATGCAGGTTTGATCCCTGGCCTCGATCAGTCGGTTAAGGACCCAGCTTTGCTGTGAGCTGTGATGTAGGTCACAGATTCGGCTTGGATCCCGTGTTGCTGTGGCTATGGTGTAGGCTGGCAGCTGTAGCTCTGATTTAACCCCTAGCTTGGGAATGTCCATATGTCCTGGATGCAGCCCTAAAAGGCAAAAAATAAAAAAAAAAAAAATTAAGCATATTCAATGTAGTAATAATTATATAATAATGTTACTGTAATCAGTATAATGAATTTTATATGTTCGTATATCTGCATAATTATCTTCTATATGTGACTACCACATGGTGTTTAATGTATTTATTAAATATGTATTAATGCTTAGTATAATTACATGCATTTAAATCTATAAATCTTATTTACTTTTTTTATCCTGTATCCACTAACATTCCAAAACTCAAAACGTTCTGTACTAATAATGTATAAAAATAGATAAAAGTTTGTCTTTCAAAGGAACAGGCTGGAACATAAAAGAATACAGAAAAGCCTCAAACATCTGACCCAGGCTCCTAGTAGCTTAAAGCATCCGGAATGACATAAAGCCAGAAGTTCAATTTTGAAATATGTGCGTGCACACAAGCCCACTCATGCCCACGTGCGCACAGACACACACATTCACAAGAATGCTCACAATATCATTATTTAAATTTTCGAAACTGGAACAACCCAAATGTACATCAACAGAACAGATTCAAAAGTTGCAACATATGACTATACAATGGGATGGGGAGAGTCATACAATAGAATATTATATTGCAATAAAAAATAAATCAAACTGCATACAACAACGTGGATGAATTTCACAAACCAGGAGGCTGGGTGTGAAACAGCAGACATAAAAAGAATGTGTATTTTTAATGCATATGAATGCTTTAATTTAATGCATGTGAAGTCTCAAAATAAGCAAAACCAATCTGAAGTGTTAGCAGTCAGGACAGCAGTGAACTCCTGCAGGAAGGAAAGTCATGGAGACCAGGAGGGGGCAAGGTAGGGCTTAGAGGGCACTGGCAAAGCCTCTTCGTTGACATGAGAGACAGTGCAACAAGTGTATTCATTTTGTAATACCTCACTGAGGTACAGACCTATGATTTGTGCATTTTTCAGATAAAAAGTCAAACGGTGTTTATGTATGTGAGACAGAGAGAGAGAAACAGCAGTTGTTCTGCAGGGACCACAGAGTATGAAGTGTATCGAGAGGAAACCTTTCAGCTGCTATTTTTTGATGGGCAAACCAAGCCATCCGGTGGAGCAGGATGCTGCCATTGGCTACTCAAGCTGAGCTGTAAGGCACAAAGAGCCGGAATGTGCCATGCAGTCAACACAGTAGTAGAAGAAAGAAGGGGGGAAAAAGAATAAAGGCAGAAGAGGGAGTTCCGGTCATGGCCCAGCGGTTAACAAACCCAACTAGTATCCATGAGGATGCAGATTCACTCCCTGGCCTTGCTCAGAGGGTTAAGGATCTGGTGCTGCCATGAGCTGAGGTGTAGGTGGCAGACTCGGCTCGGTTCCAGTGCCGCTGTGGCTGTATGTAGACCGGCAGCTACAGCTCTGATTTGACCCCCTAGCCTGGGAACCTCCATAGGCCACGGGTGTGGCCCTAAAAAGAAAAAAAAAAAGAAAAAGAAAAACCAGAATAACATTAAGAGTTCTGGGCAAAAGAGATTGGAAAGGGTGAAGGATTTAAAAAGAGGTCAGAGGCCAAAGTAGGAGCGCAAAGCAACAGACATGCAAAGAAAGGAAAAAATAACATACAAGGAAACGAGCTTCATCTCTCTCTTGGACTCTGGTGGGGGTGCGGGTGTCAGAAAGGCACAGAGCAAAGACACATCTCTGAAGTTACTAAGTGTCTCGTCAGAACACACTGCATCAACAAGATGAGAGAGACAGGAGAACTAAAGTCGAAGAAAACTCGTATGTGTTGTGTATCTATTACGTGCCAGCCAGTTGCTTCTTGGGTCACATAATTTTCTCATTTCGTCCTCACTGAAAGCCTGCAAAGAATCTACCTTCATCTAAGGTAGCTGCTCTCAGTCTATGCAATAAGGTATTCCATCTCACACATCAATAATGAGAGGTGTTTCCCATTTCACACACACACAAAAGGTAAGTTAATAGGTCAAATTTAACAAGTGAGAAAACTGGAATTAAAAAGAGGTTCATGTAACCTGCTTACCTTAGAAGATTGGATGGAATAGATGAAAAACAGCCAATCAAACAATACTGTGGCTTTTTCAGAATCCACACATCTAAAACCTGAGTATTTGCATAAGGTGGAATCAACGCTCTGTTTAATTGAATTGCAGCAGATTCTACCTTCACCTAAGGTAGCTGATCTCAGTCCATGCAATTAAGTATTCCATCTCACACCTCGAATAATGATAGTTGTTTCCCATCTTGCACACACAAAAAAAGATAAGTTAATAGGTAAAATTCTACCAGTTTTAAACCTGCCACCTGGTTAATATTTTCTTAAGACTTTGGCTCCTATTGCCACGTGACTTCTAAAAAAGAATGAACAAGCAGCACACAAATGTTAACAGGGAAAGCTGAAAATAGTGTTTCTTAAAACTCTTTCATGTGGAGCTCAGTGTTTGTTTTGTAGGTACAAAGAGAGAAACAATACAAACACATTTTACCTTATGGAAATCGCTCCAGGTTTGTGTGATATGATAATTTCACACTATGTCATGGAGTTTCTCAAAGAGAACCATAAAGTTTGAGAATATAGTCACTTAAATGAGCTTAAAATCCTTGGGTTTAAGCAGAATAAGAACTGGTTGGCTGGTCCCATTTCCTATGCGTCCTAGACGTCAAAGCACTAATGCTCTATTCATTTAACTGCTGACTACAGGAAACAAGTTTAGGCATGGATGAGAAAAGATGTTTGTTAAAGGAGCAACACAATGCCTAAAAACAGTGGCACTGTGTGGTTCTATTTAAAATTAATTGCTTCGTGATTTTTTTGAACTTCTTACGATATGTGATGGCAGTTTTACTCAGTTATTTCAAAGTCAGATTACTGCAGAGTTCACCTCAACAAATATCGGTATCTAGTAATATTAGTATCTTCATACCTGCAAAAGATGCCTTGATTATTTAGGCTACCAATCAGGGTGCTATTCAGAAAATACACTACTCTTCTCATCAAAATGATTCATGAAAAAGTTAACATATGATGAACCTGACATGCAGTATTTTCATCCTGTTATAATATTAAGAATGCTATTTTGTTGTTGTCGTTTTCATGAATGTACCCACAGCCTACGGAAGTTCCCGGGCCGGGGACTGAATCCGAGCCACAGCTGTGACCTACACCGCAGCGGCAGCAGTGACAGATCCTTTAACCCATTGCACCAGGCCAGGGATCCACCCCGCACCTCTGCTTCCATAGAAATCCGAGCCTCTGCAGTCGGATTCTTAGCCTACTGCACTACAGCAGGAACTCCAAGAATGCTGTTTTAATGCTGAAATAGAAGAGATTACATTAAAAGTGACACATGATAGCAGTCTCAAGAAAATTGTAGTCTACTAAGTGTTTATCATATTCTGAGGGGAAAAAGAAATAGGGCAAAGATCCCAGAATATACTGCCCTGGTTTATGAAAATAAAATGTGAGTTCTCCTTCGCGAAGTATCATCAGTTTGGTCCAAATAAGCCAAAGCACTAGGCAGACTCTGACAGGTTAAGGTCCTCAGTTCAGTGTGTGTATAGTGAAAAAAAAAAAGGAAGAAATACTCTGGATAGCTAACAAGTTAAAAGATAGTGCTATTCAAGAGTAAGTGTTTTTATTTTTTCTTTTCTTTGTTCCTTTCTTTCTTTTTTTAATCTTTTTTTTTATTTTTAGGGCTGCATTCACCGCATATGTAAGTTCCCAGGCTAAGGGTCGAATCAGAGCTACAGCTGCTAGCCTATGCCACAGCCACAGCAACGCCACATCCACGCTATGTGTGAGATCTGCGCCACAGCTAACAACAACGCCAGCTCCTTTAACCCACTGAGCAGGGTCAGGGATCGAACCCACATCTTTATGAATACCAGTCTATCAGGTTTGTTACCGCTGAGCCACAACGGAAACTCCCAAGAGTATTTTTCGATTACCAGGAATATTGCTCAAAAGAGAACTGCTTTAGTCTAATTCCGTAACTTAGAATAGAGTCAGTCACGTCAAAACATCATATAGTTGGAGTTCTCTGGTGGCATAATGGTTACAGATCCGGTGTCGTCACCATTGTGGCTTGTGCTGCTGCTGTGGCGAGAATGGATCCCTGGTCCGGGAATTTCCATACGTCTAGGGTGTGGCCAAAAAAAGAAAAACATTCTGGTTCATCAGGTTGGAAAATAGAAGTACTAAGCAACATCGAATGTCATATATACATCCTGCTTATGGGTATTTAGCATTTCACACTAAAATTTCTAATCAATCATTTCATTCACACAGTCTAAATTTACTGAGCCCATAGTATATTTTTTAAATGTTGCTGAATACCACAAGGAGGAATTTTAAGATAAAATTACCTCTTTCTAAGAAAAAAAAAATGAGTTCCCTGTCAAAGAAAGAAGGTTCACAGTAAGCATTTCAGTAAAGATATAGGATGGGATAGGGTTTTGCATCAAAATCTGCAGAACAAACAGTTCTTTCAAAGACAAACAGTTACGTCCTAAATGTCTGCTCTTATTTGTCTGAGTAGTATTATTATTTCCACTACTTATTTCACTCATAATAAAAGAATGTAATGTGGTCAGCGGCAGTGGAAACATTTCAGGGAGATGAAAGTGAAGATGATTTTGAGGGAGAAATAAGAAATGCACAGCTCTGGAGAAGAAAACAGCACTGCAGCCAACAGGATGTAAGAGAAACAAAGGGTTACCCTCCCATACAAACATGCCAAGAGACAGTGAAGAGTCTGAGTTACTAAAAAGCGTGGTCCCCAAGGTTAATAAGACAGAATCTTCTATCCCAAATGATGAGGCCAGAGCACTTGCAGAAAATAGGAACCCACTTGACGTTTCCAACAGAAGAGATCAGGAAAACTAAACTAAACTAAAGGTGCACAGCGAAGAAAAGTGAAAAATGAAGAATGTTATATATTTCAAAGAAAATCAAACATAATCCAATTCTGATCATAAAACAACAACAAAAAATCAGATACCTTACCCATTCAGATAAAAGGATGGAATTGCTGACAGGCATTTGTGAGACATTAATGACACTGGATTACTGCAGTATTTATGTGTCACTATGTCTTTCTCTAGTTCACACTGGAGTTAGACTATTAATATTTTATGTATCTGCTTCCAAATTTAAATTCCTTCCTGAACAGTGTTTTCCTTTCGGTCACTCATATTGATACTCTCAGGACCAAATACAGTACCCATAAATGAGTAGGTACTCCTTAGTAAATATTTGTTGAGTGGACTTGTTGAAGTGATTGTAATCTAGTGAATAAGCTTCTGAAGTTTATTGAAAAAACAAAAATAGAGTTGATCAGTTAACTAAACTAGCTACCTGACATCCCTTTGTTTCTGAACTGCCTGCCCATTTTTAGTGTTTTTTTTATCCCCGTTTCTCCTGAATCTAACTCTTTAGTTCTTAGACCAGCAGCCTTTTATGAAGTTTTCCAAAGTAACCTAGAAAGTGAGCCTTCCAAAGTGATCCCAGATCTTCGTAGTCCCACTGGGAATTCACTCAGCACTTGGTCAAAAGCTCCGCTAACGATCCAACTAGTACCTTCTGAACCATGGAAGTCAGCAGTTCGAACAGTGGCCAGGAAGACCCCAGCACAACACACCTTGAAATAAAGGTTTCAAGCCAGAGCTACAGAGAATGACTTGTCCGACCTCAAATTTAAGCACTAAAGGTCCACCTAAAATTTCGTTTGCCAGCACTACTTCCTGGTAACCACTCAACAGTCCCAGGTGCTCTCCATCCAAATGGAATTTGTTTTTAAAGTAGGAACGCTCCAAAATCAGGTCACTTTTAGGCAGCAATCAGCCTTCTTTGTGTCCACTTAAAACACTTCCACTGTGACTGTAGCAGAAACCCTAAAGCATGAGCACAGGGAGTAAAACAAGGTGACCCGAGAATCAGTATTAAAGCCAGGAAGGTAAAGGTCCCTTCAGGCATAAGCCACACTGCATTTTTTTGCCAGCAAATTTCTCACTGTTCGTTCTCAAGTCTGAATAGGCCTTGCAAAGAGTTGTGGGCACAGATCTCCTTGTACTTCCCAAAACAACTCCTGGCAAAACTGCCTCTTTTTTGAGGTTGAATAGGATAAATAAAAAAGAAATGCACACGCTTAATCACACACAGTCACACACACACACTCTCAGGATTACGGAAGCATATAAACCACAGTCAGGAGTGGTTCTGGCCAGGTTTTTATCCTCATCTTGGGGTCTGCCTATATTGTCTTTACTCTTATAATAATACCTACAACGCGATCTATTCCACAAAGTTTTTTTTTTTAAAGGGAATGAAAAGAGATGTGAATATATATTAAATTCCTAAGACAAGACACTGTAAAAGGCAACGGGGTGTAACTGTTAGTCTACAGCCCACTCTTCCCTGACAGACTACAGGATCCCAGTGGACAGCACACCGAGGGGGCACTCGTATACGCTGAAGGAAAACTTACATCAAATCACCAGCTATTGGGAGGTAAGCTGTACTTCTTAAACAGGTAAATTCACAGTCATAATACGATTTTTTTTAAGGATGCAACCAAATATTTTGGAGTGGAGAAAGAAAAAAGCGAATTTGATTATATTTCTCTTGTTCTCGTTTTTTTATGAAATCACTTAATTTTCTGCTTTAAGCCAATGTCTCTCTCAAATCCTTTGTATATAAGAGGCACAGGGTAAATCGAAGAGTGGCTGCAGAACGTCTGTCGCCTGTGTCACTTCATGAAGTAATCACTGGATACGGAAGCACTGTCTCTTTTAACAAACTAGGATCTCTTTACTTCTGAAAACAATTAATACCCAGCAGTAGCAGACTATAAATTTACAGTGTCAGAACTCCTTAATTCCAGTCCGTTATCAGGGAATGCCCTAAGCAATAAGAAGTTTGGAAAATACTACTTAAATATAATCATATTTGCATCTCATTTAATTATCAAGCTTACAACTGCTTTCAAAGAAAAAAATATCCTTTTTAATGGCATTTTGTCAAAATTCTTCAGTGTTAATCTTAATATTCAACTCTATATATGAATTAAAAGAAAAACAATCTCATTACTGAAAGGAAAAACAATGTTCTCTGATTTTTTTTCTTTTTAGGGCTGCATCTAAGGCATACTGGAAGTTCCCAGGCTAGGAGTCAAATCGGAACTGCAGCTGCTGGCCTACCCCGCAGCCACAGAAACACCAGATCCAAACCATATCCATGACCAACGCCACAGCTCATGGCAACGCTGGATCCTTAATCCACTGAGCAAGGCCAAGGGATCTCCTCACGGACACCATGAGGGGTCCTTAACCCACTGAGTCACAACAGTAACTCCCAATGTTCTCTGATTTTAAAAACTTTATCTTTTGGAGTTCCCTTGTGGCACAGTGGGGTAAGGATCTAGCATTGTCACTGCAGCAGCTTGGGTTGGTGCTGCAGAGTGACTTTGATCCCGGGCTCAGGAATTTCCACATGCTGCAGAAGTAGCCAAAAAAAAAAATAAGTAAATAAAAAGGTTATCTTTTTTTCATGACGATGGAGAAGATGCACTTTTCTCTAAATCACTGAAGGAAATTAAGACCCTCTCCCTGCTTCCCCAGCTCCTCTCCATCCCTGCCTTTAAGAATCTTCCCAACAGTAAAACAGTGAGTTCTAAGCTCTAAATGGACAGAGTCAAACCTGCAATTCAAAATTAAACCCACCCATTTGTTAGAGCACAGAGCAGCAAGGAAATCATAGGGCCGATGAGAAAAAGCATCAGAGACCAAGTCTGTGGGAAAGGCCTTGGAAATGAACTGTTGATAACAAACCAAGCATATCAAAGAATGTCCACGGTACATGTTCCAAAGGGTTGAACACAGTACAACTTAACTTCATTGTCCTGACTTCCAAGTCCCATAAATGAGGAAGGATAGAGTCTATGTGCAAATGGGGTGTGGCTCTCTGTAAAAGGTAAACTGATGTCCTGAAAATCAAGTCTTGGATACTTAAGGTTCAAGGGGTAACGACTTAATTTCCACCCACTCTCCCTTATCCAGGAGGTAAGCCTCTGAGGTTCAGAGCCCGACAACAAGATTTATGTATGTATCCAAGTACCTAGGATCAGACAGTCTTGAGCAATGTGCTTAACCAAACTCAGTGTCACTGCTTAAATTGTGGGGTGGGTACAGTGGGGAACAGTCTGAAGTCATTTGCAGCAAGTTTTCTGTATAACTTAAATATTTTTGAAGAAATATGGTAAAGTGATTATCCTTCTGGAACTAGATCCACTGACACTGTCACATTAACTCACAGCTTGTTAAATACTGTGCAATCTTTCTATAACATTCTTTGTTGGAGACTCGAATCAGCATATGGGAATTGCTCTTTTCCTGTTAAACTGAAGTCATTACTAACTACTCATCTGTGACATGTACTCTTTCCTGTAACCAGGGATTTTAGCTTCACAAAATTTAGAAACTGCCACATTGTTTCTTGGCATCGCTTTCAAATGTGACATCATTTGAATTTTGGAAAACTCCGTTTTAGCAAAAACACTAGTGGGTGCCAGGTTAAAGATGGCCCAAAAGCAGCAGCGGGGTCTCCATAGGGACCAACTACAGTTCATTCTTTCAAGCTATACCTTCACATGCCTTTCATTAGCATCACATGGAATTTCAATGAGCTCAACAAACACATTTCCAAAATGGATTATCAAGTTACGGGAATATAGAAATGGCTTCCACTTACTGAAGATCTGTCGAAAAACATACTGATGTGGAGAGGAAAATTCCCATTTTCAGCTTCCTTAATTTACAAAGCTGAAGGAATATGAATATTTTAAGTAGACATACACTTACTAACAAACACTATCTACATAAGTAATAATCCTAAATGCAATATAAAATACAAATTCAAAGTAGATATAAACCTACTGATTCATTTATTGCAGAACACAAAATATACAGGGAACTGTGTCAGAATGATAAAGAAGATGGCAGAGAATCAGTATCATTTGACTCAAAGTGTCATGTGGGAAATTCTTGAATGATCTATACAATTTCCTTCATAATTTGAAAAGTTGCATGCCACAAAGAGAAATTCAAGTCATCTCATCAAGATAACTGTAAGCACCTACTCAGAACTTGTGAATATTTTTATTCCAAATAGAGTTCGACAGCAGCACTTGTCAACAAAAATTTAGGATTAGTGCTCTGAATAGGAACCTCTTGTCTATCTATCAAACAGAAAACAATTCCAGTGGTTCACAGCAATTTCCCCTAGAAAATATGAATGACCTCTTATATGTCACTGTTAAGAAAATGCTTTGAGCTTATAACCTTAAAAAAAAAACCTGTATTAATTTTAATCACTTTGTTATTTTAAAAGATATATTTTGTCAGTAAATAATAGTTTTATCTCTGATGTTAAAAGCATGCTTACTTACTTCATGAAAAAAGAGAGAGAGAACCCACACAGAAAGACACACACACAGCTTGAAAATTTAGGACATGTGGTTACAAATGCTGCCTCAAAATCACTGTACCATAGAGTACAACCTACAGTGCTTGTGAAATCATGTGACTATTTATTACTCTCCTGTGGAAAAACTCGGTGACCTCAGTAGTAACAAATCATTTTTATTCACAAAGTGTCTATGATCACGAAGCACATATCCTATATGTGGGGGGAAACAAGGAAAAATTCTGAAATGTTCAGAGAGAATCACAAAATACTATCTGTGAGAAACTACTACTCAGGAAAGGGTCTGATGCATTCTGACCAAGAGACCACAACCTGTTGACAAATATGACAGTGATTAATTCTGAAGGGGAATTTTCTAAGACTCATTTTGGAGAAGAGGAGGAAATTTCATAAAATTAAGATGAAAAGTAAGCAAGGAGAGGAAATCTCTGTCTTTCAAAAAGTTATGTATTAAAGTTAAGTACAAATGCAATTTAAAATAAAAATGATGGAATAAGGTCATTAATGACCCAAAGAAGAAAGCACAGATGGACAATGTGAAAAAATAACCCTGATATATTTCTTTCAGGAACTTGTATAATTCGGAGTGGCTTCAAACACCAAAGTTTATATACAACAGAAATCCAAACAGAAGAACTGATGAATTAAGGCACATATTTTTTGAAGGGAACAATGCCAGTTAGTCTTTTGGAATGAATTAATGCCACTCTTCCCTATAATACCTGACAGCTAGTATTCCACTCTGTATATATCCTAAATATCATTTTTAAAATTAAATGCTAAAATAAGGCCTTAGAAATACTATTTTTGAACAATCTAATGAGTATTCCCATAGTTAATGACATATGAAAATCACAAAGATTAGAAACAGAACAATGATTATAATTATTATTATAATAATAAATATTCCCAAAGCCCTTTGGCATTCACCTAAACGGTTCTACATATATTATTTAAAATGACTCTCTCCCCCAACCCTGACAACCTGAGACCAAGCAATATTACTCACAGCCTATAGAAGGGGAGGCTATGAACTAGTGACGTTAGAGACTTACTCTAATTCTGATTGTATTCCACCAAAGCCACTCCACAGATAGGAAAGTATAGCTACAACCTATGGCTTTTCCAAACACAGCTGGACATAAGCCTATTCCAGATAACCATATGTCCCTAAAGACACTGAGATGGCTGAAATGTCTTTTTTCTAACTTGTGCTATACAGAGCTGGTGAACAAACAAGCTTGGAAAGAGGCCAACGTGCTCAGAGAACAGAAAATGGGGGGAAAAAAAAGATTAAAAAATATTGTGATGCACGTTTACTACCACCAAATAAGGACTTCTCAAACTCCAGGAATGGCAGTTCCAACAATAAGAAAAATGTCTGGTGGACCCAGTCGTTCTTATTTGTATATGAGAACCACTGCTCCTGGTGCTGTGACTTCAGTACTTTGTTTCCACAGGGCAGTTATTTAATCAAGAATTTTAACGACAGGACAGTACTTACTAATTATTGGTTTAGTACGTGTTGCTGTTTTTATCCTAAGATTATCATTTTTTGGCAACATATCACTTTTAAAAGATGGGCTGTCTTAAATTACTTCACGTTTTACTGGTCAATGTTTGTTCAAACATCTCTCGTTCTATACTGATTTATGAGATCAACTTACACTATCAACCTAAATACTCTCCCTACAGAACTCAATACTAGAAGTTAATCTGTTATGAGTTAAGAAGAAGGATCTAAATATCCTTTTTTTAAAAAAAATTAATATTAGCTAAGGCATCAATATATAAATCCTGTGATCTACAAATTAAAATGGTCCCCTCAGATCCAGCTACAGGTCAACTATTTGCTTCAGGTCAGGCAGACTGGACTCTTCCAGGCAAAAGTGAAGCAAGTGGATATAAATTCTATGGCTCAACAAAGTGCAGTCCTTACTAAGTCTCTCTTGTACTAGGGAATTTAAGACCAGGTCTCCTAAAAAGTACGGATGTGGCATGATATGGCCTTAATAATACGGGCTTCCAGAAAAGGAACTTAATAGGATATAAAAAGCATGGCCCTAAAAAGAATTAATTTAAAAATAAACTTGATAATGTGGCGAAGGATTAAACTTGATATGGATCCATGTAGAGCAACTGATTCCAAATTTGTAATTTAAGAAAAACACAAAGGCCTCAAATTCCCAGAACACAAAAATAAAACAGAAGCCTCCGCCACTCCAAAAAGGCTCATGAAGACTGTTAAATGAGAACCTAAATTGTGATTTGGTGCTCACGAATTTTTTAGGCCTATTTTACTCATAGCCTTCTGATGGAGAACTGGAGAATACAGGAGATCCAAACCCCCCACCGACTCGAGAAGATCCGTAAGTACACATATTTCGAAACATCAGCAACAGGACTGAAGCAGCTCCTTGAAAACTCGTATGAGAAAGCATGTTACTGATAGAAAGGCTAGTAATACTTTTTCTTTTAATTAATGAAAAAGGAGAACTTGAGTCATCTCCCCGGCGGCCGTCTCTCCTTGTGGATTGCACGGGCACGCTGATCACAGGTGAAGCAGATTTCAAGAGTGAGGGTCTGAAAACCCGTCCTGGGATCGGCGGGCAGGAGGAAAGGAAAACAGGAGCATCAAATCCAAGAAGGGTAGCAGTAAAGAAGGCTGCAAGGGAGAAGCCGAGAGAGGAGAAAGAGAGTTCGAGGAGAGAGGGAAGCAAGTTGGGAAGTGGGGAGACGGCCAGGGAGGTAGGAGAGGCAGGCGTGGTGGCGGCGGTGGTGGGGGATCCAGGGAGGCCGGGCGGGCTGGACGCGGGCGCCGGGCAGGCAGGGCGCAGGGAGGGCGATGGGGAGGCGGCGCGGCCGGGAGCTCGGCGCGCACCGGGCAGCGGGGCGAGGAAGCGGGCGGCGAGCGCGGCTGCTTCCGCAGGACTTCCTGCGACAACACGCCCACAGCTCGGCGGGGGCACGCGTGGCGCTGCTGCAGGCCCCGGGGCTCAGGCGACAGCGAGCGCCCCCGACACACACAAAGCTCCTCCGGTCTCCGCAGCTTCAAAGGCAGGGCCCCAGACAGCAAGCAGCCTCCTTCCCCGACAGGAGCAACTCAGACTCTAGCTTCTTGAGAAACCCTTAAAAGAAAATGGAATCCTATTTCTATTCCTGATCTGCGCCGGTTCTGATTTTTTTAGTTCTCCTTCAAAAGAAAAAAAAAAAGGAAAGAAAAGGCAATTTCACTCTTGGCTTTTGGTTCTGGGACTATACTACCCACCAAAACACAGTGGGGCTTGAGAGCCCATTCATAAAATAGAAACTTTTTTATTAATCCAACAGAGACAAATCGGCTAATATTTAGATGAGCAAGGGTTCTGTCTGTTGTGTATGTTTCACCCAAACCAACCTTTCCTTTTTGTGTCTGGAACACGCAGAAGCCAAGTCAGAAAGCCAGGCTGTCAAGACCCCATTTGGAGCAGGGGCGGTTACCCAGGAGTGCAAATAATTTAAGAAACACAAAGCCCAGAGGATTACCAGGACAGCACCACAGCCCAACGTCATTCAACAACTTCCCCTTACAAGAGTTTGCTGATCACAGGCTTTTCACTGCAGTGGAGCCAGAGAAGAGGCAGTTACTTAGACTAATAACAGATTTTTTTTAAACAGGAGATTGCAGCTATCTCTGGAGAAAGAATACAACACGTTGCATGTGAATTATGACAAAAACCAGACTTTAAAATGTCTTATATAAAGACGATGGCTTTTATCTCCCCCACGATGAGGAAAGGTAGATTAGGGCTAAAGGAGAAGGCCAAAAGGAACAGTACTAATATATGACAGTCACCTTGTGTGTGGAACCCCCAGAACATAACAGCATCTCAAAATCCTGCTCACCCCAAAGCAGAATTGCTGATCAAGCCCGAGCACTCCAGCCAGACTGCCTGGGTTCAAATTCTGATGCTGTAACCACTCCCTGTTGTAGCCAAAAGAGTTGATTCAACTTCCCTGAGAAGTGAGGATGACAGCAGTTCCTGTCTCAAGTGGAGAGAAGCCACTCAAGCAGTGCTCAACAACTGTGACCCATTATCATTATTTGGAGGTGACCCCTAATGGAAAACTAACCTAACCTTTCCCCTGCAAAGCTAACTCACTTGTGGCCAGTGGTGGCTCTCACTTCTTTTCTAGTGATCAGTGTTCACCAGGCACCCACCAAATCAGTTGTAGCTACAGGTCGCTTGCTCATTTCCATGTAAACTATAAACGGTGGCCAGCCTCTGGACAAAGTTTGCATGCCCTCTGCTCCCTGATTTTCACAAGTGAAAACACAATGACTGACCCATTCAATCGTGTCCCCTTCCCATCATTAAAGGGCAGCACACTTTGCAGACAGGAAACTCGCCCAGTGCACATGCCGTCCAGCTGGCAAATAGAGGCATCTTCAACAAAGTCCACTCCTCCTACATACAGTCTGATAAGGAACATTTTAATGGAGCCAAAACATACATTTCCTTCCTCTATTTCTGTATTTAGCAGACACGAGAGCTGGATAGTCATGTCAGGGATTATGAAACTGCAATAAAGAGAGTTCTAAGCCATCAAGACTATCAGAACAGCAGGACTAAGTTTCGCCTACTCACTTTCAACGGAAAGTATGCACCCCTTCGGTGGTGGAAAAGTACAGGAGATTTAAAAGCCCCTACTCATTAACTAGAATGTATTCTACAATGAAATGTTTTCTCCTGTCACTTAAAAAGTTTGTAAATTTCAGTCAGATATTATTTTTAAAACCCCAGCTACCCCCTTCAAAAGATTTTCAAAGTTGCTGATAGACATAAGATGACATCAGAAATGTGTGTTTGAAAGATGCAATTAGCTAAGGTTTCTAGGAAGCTTTGCAATGTTTTGTTATTAAGGAAGAAATAGATAAATATGAGTCCTGCAAGTAATGAGCTGTCCTAGAAGTAAAGAAATTCATCAAATAGATCCTGTTTGGTTTCTCCTTCATGGCTTCACAGGTCCATATAGATTTGGGAATACATAATAAGAGCAAGTCTTAATAATTTCCCAGAGCTGTTTAAAATAATATTTAACAGATGCTTAACAGATTCATATATTAAATCAAAGGGACTTCCCAATTCTCAGATAAAAGAAAGGGGTTTTTTCATTTGTTTGTTTTTTTTTTTTTGTGTGCTTCTTTTTTTTTTTTTAGTTAACTACAGAAGGCCAAGGATATGGTCCTTTAAAAAAAAAGCTTCAAAATTTATTCCTTGGCTTTTACGATGAAATTAAAGCGATTAGTAAAAATCAAGTATGTAAAGACGTCTCAGTATTCTTGTTTCAACATGAGAAATGCCTAAGCAACTATTATTCAGTTATCACTTTATTGGCCATCTCTCAAGGAGACATGGATATTAAGAAGAGCGGAGAAGGATTCAATAGCCTTTCACTGCCAGAAACCTGAGCTTCCCAAAGCAGCATTACTTACGGTTCTGCTCAGCTCCCAACAAACCCTATTCATCAGTATCCTTATTAGATCTTCTGAAGATCTACCTAATCCTTGCTCCCTTAGCATACAAGCATGGACTACCTACAGGTAACTTTCATCACGAAGACAACACATAAACCACAAACATCAGAACACAGCATTTGGGCTGACAAATATTCAACACGTGGAAGTCAAAACTACACATTCCTGACTCATGACCTTGAAGCCTAACACTGTTAGCCCTCATGTTTTAAGGGCCCATCGGTTATCACTTCGCATCTTTTGATTCCTTCTTAGTACCTCAACTGCAGTATCAGGAAAGCACAAAAGTGGGGTGTATCTTTGCATCTTTCTATAGCTGGCAAATGTATTTGGGCTTCCCTTTACCTCAGTTCACTGACCCTGTCACACTTGGTTCAAGGACATTAAAGAGTAAAAGACAGAATTTGAAAACACATTGTAAAATACAACGTAAGTTATAACCAGTGGTATGACACTTTAGGAACAATACATTAAGGCAGACTTCAAAAAAATGGCTATCAATTATGCAACATCAGATAATCCTTTGCCTCTCTGAAACCTGATAGCCCAATTTCACAATTTTCTCAAAACCTAAAAATCTTATGCTCTTCTGGCCAAAGTGTTCTTCTCCTAAGTGCCAATTTAATGCAACACTGGAGAAAGCACCGTATGCAAGGCACTGTAAAAAGAACAGAAATAAGCTGGGTTCCTCACACCTGCAATGCCAAGTGTATTCTGGTATGGAATACTAAAGCCATAAATAAGTGAAAGCACAAGGCAGGGATGTTTAAATTCTCAATGAGTGGAAATGCAAAGGCTTTCGGAAGAAAAAGAAGACAAAAGTCAACATCTAAGCAACAGGCAGAATTCCTTCAGTTAAAGCTGGATGAAAGGCATTTCATAGAGGGGAGTACATGAAGGAAGGTAGGTTTGGGTTGACCTGGGACTAAGCACGACTTTGAGGATAGAACACCTGCTATCATACAGACAGAAATGGTAAACTGGCAGCAGAGTTTAGGGTTGGGCAGCCAAGTTAAAGATGATAAACAGGTTGATAAACAAGCACCTACGTGTTTGAAGGCCACTTGATACTAGAATTCAGAAGCCAACTTTGGTCCAGAGATGAAGAGCTGGGATGATTTCATTCAGATCAAAAGGTGAAGGCATAGAATCCTCAAGGAAAACTGTAGAGATTAAGAGGAAAGTCAAGGATAGCCTAGAACAAGTGTGACGGGGATGCAGTGCCCCACAAGCCAAGCCAAGAGAGACACCAAAGAGAATGGTTGGCAGCATCCAGCTCATTTAAGAGGTGCAGTCGGATGGAAAGACCATAGGGCTTGGCTGCCACGAGGCCAGCAGTGTCCTCAATACCGCAGTGTCGGTGAACGGAGTCTTGGCAGAGTTCACTTAGCTGAGACATGGAGATGTACATGAAAAGAGGCCCAGACTCAGGCTTGCAATATTTCTCCACTCTAAAGTTATTTTTATGTCTGCGTAGGTTTACCTTTTATCTGAAAAAGGAGACCAGATTCTGTATCTGGCTTAGAAACGTCTAATTAATAAATCTTAAAGAGCACGATTTTGACTTTGCGCCATGCCAAGTACGAAATCAGATCCATCTGGAAATAAATAAAAAGTGGTCTTTTGTTTTGTTTTACCTTGTATTTTTTCCTAAACTGTCAGTGGAGCTATATTCATTATTTGCCGACTGTTACCCAAAATCAATCCAGTGCTTAAACCAAGACCTATCTCTCAGCTTCAGTAACTATATATTGGTTACACACTTGCAACTGAACTTTTCCTAGATTCTAAGAACACTCCATAAACAACTGCAATTGGATTATAATCCAAATGAGCAGAAGGTAAACACCATTTAGCTATCATCTATAAAACATCCAAGATAGTCTTCGTTCACAAATATGTGCCATGAGAACAAGCATAAAACAGTTTAAAGAATGTCTGAGAAGACATTTACCAAAAGTAACTAAATATATCCAGGGAGAACAGTTTTGATTCAGCGGGAATAAAGTAAAATTAAATGTATACTGATTTATCAGGAAAGCAAATCCCTTAACAAGTGGAAAGAAAAAAATCCTTATCTGGATTTGATCTAATTTAAAAGCCAACAAAACAGTACTTTCTGATAAATAAAGCTCAGAGTAAGAGCCACTTTAAATTTATTTTGATCTGCAATGCCAAGAGCACAGGGTAAGGTTCCAATTTCCTAAAGTCAAAGGAGAAAATGAGATACTTGGAATATAGGGAGAGAATCAAGTAAAAAACAAATTCCAAAATAACATTAAGAAAACCCTTAAGAACAGCTAGGGCAAAGTAGGCACTGACGGTGTTTCTTCCAATTAGGTTTACACTGTATGTTAAACTGTAATTTATAGTCAGAGCAAAAAAAATCAACTATATAAAGAGATAACAGAGTAAGAGGAGAGGAAAGTCCTAGATATTTAATCAAAAAATAGTGGAAGTTTTCAGCTTTTCTCTATATAGCATGTTCACTACAGGAAGATTTTATGTGGGATGATCAGTATAATAATTAAAACGGTTCCTTCGTCCATTCTAGAAGTGCTCTTTAATGTTAAAGATCATTCCATTACTCTCTGATTTAATTATTTCTAACTGATTGAAGATGATAATTTTCCACAAGCAGACGATATCATTTTAAAAGAATAACTATCCATAACCACTTAAAGAGTTTTCACCTGAAAGAAACATTAAAGAAACAAAAACCATATGTAAAGGAAAAAAAAAAAAAGCAATTCTGCCCTCTGGCTAAGAAACAAACAGATGAAAACCTAGACAAATAAAAGCCCGACCAACAGGTATCTTCACCTTAAAACTAAACATGCTGGTTTAAATGCAGACCCTGGACCAAACCAGCCCATTTCCAGGGACCAATACACCTGCGCCTGCTTTCCCAAGTCACTTCTGAAGCTGTCTTTAGAAAAAATTTGGGAGATGTCTTGGGTCCAACACCTTTCTGTGTGGTATTCATCACAATTCTTTAAAACAGAAATGGAAACAGTGGCATAAGAGGTTGGAAATCACAAATTTCACTGATGGGGGAGTTGTATTAACACTTCAGATTATATAATACAGCTATTGGAACTGAAAGATTAAAAGGAACAAGAAATTTAGGTGAAATACCTCAGATGTCTAAGAAGAGATTTTTTTTCCTGTTTTTCTAATCAATAGATTAAATGATTAAAATTAGCTTAACTATAACCAATAAAGAAATGTTAATTGTATCCGTATTTTACAGCAGGATCATAGGTAAAAATGGAATGTTAAAGAAATGCTAAAAATATAGACTAAGTTTCTATTTTAAAAATATTTCATTTTCACTACATGTAGGCTGAAATCTTTTACAAGACAGGATTAATAAGAAAAGCATTTAAAATAAATGAGCTTCCTTCATTATTCTTTTGTTAATCTGTTTTTATAAATGCCGAGGAGTCTATGTAAAATGCCACAAATGGCTTCTCAACCACATTTTAACAACTAATTGCACATTTCAGGCCTAATATCACAGAAGCTGTCTGTAGTTTACAACCTGCCAAAGGGCTTATGGGGGTTAAGAGTAAAGAGAAGTCCAGTTTCTTGGAAGACTAAAAAATCCTTAATTCCAATGGACTTTTTTTTTTAATTGGCCTCAAAATAGATAAATGTTGGAGGTATGTCAAGCTAAAGGGAGAATAACAATACATACTAAGTTCTTATCAATGATCATTTTCTAAGCAATTCTTCAGTACCAACTGGATTTTATATATATAAACCCAAAGAGGTATCTATTTGCTCAGGTGTTTGAAAGAAACATTAAGCTTAGGCTTCCTGCAGTATGTTTTGATTCCTGCAGTATGTTTTAACCTTCCAGGGTAACTTTTAGACTAAATATTTGATTTCCATATCTTCATAAGATATTGATAGAAGAATAATATGGAATATACCAACTGACTTATCATATGATCATTAATTTCCCAAAGACACAGACTAATGATAATTCTATTCCCCTATTCATCTACAAAAGGAAAAACAAAGATTAATTAATATCAAATATTAGACAGATATTCTCAACAAATATCAAAACTGTCAAGTGCTTTAGGTATAAATGAGGATGATGACGAAACACCAACTCTAACTCAGTCCTTTATTTAATTGGCTGTGTGATCATGGAAAATTCACTTCATTTAATGGTCAGTTTTCTCCCTTGTCAAATAAGATGATTCTGCTGGAATGCGGAGAGCCATATGCTTTCTATCACTGAAAATAGAACAGGACCTATGGCCACTCTGAACAATAACCTGAATTAAAGGAAAACAACATTTAAACTTGAGCATCGGAAGCAAGACTCACCTTTCAAGAAAAGTTCAACCATTGCGGAAAGAAGTGTTTAACTGGCCAGGGTCTACTTTTTCACAACAAACAACAACAACAACAACAAAACTGTTAAAAGATTCTCAAGTCCAAACGCATGTGTCCACGTGTACGTCGGAAGCAGAAGCATCATTGCGCTTGTGCACACAGTTAAAATGGGCTCACCAGCAAAGGAGACGGGGCTGGGTTTTGGAGCGCGAGCAAAAGAACAAGGCAAATTCGCTCAGAAACTAAGCTGTTCAATCTATATCTAACCTGAGATTAGGAGATGGAATTTACTTTTCTCTTAGTTTCTTTCTGCACACAGTTTTATCAATGTAACCTAAAAACTAAAATTCTCAGAAAGTTTGCTCCTGTTTTTACACAATCATTATCTATCAAAATAAAGCTGACCAACTATTTCTACAAAGGTATTTATGCAAATAAACCCCACTTTCTCCTACATTTCAAAAAGACATGTCTGTGTGATTTTTCTCCTTCTGGATCTCTTAACCTAGGGACTTTGAATTAAATCTAAAAATGCTACCCAGGCTCTTCCATTATATTCCAAACAGGTAAGTTTTTAAAAAGTATCCTTTCAAAATAACACATTCTACATGATTTGAAATCATCATCTTAGCCTAATTCCACAACAGAGTTTGATTACACCGGACCAAAAATGTTGGCAAAATGTTCGCCAAACAAGGAGGTGGTTGGTTGAAATGTCCACATTTCTACCGGTAGAGACGCCAAAATACTGTTAAATACACTGCCCTGAGATTGAAAATAATGTATTTTCTCAGAGTCGATTCCACTTTCAGTGACTAGCTGGGGGATGTGATAGGGGTACTAGTTTGCAATTAGGTATCTGTTTCTTTAGGACCTGATGCACTTGTTCCAAATGAAAATATTTTAAAATTGTCTTTAAGATGAATGTTCAGAACTGCTGCTTCTTGATAGTAGCTGCTTATTTGTTTTACACAAAACTATAATTTAAGGATGCCAATCATGTAAGCAAAGCAGTGTGCAAAAAATAAAATAATATACAGGAGACACCACAGAAATGTGTCTTTACACTAAAACATTTTTAGAGAAAATATGTCAGGTTAAAGTATCCACTGTATATTCAGTTTAATTTTAACCCTGTGCCTTGACAATTGCTCATATTTTCTTAATAATTTGGGAAAACTCCATAGGACTCTCTTAGACTGGTTTCAAAGCTGGTTAAAATATTTTTTTTCTTTTTCCTTCAAAATTTTGGATATAAATTGCCTAGGACGCAAATGAGAAAACACCAAATGTGATGTTATTTTACACCGTTCATAATTTTTGCAATTAACCTCAAAAAATATATATCACTTCAGACATCACTCTTTTTTGAAGCAAAAATAAAAGTATGCATATGACATAAGAAAGAACTTCTCCATAGTGACTCCATGGAAATGACCAAAATATCTTAACACAGAAAGGTGTGGCAGGGAGCTAAAATCACCACGTCTCGATTTCTGATGCATCAAAACGAGTTGCTGAAAATACTACACACACACACACACACACACACACACACACACACACCAAAGAATACAAAATGAATGCAAAATTAATTTTGCATTTCATGGATGGTAACAAGGATTCTATATTAAATAGAAAACTCTAAAAAGATGAAGTATTTCCTCTCCTTTCTGAAAAGCTTAAACAAAACTAAATACTTCAAAATCAATGGACTTCAAACAATCCAAGAGAACTTGGAAAACAGTTCTCTCTCTGAAAAACCAACCCAGAACTCAGGATGTCAATCTGGAAATAATGGAAGTATATTTCGTTTTAAAATCTGAAAACTTTTTAAAGACAAAAAATCAAGTTAACATCCCAGTGATTAACTCAGGGACCGCAGAGCCAAGAACAACTTTCGGCACTTAAAACATAAAACTGTCAGTTTCCTCTGCTTGGAGACAAAACACACAGAGAGCAAACACTCACTGCTCCATTTTCCTAGACATGAAAGACAGAACTAACTTTTAGCAAATATGATTTCTACGTATTACTGTATTTACGCTGTGGTCCCCAAAAATCAGTTATAAATCCCAAGTCTCAGAACCATCCTTTGTCGATGGCTACTAGTCTAGGGCTCCTTAGTCCCCAAACCTTGATGGAAATACAATCATTTATTGAACTTCACTACAATTCAAGGTGCAAATATGTTAAGCGGTCTCTGCTTGATGTTACTGAATATAAGCTACCATAAACAAATAAAACTCTTTACTAAAGATCTCAAAGGGCTGATAACATGATGCCTGGCATTCTATTTCCCTGCACCTCTAAAGCACATCGCGGGTGAACATAATTTAAGTACTCCCTTCCCTGAATCATGATACATTCATTTTAAGCATCCTCCATGATCAAACGCTCAAATTCATATTTATAAACTTGGAGTACAGAGTTTGGTGGGAGCACTGAGTAACTAAAATTGTCTTAATCTTTTTGCCAGAAATATGTCACAGTTGGTGCTTACGATTGTTGCAAAATTATACCACAACTTTATTTAATTTCCTTGGATGCATTTCCTCACAGAAATGGAATGGCGAAGTCCTGCTCACCAGCAAACAATCAAATCGAATTAATATTTTACAATATGTAAGTTCTTCTTCTCTTATGTGGCTCCCCCACCCAAAATATAAATATTATAAAAGAAATGGCAGTTAAAATTCCTAGAGCTGGCACATTTTTCCACTGAAAGAAGAAATACTTATTTCTCCAAAACCTGAAATATTAGATCCCAAAGAAGAAAAAAAAAAGGAACAGTGGCAATAAAGCATGGCAGGATAATCCAGAGGAAGCATGCTTGCTCTCAGCGTAATGTTCTTTAGCATCCTGACAGGAACAACATCATGCTGCCCATGATCTCTGCTTACTCCTCTGAAAATCATCCAGAGGATTTTCAAAGGGGAAAAATTCTAGTTGTGCTTTCAAATGCCAAAGTAACTTACAGGGGTTCCACTCCTGAAGGGAAACCGCACAGTAGCGCACCAGAAGCTGAGGATGCTTTTTGTCACGCAGAGCCGGAACTGCTGAGTGAGACCCCAAAGGAGTTTACGTAAAATTCCCAAGTACCACAGGCAAAGAGGTCAGAGCTTTCCATGGCAAAAATATATCAATAAGGAAAGCCAGAGAGAGCAATAGGCCCTTATGTTATAATGGACTGCACAGCATCCAAGTCCCCCTTCTATTCAGATATATGTATACATCAATCTTTTAAAAAAAGGAACCAAAATTGGGGAAAACAAAAAGCAAAGGAACCTGCTTACACTAACTACCCTCCCCATTTTCCATTTCTAATCATCACGTGTCTCACTTTTAAATTTTATAATGGCCAGTGATACACGGAATTCTTCAGGGAAAGAGACGAGTACGTATACATGTAATTAAACGTGAACAATGACACAGTGAGCTATCCTGGGAGCAAAAAGGAAAAGACAGGTGTGTATATAGTGTACACAAATATGTGGAACACTAAAGAGTTAAATGTTTGGCAAAGTGAACATGCAAGATCATGCACAAACATTTACACATAAAATGTGCACTTTATGATTTTTACTATTGGCCTGAACTCTTGAGTGACAGCTTTCTTACTTAAAGCTTATCAGAGTACAAAGAAAAAGTAAAATGTAAATAATGAGGGCGCTCTTTCAACAACATAAATTGTCTTAAGAACGGGACATTTCAAAGTAGAATAAACACCGATGGGACAGAGGGTAAAATAAACAGTTCATTGTAACTGAGGTTTAGATGACAGCGAGTTTCTTTAAGTAATTCACCACATCTTGCATCCAAGGACTGCAATGCAAATTCATTCTAAATGCAAAAGAGAAACATCTCTTACTATCTGCTTATAAATTACAGAAAATGAGGTTTCATATTACTCATTACTTAAATGTATAATTGCTTACACTGGCCACTTATACCTAAAGTTAGCTTCTAAAACAAACGTACCTGAGTTTGCAAAACTGAGACTCAAAATTTGCAATCATTTTAAAAAGAATACACTTCCAATAATGAGTTAACGATAGCACTAAACGTAATCATTTGTAGATTTTTCAATTTATAATTTAATCAATTTATTAACAGAATTTTAGCAGCCAAATACAGAAAAATACATGATTTTAAACAATCTCAAAGGTACATCTATAAATAAATGGTAAAGAATTATTAATCGTTCAAAAGACTAACATGTATTGAGGAAATTTAATAACCTGGGCCTTGATTAAATATAATACGTATGTACACATATATATATATGCACATATATGTGAGGCCAATCTTAACTTCCACCAGTTGTCATTTTAGAAAATTAAAGTGAGCTAGATTCTCACAAAAATATTTAATGGCATCAAAAAGGTAAAGCAGAAACAAATGCCAAAATCTCTTTTAGGACCTTTTACATGTTCAGAACTACTTAACAGTATTAAGAGGGAAAAAAATAGGCTTATATATTTATTTCTGCATCTTTCAGAGCTAAAGTTGTGTGGATATTGACATAACAAAGAAGTCACAAGTAGAAATCTGTTTTAATTTGCTTTGCCAGTCTTGCTCTCATTTCAGAACCCAAATTATTATACGTAAATTAACCCTCAAATAGGTGTTAGGATGCGTTAAGTAATTCAAATGGATATTACGAAGATGAAAGTCATTTCAAAAAATAATATATGTTAAAATTCCATTCGGTGTCTGTAATGTAAAAGCATTCTGTCCGAGAATACAGATATGTGCACGTACATGTATGCACTAAGTTAATATGGTCACACATCATATGCTGCACTTGTGCATAGCTCAGAAAAAAAAAATAAAGCTAAAATAGATCAGTAATGCTTGATCCCTTTGCACATGAAGTGTATCATGTAATAGAGAAATTAGATTCCACCAACTAACTTCTGCCGTATATATTTACACTATTTATAGATGTATCTGCTCTCAGATATAATATATGCCTCAATAAGGAGACACAGAAATAATGATTCATAAGGATTCGCTGAAAGCCATATTGTAGAATCTAATCAAGAAACATGTTATAGTAAAAACGTTTGCTGATTTGTAAGTTACATAAATTCTGTCCAAATTCTACAAGTAAAACAGCTCTGACGCAAAACCTTTTTTTATCTCTTTTTTCCTACAGCTAAATCTATTTAACATCTAAGTCGCTGTTGTGATATATCTGTCATGCTATATTAGGTTCATTCTTGGTTATGATAACACTCATTTTAACAATATAATATTAATGTTTTTAAAGCTTGGGACATATACAGTAGATAATATGAACATGTTTATTATGCTTTATAATATTATACTACTCACCGTAATGAATATAGATAGTTAACAGATAAAGCAATTATAACTGCAAGTAAGAGAACCATGCTCCCGTCAAATAAAAGAAAAAAGAATCAGAAAATAAACTATGGACAATTGAATATTTTCCTCTAACCCTGTCTATTACAGAAAGCTTAAATAGCTGACAGTGAGTCACTTGTTAATTCAAGTGTTAAATAAATTTAATATTTAAGTTAACAACCGACTTACTTAAAAGTATTTAGAACATTTTCCAGGACCTATTTTGACTGTGTCAATTACCTAGATACCAAAGTTGTTGCACTGTATTGCCTGATGAAATAGGACATCCAGCAACCCTCAAAACCAGTATTACAAGCCTAGCAAAATAGCATCACATTTGGGTGACGCACAGAATCCATCACCCTAGGGAAAAACGCATGGGATCATAGTACGAAGTCTTTACATGTTCCATATTATTTCTGCATAACGTTTTCAGATGATAGAATTGTAAACTGTAAAGTGCTATCCCATAAAAAGATACATTCAGAAACAGCACTGTCACTTTAACTGCTCCTCTCAACAAAAATTTGGGACTTTAAAAGCATTATCTACAGAAGCATTTCTTAAAAACCACCGAAAGGTGGCATTTTAATTTTTAATTTTTGGTCATCTTTAAAAACTCTTAGTAAATTCAGCATAGGTATAAGTATTATGATCATGATGGCTTCATTATGTTTAAACTCCACACTCATTTCAAACTTCTGGACTTTATAAAGTAGGTCAGGTAGCTCCTTAAAAGATTCCCGGTTGAACGCATGGAGCTGATTGTTTAGCAAAATAGATGCCATCATCAAAGTGTATCTACATATTATCAATCCACATACACTACATACATAAAACACACCTATAAGAGCATACACACACATCAGCAGTAACTTAAACGTACCGTGGATACTTCGAGCATTTGCAGGCATTCCCACTGCTAGATATCACATACTACAGATATCCTACTACTAGTTACCAAAAAATTCCACATATCAAAAGATGTTACCTTTGTTCAAACAATACTGCAGTTCGTTATAGAACAGAAAGTGTCATCCTTAATAGCTCAGGAACCAAGCTAGTGGTGGATTCTTGGAGCAGAAGTGGTGCGGAATGGTTTGAGGCAAAACCGAAACATATTGTTTAAGTAAACCTTAAGGGGAGGGGATCATATGCGCAGCTGATGGATTTTTTTTTTTTATCATCTTCCACAAAGCCTCCCCAAATCCTCCCCACCACTCAACAGTAAACAAACTGCTGATATTAAGGGACGGCGGCAGCTCCAAACACCTCCCTCCTCCTTTTTTTCCTTCTTGCCAAACTTCAGTACTGTTCCCTCAGTTTTGCAGTAATAAACCAACAACCATGAAATAAAAATGGAATGACAGAGAGACCCATCGCTTGAAATTTCTGTTTGAAAACTTTGTGAAACAAAATAAAATAAAGCAAAACTTCACGTAAGATACTCTCGCTATGCTGATGCGAACAAAGTACAGCCTGAGTTCCTCAAGTTTTTCCTGACAAATCCTTATGTAAAGGAGCGGTGGGTAAAGAAAGAATGCCTCTGATTTGAACTGAAGTCTGTAGTTTTCACAAGAAATAAATGAGAAACACATAAGGTAAATCAAAACCGTCAAATTTCTATGCAGGGAATGCTTCAACGTCCCTGAATATACGGGATGCTTTTTTATGATGACTACCAATGCCTTAAAGGACATTTTAAGGTATCTGCATGACACCTAATTTTCAGTGTGTATTATTACTAAAACATACTATGTGTAAAAGAAAAAAAAACAAACAAACAGAAAACAAACAAAAAAAAAGCCCTCAGAACAAACTTGGGGCTAAAAACAAAAGTCCAAGTCAAGGAACCATAAGATTTAAACTAAGACAAGTAACCGTAATATTTAAACCTTACAAACAACTCCTGCTAGAAATGTCGATAGTGGGTTCTGGCCCACCAGATGGGGTGGAGAGCCTCATTTCTGGGTGGAGTGGCACAAAGAGGAACTGGCACAAATCTTTTTGCCCTCTGCAAAGATTTTCTTACTTCTGAAGGTGCCCTGATGTGCCAGCTTCTGAAGGTGCCCTGATGTCCAATACCACCAAGATTTCTCTCAACTAAAGATAGTTCTGTTTGTCTATGTAGGACCAGGAGGAGAGAAAATGAGAATTAAAAAAAAAGGGGGGGCGGACTAAAACCACTGTGATAATAGGGTTAAAAACTATCATTTAAAATTGTGAGAAAAAGAACTGCCTGTAAAAACTGACCCTTACAATTAATGCTTTCAATCTAAAAAATGTATTTTTGTAAAGTTTCATCTATTTTCCTTCCTCTGTACATAAAAATGATTAATGTCACAATTAAACTTCCACATTTCAGACTCTTGCTAACAGGTGTAGCATTCTTTATTAAAACATATTCATTGACCTGTCGCCATTGATAATCTTAATTACTTCATCTCATATGAAACAAAAACAAATATCCCCCCCAAATAAGAAAGAAATAATGCAACACAAATACGCACTCTCCCCCAAAACCCCAAAACTGTTTAAGTTACGGTAACCTGAAATGCACCAGCCATCACAGACAGCAATTGGAGAAATCCAGCAGGGCTCAGCAGGAAAGATTTTTAATAACAGATTGAAAAACAGAATAAAAATAACTGCATCAACAGAGCCTTTCTTCCTCAGGCCACAAGCCCGTTCTTACTTGAACTTTTTTTTTTAAATGGCATTTTGGCCACTAAAACCAATCCAGAACATTATTAAAAGTTAAAAGCTACCAATTACTTCTGTCTGTTCTTTTAAAGCAAAGTTTGGCATTACGTCAGTTGGTTTAAAGAAAACAAGAAAGAGAGAGAAAGAGTAGGAGAGAAAGTTTCCTGCTTGTATAAACTAAACCACCAGGGAAGGTGTCTAGCTACTTGTAAAGTATTTACTGCAGGTTTTTAAAGAGCTAGAAACATTTTAAAAATTAAAAGTTCTCTTTCTGATTTTTAATGAAACGTACTGAGGAATGAAAAGCATATCCCTCAAGTCTTTCTTTGGGGCGTTTTGATGTTATTTGTATTTCAATCATAGCTTTGAATCTGAAAATGACTGCCACTGATGCTTCCAATATGCAGTACATAGATAATTTCATCTTCGTTTTTGCTACTTGGATTTGTGCTCTTAGGGGGAAAAAAAAGGTTTGATGACAAAAAGTAGACATTGCTGCTATAACAGTTACTACGGCTGCAGCGACCAGCCAAGCTGCTTCATCTAAACTCTTAACCATTCAAATCATTTTCACCCATAGATCCTTCTGCAAATTCAGCAAAGAGGTTTCCTTAAACCCAAATCTCTCTTACTAAACTAAACCAAGTTCTACATTATTATACCCAATAGAAAACCAAATCAAAGGCCAACGAAGTCCATTCCCAGGGATCCGAGGACCTCTGAGTAAGCAGAGGACTCTAAAGGTGACCACAATAGCAACATCACAGGCATTATTTAGAAAGGTCATATATAATTAATAGAATATCCTCTACAAATAAGCAAATGGCTTAAAGCCCACTTGCACCCCAGGATAAGTTTTTAAAAGTGGTTATTCCCCCCGCAACACTATTCACTACTGAACGGGGTATAAAGCACACTTCATATTTTAACATATTTACATTAACTCACTGGTTAAAGCTTTTAGGAGATAAATAATTTTGATAATTACAAAAAAATGCCCAATTTTTTTCAACATAAAAGAATTGCAAAGTGCGTTAGTATTCTCTATACATGATGATTACAAGTATCCTTTGAGAATCAGACTGTATTTCAACTTGACAAAGACTATAAAAGTTTCTTCACATTTTATCTAAGGGGGACCCTACAGTTCCATAAATCATAACTAATAGAGTAACAAAGAATTCATTTCATTCTGTATGGTGGTACCAAAAGATGAAGGTAGTTATCACACAGAGAGACAATCAAAGTAAAACCAAGTCTAGACATGCTGTCATTAATTTCCCCAAATTTCAATAAACAACAAATAAGGAAGCTAAGTGAGTACACAAGACTCAGAATTAGTTATCAAGGGTATTAGTACTTATAACCAGCAAAAGGGGAAGAGAAAGAAACTTCTGTTACCTGAAAGCTTGACCAGGGATGAACAACAGAAAGCAAGTCCATAAATCTTGCCTGTTTTTATCAAATTGATTGTAACTTGTGAGCTGCAATATTTGGGACAGAACTGTCTGAGGTTATAGTTGTCTACGCCTGCCAAAAACAGATGCAGACTACCACACTAGCTGTCCTGCAGAAACTAAATTAAGCAAAGGTAAATACCAAGTGGAAAGTTGTCAGCCTGTTGAATGAATGGCTGCATTTTACACACCAGAGGATATCTTAATAAGAATATGTTTTAATGTGCACCAGCCATTTTAGTTTAAGTGCATCACTTATTACAAACATAATTTTCCCTTTAAATCAGTTATAAACACCTGCCTTTAACTTCTTAAAGTCTTTTTTTTGCTTTACACACAATAGCACAGTGTTGTTACATTATTGTTTGCTATCAAAAGGGGTACTGAAGTAAAAAACAAAAAAAAACATTTACATACATGTATTATAAAAAGCATTTAAAGGTAGGTTATCAATACCTGTGCTAATTTCAAATTCAAAATAAAGTTCTGGCTCAAAATCCACTTGCTACAAGCCCTTCAAAAACTTTCAATAATGTTTCTTTACTTCAACAAAGAAGGTAAGACAAGAGTTTATTAAAACTGAACCCCCTATGGTATTTAATACGAATATGCGGGTCATTAGTTGCAAATTATGGTCTGTATTTCTTGTCTCTCTCTCTCTCTCTCACCCAACTGCCCTGCCGCCCCCCCCGCCCCCCACCACACACACACATACACACATCACAAATAATAACAATAATAGAAACAACACTGAAGTACTAGAATCTTAAAAAAGCAGCTTTTTCACAGCTGCATTCATTTCCCTGCTTTGAAGGTTTTCCTTATGAATGAAGATTTCCTTGTGTGTATTAGCGAGATCTACCCTGAGGAAATCAGAGTAAACTCAGGAGCGGTACGTGACTTAAAAGAAAAGTAAAAATAATATTGAAAATATGGTAGGGCCATGTGTAACTCACTTATGACTAGCACACTCATATGGATTCTAACCTATTTTTAAGCAAGCACGCAGAAAATTTTATAAAATCCTTTAAAATACTCTTCAAAATGCTGAGCTCTAAAATCAAGCCAGACCTCCCAGTTACTATAACACTTTTCTCCTTCTTTTAATGTTACCTTTAAGAGACAAAGGACAAAAATCTAAAAAGCAGCAAAGACCCTGACAGCGTCTAAAATTCACAGCAGTGACTAACTTTTTTGTATGGAACTCTGCTATATGTCCCACCATTTATTTGGAGCGCGTCAGGCTTAGCTCCTACCTGTGGAAAAGTATCTTAGACACATTACAGATCTATCAGGAAGCCGTAAACCTCAGCTCGCCGATGATGGCAAAGAATACTTTGCCAACCGAGTATTAAGAAAGCTTGGGAATGCTTCGCATTTGGAGAAATCAAGTCATAATGCTGGCATGAAAACTCAATTTCCCCTTCAGGACTTTTATTTTCACATTACTAATATTCAGAAATAATCGGCAAACCTTAGCACGTCGGTAGCCCTGTACGTTGAAGCGAATCTAGAGAGTTTTCATCCAAGGGTATAGCTTTAAAAAGAAGTTATGAAATCTGAGGAGTGAGAAGCTCTAAGAACAATACGTTTGACTTGCTAAGATGAAGCACGTCATTAATAAACTTTCACTTAAAGGTAAAAAAAAAAAATCCTCAAAATGTTGGTATCATTTCCAGACTGTCCTGTCAGCATCACAACTTACAGGAAACGCTTCATCTTCCCATACAAACCCTGTACTTATTCACAACCCTGGCATACTTGGGGAAAGACAAAAAGCCCACACCATTTTTGAGCTAGTTTGCTTTTATACATGAACCGGTGGAATATCTGAGAAAGCGGTCTAAGCAAATGAGCAGCATGTAAGAAACTTTACAACAATGAGCTCAGAAACTTTCATTCTCATTTTGTCCACGTCAAGAACTGGCCGCCTGCATGACTTTCCTTTACTGTCCCTTGCATTTTTAACTCTGGCAGACTTTTCTAAATGATCAACTTTTCCTAAAACCAGCAGGAAAGTAACATGATGCCAGCAAGATCCATAGGTTTTAACTTAAGAGCTGGAGGGTTCTAAAACGTGGTTGGAAGCTTCCTATTTTATTTTTGCTTTAAACAATCAAACGGTAAGCCAACAACCAGGCCTCGTGTTATAATTTCTTGGTAATTTTGCTCCAGGCCCTATCTGTATTTTCCCTTTGAATTTATTGTCACTCTCAAACCCTTTCCTGTTCACCTGGTGCGTTTACAGAAGTTCAATGAATCTACAAAAGTCCAATGAATCGGCCTAACTGGTCTGCGATTTCACTTCTCCGCTCAGCCTCTCACTTCACTTACCTCACTCAAAACTCTAGCCGTGATTTTCCAAAATAGGATAAGGATGAATATCCTACCACAATTTTGATTCATCATTAAGATCCATCGCTCTTACTCAAAAACTTTCATGGAATCAATTCTGAGGCCTAAAAAGACATGAGGAAGTAAAGCAAGACCTAAAATTGAATAAGTCCAAGATTCCCTCTGAAACTCATCAGTCCCTCTCACCCTCTAACTTAAATTGTTAGAGTCTTAGGGCCATAAAACAGTTACTGACTTTCCCCAGAGAAAAGGGGAAACACCACCATCTCACACAGGTACTAACAAAAAAGCTTTCCCAGCCACAAAAACAGCTCTGCACTTCAAAAGGCTCCCATCTCCGCCTCACCCTCAAATTGTTCATGGGGTCTTATAATCCTGGAGTTATTTGAAGGAACAGCGGTGTTTGCCTTGGCCTTTCAAAGATGCGTTTCTCTAGAACCCAAACAGGAACTAGACAGAAGACAGAGCGGCCGTCTGCCTTGGATGTCCCACTGCTGTCAGGCATTTAATCACCGGCCAGTGTCCGCTGACCCGCGTCACTGGGCCCATCACACGCACCGCGGAGGAAGTCTGCCCCTTCCTCAGCCCCTACGGAAGCGCCCTGGCTGCAAGGCCTGCCACATGGCACGGACAGGGCACAGACCCCACGGCGGAGCCGCCCTGAGCTGCGCAGAAACGGGTGCATCAGGGGATGCGACACCCTCCATCTCCAGCCCAGCTGGGCCTTTAAGGGAAAAAAGTTTGAAGCCTGGCTTTGCAAACTCTTCAAAGCCAACGCCAGTCCTGTACTGTTTTCCCTCTTTGGGGACCACACGAAGGCCCCTCTCTGAGACCCTCCCGGCCCTCCCGAGTTCGAACAACTTACTACTCTGCATGCTGGCGCCTAGTCTGCTCCCCGCTTGTCAGGAGCCCCAGAAAACTTGCAGCGGCGGCGGCGGCCCCTGGGGTCTGGCCACCCCCAGCTCCTCCACTGCTCCCGGTAGAAGAGAATTAAAATCAGCCAGAAAGAGACAGCGAGGGGGAGTGGGGCTGCGAGGGGGAGGGGGCACCGGCCTGAAACTTCTTTTTTTGGCAAATGGGGATTTGTTTTTCCTCCTCCCCGGCGGCTGAACTTGACCCTCCTGACTCCAGGGACTACTGCAGTTTGAAGTCCTTCGTTCCTAAGACTCAGATGCCTTAGACCCACCAAAAGGAGGAGAGGAAGGGGGGAAAAGAGAGCAGAAGGGAAGAAAGAAAGAAATCACACGCGAAAATAGGAAGAAAGAAAATGCATGTGAAACCCGAGAAGCCTGCGCTTGGTTTTCTGCACACTCTCCCTCTGCTTTTTTTTTTTTCTCTCTCTCTCAAAGAAAGTCACTTTTAATTCCCAGGGCTCCCCGCTCGCGATCGCCCACATTTTGCGCACACAAGCGCGGGCGCAGCGCTAGCGTCGCGGCTCCCGGGGCCCGGCCGAGGGGCTCCAGTGCCTCCCGAACCCCCTGCGGCCCCCAGCCCCGCGGCCCGCCCGGGCCTCCCCTCCTTACCTGTTGATTAATCGTCAAGAACACCCTCGGCAGCCCGAAAGATGGTGGCGCGGCGGCCAGAGCCATGAACCGTCTTCTGTTGTTCGCAGAGTTGATCTTGGATTATTGGGGCGGGGGGGGGAGAAAAAGGTCTTTCCTGCCTCCCCCCCTTTCTCTTCCCTCCCCCCCTTAATAAAAAAGGAGAGAGAGAGAGAGATTGAGAGAGAAAGAGAAAGGAAATAGAGCAAGGATGTCCCCGTGCCGGGTGGGAGAGGGGAGGGGGTGTTGTTTTTTGTTTAAAAAAAAAAAAAATAGGAAGGCGAGAGAGCGGTCGAGAGGACGCGGAGTCTGGAGAAAGGAGCAGCACCAAAAAAGAGGACGTTTGAGATTGCAGTGAGATCGGGTCTTTATCAGAAATGTTATCGCTTGTCAGGACCTCAGTCTCCGCGCATTACGTCAGTTTCAAGACACCAACACTATTAATATCAAAGGAGCCTTCGCGGAGGAAAGCGCCACCCCAGACCGAGCTCCCTTAAAGAGACAGCGCGCGTCCCCGCGCTGCCGCCGCCGCCGCCGCCGCCGCCCCGCCCGGCTCCGAGCACCAGCCGCCGCCGCCGCCCGCCCGGACCGGCCCCGGCCGCGGCCAGCCGGCTGCGCGAGAACTTCGCCCGAGTCCGAGCGCGGCGAATGAGAACTGCGCGGTGCAGGGACCCGGCTACCTTCCCGCCCCGCCTCTCCCCCCTCCTCCTCCCCCACCCCCCATGTGGGAACGTGCGGGCTGTAAAAGGAGGAAAAATCCGCAAGCTTTAGGAATACTGTGATAAAGACGAGGACCTACCTGGGGGGGGGGGAGAGGTGGAAGGGGGATCAGGTGGGGGCTAGTACCGATGGTCCCCAAACACTCGGAGATGCTCCTTCTGAACAATCAAAAGAACTCTGAAAGTGTTTACCTTTTAGGTTTTTACTTTCCCTTCTTGCTTCCAATTAAACGACGCAGTGTGTGTGTGTGTGTGTGTGTGTGTGTGTGTGTGTGTGTGTGTGTGTGTTCCCTCCCCCGCCCTTTTTCTAGGACGTGAAGAAATCTTAGGACACCTAGTCGGTGGTCAGAGCTTCCCACGCATTTGATGGCAAGCGGGCTGGAGGAACAACTTGAACTCTAACCGAAGTTGGAGAAGTGCAGACTGAGGTTGCTATGGTTTTCTGAGCTGGGCAGAAGTTAGCAAGCTCAATGGGTGTCTAAAGGGGGTACTACAAATAGATAAAATGGGAACACTATTCAAATTCGGCAAGATTAATACCTGCTGCTGCTCTTTGGGGTTTTTAGTAGCAGATAAGGAATTCTGAATTAAGCAATTCTGAATTAAGCAGAGCATTCTTTTTACCAGTTCGCGTCTTCAGACACTCTCATTGTTAAGTAAAATTCCCTCAACATGAAGTTACTGAATTGAGAGTTTCCCCCCCTTTTCTTTAACTTCTAAAGATCAACAATGCATAAAAGAGGACCAAGACAGGATTCGAAGTATAGTAGGTGTTAAAAACTAAGTAAACATTTCTTGGGCTTTGGACTTCATTTTATTCAGTTGGGTGACTTTAAGTGGCATGTGTTTCCTCTAGCAAAAGTCAGTTTAAACTAATTTTGTGCTAAAAAGAGAAATATCCTTCCTTCTCCAAACTACAAAATGATTAAAATTAGAATTTTGGAGAGGTACAAATCATGAAACTGTGAGTTGAAGATGAAGTAATTTCCCCAAAAATATTTTTCACTAAATGATTCTTGCATCTTTTCTGAGAAAAGATGAGTATATTTTCAAAACGTACTATTATCAGAAGTGGAAAAGACAATCATTAAAAAAAAAAAAAAGCTTGTGCTCTTAGAACATTACTGCTTTTTCTGTAAGGTCTTCATTTCTGCTTAACATATCTAGTCAGGCAGACAGGTGATTCCTTTTTGTACCACTTTTATTCCAGAATTTTGGTATTTTGTCCCAAACACTCTTTATGAGTAGAAAAGCAATAATCTTTTTGTAATAAAGCAACTAGTCAGGTAAAAGAGTAGTCAAAATACAGTTTTACAAATGAGGCAAACAACATATTCCCTAAAGGAATGAGAAGACAATGATCTTCATATGCACGGAGTTATTCATGTTATCATCAATTTAAATGAATTTGGGAAGAGTTAGATTCATATATAGTCCTGCTTGCAGGGAAAATTAATATCAAAACCTTCAGTAAATCTCATAGGCAGCTACTAATGACCACCTGCATATTTCCACACTAGAGTCATTTAATACTGTCCACTACCAATTTCCACTGTAAAAAAATTCATATATTAAATATAGAACTTTGTTTTTTTAAGCCATAAATTAGCTTACCAACTTTTATGGAAATATGCACAGCAGAATGAGAAGCATTTTTATTCAGGAAAAAAAAAAGGGATCTGAGTGAAACATTCTTTAGCCATGACTAACTAAAAATATTAGCTCAAATAAATTCTGAAATACATATCTGAATAGTAAAAACGTTTGCATTTAAAGGGTTAATACCACCTAAAACTAATGAAGCCGGTACGTAACTGATAAAAACTGAAGCTATGACATCTTAGCAGCAAAGCGGGTGTAATGCATCACAAGGATCAGTGCCCTAATCTCCTTCTGTTCCCCAAGACTTTAATAACATTTTAAAAGGGGAAGTGATCTTCCTCTTTGTCACCCTCAAATCTCAGGCAGTCATCAAAAGTGTAAATTTACTCACATGAAACAATCATTGATTAAATTGATTCAAAAATATAAAATTACACGCTTTTGCAAGCACAAAACCCTTGAGATGGCTGGTGTTTTTCCACCTGTAATAATAAAAAATTTGACCATTAAGCGAACCCCAAATTATATATTATATAAAAAGTTAAAGCCAAAGGTCTCAGGGTGAATTATGTCCTTTAATTGAAAGGATAAAGTTACACTTCAGGTACCAAGCCAACAAATTCATGGTCACTTAAAAATGTAATGAATGAAGTTTCACGGACTCAATTTTGCTGAAGTTTGCTTGAGAAATGAAGAATCTCTTCATGTTCCTTTTAGTATTTCGAGTTGGAATATACAGCAGATCAAAATGCTGTCTGTATCAATCCATTTACATTAACCACAAAAGATCTGTAGAGAACTTAATAAAAGCACAAATATTTTCTGTAAACTTTTTCAAGCAAATTACTTATTTATTTATGAAATAATTTATGAAGAAAATTTTTACCTCATGCTTTAGATATATTACATATGCTCTTGATTGACACAATATGTTTAAGCTCAAAGGCCCTCGTAGCATTAGCATTTTTTAATTCTAGTAGGAATATTTCAAAACAACCAACTAATACATGAGGTCATAATTGTTTGACAGTTGTTTTTAATATATAAAATAAGTTATGTATATTGTTTTCCTTCAAATGTTTGTTGATTTGTTTTTATAGTCCTGACATTTGCATGGCACAAACTGAATTAGGGGAAATATTAAAGATTTATTTACATTTATTATCTTCTGCTGTCAAACATATGCAAAGCTCTTAAAACCATTCTCTTCTTTTGCTTTTATTTGCAAGGCATTTCTGAACAATGGAGCCTGGATGTTAAAATGACAACCTGCCTTTTTATAGAATACATCAAAAAAAAAAAAAAGAGAAATTAAAAAACGTTAAAAAGCAAACTAAAGAAATAACTTCCAAATAAAATAACTTCTTTATAATCTTTCATAATTCTTTGAATTCTGGAACTTTCTCTCTTGACTAGACCACTGATGAAACAATTCTTTGAGCTGTATGTATTAATGATTATTATTAACTAAATTACACAATACACTTTCTTGGTTTTATTATTTTAAACATTCTTTTCCCCCCCTTTTCTTGTAGTTTATTCAGCAGAGATACAAAGAGGGATTAGTAGTTAAGCACAAGCATACTTGTTTTACATTTTCAACCTTTTAGCACATAACTTACAGTTCCAGTGCCTGTAATCACAATGATTTTACCTGATGGAACACGTATTTCAGAAATGTAATCCAACCGTTTACTCTAACACGTCATAAATTGCAATTCCTTTCAGAAACCTCAAAGATTGACAACCCTTGGTCCTAAATAAATGCCAACTGCTTTAACACATACTATCAAGAAAATATTTATGTATTATTTGCTCTGAAGTCCAGACTATATCATAGGAAATGGAAGACCGTTTTGGCTTCCAGCATATCAGAAGCAGTTACTGAAGTAGACTGCCCTCCTTCATCGCAAGACCCGAAGCAAGCGCGCATGTATCAGAGATGAACACCCCTGAGTCCCTTTCTCCTGGCAATCACACGCCACTCAAACTTTTCTTAAAAAAAAAAAGGAAAGACACTTCTGCACAAATTATGATCATCTTCCAAACTACCCATTCCTGAACACCTCTGGGTGAATTTATGAAAGATAAATTCAGCTTTAAATAGCCTGTATCTGGTTTTCAAGTTCACACTTACACTTGCCAATCCTCCCCCTGCAATATCAAGCAAATGCCTAGTTAAACAGATGGGCCTCGCAGCCCACCCTTAAAAGCCAACAAACATGGGCTTTATTTAATTAAAAGAGGAAACAAATTTCTGAGGTGTAGACACATACATAGCACGCATGCATGCACACGAACATACACACAAAATCCCAGCCTGGGTGCCAGAGAAAAATAATAACAATTCTTCCTTTTTCATTAGGTTTTTTGAATGTCCAACTCTTATACTACCCATTGGATTAAAAGTAGAATTAAAAGGGAAAGCTCAGCACTGGGTATCCAAACCAAACCGCTCTGGGACATAGCTGGACTCATTTCTCCTTCTCTCACATCAGAGACAGTACTTATACTCGAATTAACCCTGATTCACCACCTGACCCTGAAAAGTAGATATTTTCTAATTTTCTCCACATTTCTAACTTCTGCTCTATGATCTGCTGCTGCAATACTTTCTCATCTCATTCACTGCCCCAATTTGGGGCAATTAACTCTCGGTTGTATGTAAACAAGTCCAGCACCCAACTGTGCCTAAATTTCAGACTGAAATATTCCACTGGAAATTCAAACTTGTGAAGCTGAATGATACGATGCATGTCGAATAGCACAATTTAGGAAGAAGAGGCTACGAAGACAGACAACATGGAAGGAGGAAGGAAAGAGACAAACCCTATCTCTGTTCAAGGCATGAGTCATCCAGACCAGAAACCTCAGACATTTGACATCTTTGGCAATACCCTCCCCACAGGCCCCACATCCAATCAGTTACTTAGTCTTCCCATTGTTCCTTTCTAAAGGCTTTTGTACCTCTTACTGCCTTTCTTTCCACCCACATGGACTTTTCCCAAATTAAAAAGTCATTATCTTTCCCCAGACATCCCATTGAGCTCTCCCTCCTTCCTCTCTCTCCCTCTCTTCATTATTACACAAAGCTACCAGATCGGACCATCTCCCTTCTGCATTTTTTATTCCTCAGAACAAAAATCCCATGACTCCCAACTGCCAAAAGAATAACGCTAAAGGGCTGAGGTGTCAAGTCCTCCCATATCCCCATCCCAAACACCTTTCTGGCCTCATTCTTCACTCCACTCTTTCATACTCCTCTGACCCACCGATTGTGCCATTCCCTCGATCCAGCTGACATTTCAAATGCTTTGTTTTATACTTACTGCCACCTTCTGCTTGGAAGGCTTTGAAGGGTTCTTTCATGCCAGCTCTCCATGCTGAAAATCCTCTCTTCTTGGAAGATCAAACTCAGAGTCTGCCTTTTGCATGAAGCTTTCCCAAATTCCACATCAGAATCGGCAAAGCAGGAAGGAAGGTTCTTTGGGACCTGCTTCTCTCTCTAGGTAGCGATTCATCACAGTGATTTACACAATGTTGACCTAACAACCTGCTCTGCTAAACTGTAAGATTCTTGAGGGCAGAAGACCATCAAGCCATAGGTACTCAGTAACATCTGTTAAACTGAATTTGGAGGTTGGAACAAGCTCTTGACGTTTTACTTAGAAACATACCACAGAGTGCAAGTTTCAAATGCTCCATGTGGCCTTTTCTTCCTTTCTTTCTGTTCTTTTTTTTCCCCTTTAATACATATGGGCTGATGCATCACGTGCCAATTGAAGCTTCTGGGTGGTCTTCATCTCAGCAGCATATTTTTGGCAGGGTATCAGAGAAGAAGCTTGTCCTCCTCTGAAATATTGTCCTCATTATCGTTAAGTTTGGGTTCATAATTCCATGTTGCTCTAAAAATAGTGAATTAAATGATCTTTAACTAAATCCTAGGCATTAAAATGTGGCAGTATAGAAAAGAGCCTGGAAGCTGAAAATTTCTAGATGGGAAGGGACTTTTAGTAGTCTTAGAAGCCAAAAGTGTACCTTAGGAAAGGTATAGAAGGGAGGTAGAGATAAAATAATCTCTTTAAAAACTAGTGGTGTCTTTTCTCTTTAATGCTTTTTGTTTGTTTGTTTGTTTGTTTTTGTCTTTTTGCCTTTTCTAGGGCCTCACTCGCGGCATATGGAGGTTCCCAGGCTCGGGGTCTAATCGGAGCTGTAGCCACTGGCCTACACCACAGCCACAGCAACACGGGATCCGAGCCGCGTCTGCAACCTACACCACAGCTCACGGCAACGCCGGATCCTTAACCCACTGAGCAAGGCCAGGGATCGAACCCACAACCTCATGGTTCCTAGTCGGATGCGTTAACATAAAATTATTGAATCATTTTAGCATATGCCAGTCTACTGATAGCTATTAATTTTTGCAGGTATTAAATTATCATTTATGTGATATTTAATTGAGGGCATAGATACAAACATCCAGGTTCTCACAGGCACCGCATCTCACAAGGTCCCATGAATCCCATGGAAGTGTGTGTATGTGTGCATGTGTGTGTCCATGTGCATGCATCTGTGAGTGTGTGACCATCTGGTAAATGCAAATTTCTGTTTAGGTAACATTCCATCTTAGTGTTCACACATTTGTTTCATTCTTGGTGTATCTAAGCAATTTGAACAGCCTGGTGGACAGACATCCACAGAGACATAGCCAAATGATCAAGTGAGAAGTATTAGTGTTTTGACTCTAAACTTTGTACAGTGCTTCGAAGTCACAGCAGCCACCTTTCTCTGCCATGAGAGGAGGGCCGTTTTATCATCTGGGGTCCCTCGCCATTTGGTTTCTGGAAGGATTTGACCAAGGACATCATCACCTCAGGGGATAAGGGATAAACAGTCAGGGTACTTATTCCCTTGACTCTCCCCTGTCTCGCGGCCCTTCTGCCATGGCTATGCTTTCTCAAGGCTCCGGTAAAAAGTTCTCCCAATAGACCCCTTGCGATGTTAAGCCCAGGGGAGGCTGCTTCTCATGGTTTTTAGGTCCTGGATGTTTCACCATCTCTTTTTGGGTCTCTAAACTCTGCCCATGACTTTGAAAATGATCCTTCATGAAAACACTTTTCTAATTTTTCACTGATTGTGCCTTGTCTTATCTTTGTGGGCTCTGATTTTTTAAAAAGGCCTTGTGATAAAATCACCTTTGTACCCTAGCATCTAGCAGAGTCCTTAGAATTCAGTGAATTCTAATTCAATAAAGTTAAATAAATAGATGTTGAGTAACTATCATGTGCCAGACACTGTGTTATGTATCAGGTACTCTACAGGTAAATGAGCTGACAGGCCCCTCACCTTATGGATTTTATGGTCTAATTAAGTGCTTCTTAGACTATCTTGGGTGCTTCTTAAAAGTAAAAATAGAGAGGAGCCTGAGGATGCAAATTAAGTAAGGATTCCATGTGATTCTTGTCATCTCTAAAGAATGAAAGAGTGGTCCTTTGACCATGACATATATTAAATATATTAAATATATTAAATAGTTCATTACATGTGAAGATACAAAGAAAGACCTTGATAAAGGTTAGTAAGTTGAATGCATAAAGGCATGAACTAATGTTTCGAGTAACATATTTCAGATATGGGGGCAAGGTCATTTATATGGATTTCCAGTGCTCAAACACTGGGGTTACTGCCTTTTCATGGGGCATTCAAAAGTTGGGGGTAGACAATGCCCTACTGACTGTGATAATTTTCTTTGATCCTTGTGTTCTATCATATTAATTCCCTTCCCCTCCCGTCCTCTCTCGCTAGCATCCACAAATCTGTGGCAGCAGCCCCTGATGCTAGGTTTCCCCAGCAGAGCAGAGAGCCCTGGGCAATTGTTCCAGTTTGCTCTAGTCTAGACTCTGGAGATAGCTCTGTCTGGAAAGAGACGCATGGATACTCAGAGTTCAAAGCTAATTAAGTCAGTAAGATAAACAAGATAAGACTCCTGGGAATTAAGGAAATTTCTTCAGCCCCAAGAAATTCACTTTGAGAACATTGGTAATATTTGAAACGTCTAACTATATTATTCACCACCCTCCCCTCAAGATGTCTGAGGCCTTTAGATAAGGGGCATGTTAATGACTATAGATTGGGATTACTTTTTTATTAAGTGATAAAATTATCTTTTTTCCCTATTCTTAAATTAAGCTTTTAGAGAGTACTATCTAATATGTTCTCAATATTCTTTAACTTATTTTTTGAAAGCAGTCCTGGGTAAGATCCTTGAACTATTCATATCCAGTTATTAAACCAGGCATGCAGAATTTCATAGCACAATGCCTATATGTTCATATATACAAATTCATATGTATACTGAGGCCCTTTAATCAAGGAAACATAATCAAAACATATCTCCTATTATCTCTCTCAAACATAAGACATATGAAGAATGCAACAAATATTTCAATTGTGCTGTGAGTTTCTATTTACTGTGTAAGAGTTAAGCCTCTCAGCACAACTGTGAGGTGCTTTGAACCAAATCTTATTTGATTTAAAGAGACATGGCACTTCCTATCTTGACCTTGAGTAAAAGCAATTCTATCTTCAGACCACAGAATTAAAAAATGAACATAAGGTAATCATCTAGAAACATCCTATCCCTAGGGTACCTCTGGACAATTTGTATATATTAATACATGGACTATGTTCCAAAGATGGGTTACAGTCATGGTTTCTCTATGGCCTAGCCTACCACACTATGTGCACTGCTCAGTAGGATACTACACCATGATTTTTAATATCATTAGACAAAATCTTGCTCAGTGCTTCGTCACATACCCAGGATGCTACTCTATTGATAGAACAGAGGTAGGAGCTGAGGATTCTTCTGCTTTATAAAGAATTTTTTGTGACTCAACTGCATACAAGCGATTCTAACAGATATACATTCCTTAGCCATATCTTTGACAGTGGGTTTCTTTTCTCATTCAGAATATAATTTGAGGGAAGTTATGTAATTTCTACTGAGGTCACAGTAAAATGCAGCCTCTTTGTGCTGGGCTTTAGGCTTCCTGCTTCAAAGTTTCCTGAGGAAAGACTATATTAGAGGGTATGCTTATGAAAGCATAAAGTTATGGAACATTGACTTTCCATTACAATGTAGACCCTCCCTCTAATTTTACGAATAAGGAAACAAACGGAGGCCTTGGCAGTGAATGACTGTAATGCTCAAGTACACACCTAAGTAATAATAATGGCTAACACTGACACAAGCCTTGTTATGCGCCAGGCTCTATGTATTTCACATCTATTAAATCATTTACTCTGAATAAACACTCTAAGAGGTAAAGTGTTTTTTCTTTTATTTCCAGTTTATAGAAAACGAAACTGAGGCAAATGAAATGACGTGTCCCCAGTCACACGTAGCCAGTGCAGAACTAGCTAGGTCAAGGGTCTAACACCCCACTATACTGTTTTCATTCTGATGGTGAAACTGGGACTCAAATCAAAAACCTGTGATTTGACTTGACACTGAACCTTACAAATGCAAAGAGTATGTGTGAGCGTGTCTCCACTGTGGTGAGCATTTCTTTCTTTCCTAGCAAAGCTCACTGGCTTCCCTTTGAAGGAAGAGATGCCCCTGTTTCTAATCCACAAGGATGACTCACTGCAAGAAAGCAAGCATCCGACTCTGGCCTTGTTTATCAGAGCCTCACGTTCAAGAACCTGACAGAGTCAGAGCCATGGAAATCTCGGCGGACAAATGGAGAGAAAATCTGGATCTTTCATTCCACTGCACTCTGTACTATGAGGATGCACGAGTGGAGCTCTTGAAGCTGTCTGGTCACCACAGAAGATTTGAGTGAAGGCAGAGAAAAACAGAGCTTAGCCATACTGAGACAGATCCTGGGTTCTGCCACATCGCTGTGACCCCTGAATTACACTGCACCCCAAGTCACCCTTAACCCCTGTGGTCTCCAGTTTCTTACTTACGGCTTAAACCAAGGCAGATGAGTATCACAGAACTATACTGTGATGGAACTTAAAAATATTATAATTGCACTTCTAGCCAATTATAAGAGAGTAAAACAAATAGATTTTCATGTGTTTCACCCAAAATGATATTACACAGATTGACGAGCCATATTACTTGCCAGACTCAGCTCTGTGTAATTTTTGACAGTTTTCAACATCAAACCCATCCTCACATGGCAAAGACATGAAGATATTAGAAACGGTGTGGAAATACAGTAAACATACCACAAAGACAATTCCAATAATGGCTGTGAACAATAGCAGAATGTTTGAGATACCCTGTGCTCTCTTCAGCTCTAGGATATGTGTTTGTTTAAATTGGCACTGTATTTAATAGTCTTAAATTACGTGTGTCCTTGACTTCACACATTACTATTATTGAATTAATAGAAGGCTGTTTTTTGTACAGTACCCTTCAAAATATGCTGAAGGAAGTTAGAGACTAACTATGAAAAATGTTTATTGTAACATATTGACAACCCTTTGGTATTTGAAGGCTTCATGAGAAAATGACCAAGGAATTCAAATCCACAGGTAGGAAGGGAGATGTCACAGAAAGTCAGTGATGGGCACAGAATGATGAGGGACACAATTAAAATCTGTTTGGTGCATAGGAAACAAAATCACAGTTCCCAAAGGGAAAAGGGCAGGAAGAGGGATAAATTAGGAGAATGGAACTAGCAGATTAAAAACTACTATACATAAAATAGATACACAAGGCCCTACTATAGAGCACAGGGAACTATATTCAACACCATGTAATAAACTATAATGGAAAAGAAAAAAAATCTGTCGGGGCAGGAGGTTCACATTTATTGTTAACCTAAGAGTGTGAATGATGGTCACATATATCATGTCTATAAGCTTTCAGCCCTAAAAGAAGATTATTAGACCAAAGATACAGAGGTAGACAGACTCAAATGATTTTTCTGATCCTTCTGTTCTCAAAATTAAGAGTGATGAAATATCAACCTCTTCTGTTGTACTTCATTATTACTTACTGCACTCTATGCAGTGTGGCTCTCAGTGTCTATTTTATGTTACCTATAAACACAGAATGGACTAAAACAAGGTTATTCTGTAACACTAAAAGACATGAGACCTAGGCTCCAAATGTTATGCCAAATCTAAATAATCTGTCAAAACAGTAAAATATTTGAATTATTCTGACCTTCTAATACATATTTTCCAAGTTATCCATGAAATATTGTTTATTAAAAATCACACTGTGTTGTGGGGCAAAATGCAACAGAATCTTACTCTAGTCCAGCTACAAGCGCATAATGTTAGATCTGAAAAGTTCCTATTCATTCATTTCTGACTGTTCCATCTTAAATGCAACAACTTTAAAATAGCAGTTGTTATCATAATGATGATAATAATAACCATTATAAAACATTTACTCTATGTCAGGCACTGTGTTAAGTCCTTTACTCTCAAAACAGCCCTTTGGAGGAGCGGTTATTATTATTCACATTTTAAAGATGAGGAAATTAAGGCACAGAGAGAAATACCTTGCCCAAGAAAACATGGCTAGTGGGTGACAGAGCTAGGATATAAATGTGAGCAGTCTGGCCTAGAGTTTCCCTAAAAAAATAATTAATGTACTTCATATTATATTTTATACTTAGTGATTTATAATTACTAGGCTAAAAATAATCTTTTCACTCACTTAAAATTAGTCAATTTTATAAATGTTGTGTTTATCAAATAATTGTTTTTCTTTTTAGAATTAATTTTTCTAAAATAAATATAATTACTACAAGTACTCTTGAGTCTTATTTTATTGCCTTTAATGGTTTTTTCTTCAATTTTTTTGCCTGGGCCAAAGTATCAGAAAGTCATATAACTAGCATGCTCTAAAGTACATGACTGTAATGAATATTTGTACAAGTTCTATAATTAAGATAATTTTGAACCTGGTTTATATTGGCATCACTCAACCAAATTTTCAGGCTAATCACTGTGAAATATATTTTGTGATCCAGTTAAGACTTGAGCTGGGGAGTTCCCATCGTAGTTCAGCAGAAAGGAATCTGACTGGCATCCATGAGCGTGCAGGTTGAATCCCTGGCCTTGCTCAGCAGGTTAAGGATCCGGCATTATTGTGAGCTGTGCTGTAGTTTGCAGACATGGCTCAGATCCTGCATCGCCATAGCTGTGGTATAGGCTGGCAGCTCCAGCTCTGATTTGACCCTTAGCCTGGGAACCTCCATACGCCACTGGTGTGGCCCTTAAAAGACAAAAAGAAAAGACAAGACTTGAGCCAGGTTTAACACACCTCTGTTCAAAGCGATTGAATACCTCTCTACATCATTCTGCACTCAATCCCAAGCCCTCACTGCAACACTGAAAGGATCCCACCACCACTCCCCAGTTTACCTTTCAGTGAAGTTCCTATTACCCTCACTTTAATTCCTTCCACTCCAGCCATGGGCCTCTTAGGTGTCCTTTAATATGAAAACATATTACCTCCTCAGGGCCTTTGCACCTGCTGTTCCCTTTGCTTGGAATGCTTTGCCTATGAATACCCCCATGGCTCTCTACCTCACTTCATCTAAATATTTACTTAAAAATCAGCTCCTCAGCTGGCTTTCCCTAACCACTCAGAATGTTAAATCCCACCCCACATTTTATAACCTCCTTTTTTGCTTTATTCTTTATCCTCAGTGTTTATCAGTATGTGATGTACTATGAATTTTACTTATTTACCTGATTTGTATGTCTTTCTAAGTTGTAAGCTTTATAAGTGCTGGCTTTGTCTGTTTGGTTTGCTGCTGCATTTCTCCATTGGTGACAGTAACTGGCATGTAATAGGTGCCCAATAATTATTTGTCTTGTTAATCAGGTAATTAATAGTAGTTAGATGTATTAAATTATTTTAAGTAAGAGCAATTTCCATTGCAAATGAGATAAACTGCAATTTCATTAACATGATTGTACCTCTCAGTCCACTTACTTTGAATATTGCATTGTATCATTCAAGTTCTTTAGTTGGCAACTGCGATAATGGGAATTTTAGTTTTATTTATAAAGCATCCCAATCCAATTCATATCACCATCTGCTGATTTTTCCTCAGCATTCTAGAACAAGTTAGTGCTCAACTCGCTGCCAGCTGAATCTAATCAATTGACTGATGGACTGATTGTTTTTTTGGTTGTTGTTATTCATTAAACAAATATTTACCAAATACCTACAATGTATAAGGTGCTGAGACAAGAGTTAGAAATTCAAGATGAACACAAACCCTTCTATCACAGAGCTTGTAATCTTCTAGAGCAGAGCCACTGGAGCCATCAAGCATAAGTGGCTATAGGACTTTGAGGGTACTTAGCACTTAGGTAAGAGATGACGGAAGTGCCCACAGAGATAGAGAGAAGCGAGCAGACTTGAGAGTTAACTCACATGCCACACTGATAGAAGTTTCTGATGGACTGAGTATAACAAGTAAGAGGAAAGGAGGATTCAAGGATGACTTCCAGTTTACTTACTTGAAGAAACAGGGTGCCATTTACTGGGATGGAGAAGGCTAGGGAAGGAATAGGTTTTAGTGGGGCAAGGGTGACTTCCAAGTGGAGATGTTAAGGTCTAGAACTCATTGTAAATGGATCTGGGAAGGAAATAAAATGCACATATCTAGATCTAGATGAAGCTATACAACTCATCATCAAATCATTATACAAGTGACATTTCAAGCCGTTAAGATAGTCACATTATTTCTGGAAAAAAATATAGAAATGAGGAGCACGAGAACTGAGACTAGAGAGCTCAATTAGGGTCAAATATTTCTTCTAAACCAGCATAAAAAGAGTCTAGGGAGAAAACAACCCATATGAAAGGCAAAAAGCAAGGGTAAGGTGCAAAAAACCAAGAGGAACGTATTGCAAGAAAGAAGGAAAGCCAAGAGGTTTAAGTTACATAACTTAGATTGTATGGCGTTTGGTTGTTGGAGACCTTTTCACAGTCTATTCCAGTGGAATGATGAGAACCAAAACCACAGTGGAGAGTGTTGGGGAATGAGTCAGAGGTGAGAAGATGGAAGCAATGTGAACAGATAACCCTTTTAGGATGTTTGGCAATTAAGGAGCCAGAGGCTTGATTACTAGAAAGTATGGGTGAGGGCAAGAAGTCTTTTATAAAGATGGCATATCCATAAACATGTTTGCATGTTCACAGGGAAAGATCCTGCGAAAAAAAGAGAGAGGATAAAACAAATAAAAGAGAGCATAACGTGAGAAGCCAAGTCCTTAAGATGGAGATAGATGGCATCTCCAGTATATCCTCCTCCTTGGATGGGAGGGTGTACACACCTCCTGGGGTCAAAGAAAAAGGCAAAGATGCAAGTATTTGGGTACATTTGATGATGGGGAACAGAGAAGTATGCATGTATCAGGCAGAGTCCTCAGCTCCATGCTGACTAGTTGATTAAGAAGTAAATAAATTTATTACCAGTGTTTCCAAAAGTGCAAGCAATCATTGGGAGAACTTGAATAATCCTTAGAATTATCTTTAGAAACTAGACTGATAGAGAAATCTCTGCTGCCACTACTGATCCCAAGATGTGACATCTGCACAGCTAGCATTTTTGCCCCCAGAATCTTGCCCATATAGCCACCACCACTACCGAGAAAGAATTGCCCTTACTTCCCTTTCTTACAGTGATAGGCCTTTAGTTAAAGTCTGATGCAAAAGTGTCTGATGGTGGAGACTGTACGTTCACTCAAGAGATACCATAAAAGCTAGTATTTCACATGATTACTTCTATAGGGAAAGGTTTTTCTTTACTCTTTGCAAAGATTCATATAGTGAAGAGTGTGTTCACATATTGGACAGGCAAATGAAGTATCCTGCAAGTATTATCAAGGAAAGACAAAATATACTTCAAAACATCATAATCACAAAATCTCACCCTTCAAAACTAGAGCAAAATTATCATACAGCATAATACATGTTGGCATGTAACTTCAGAGATTTTTAAGCCAGAAAAAAAAGTCCTTTATTTATAATAATATAACAAATACTTAAACACATTTGCAGACATTGTAATTCCTGATACTGAAGACTTCTTAAAAAAAAAAAAGCATTCCTAATCCTACACAACTTTCACAACTTAACGCGTGATCCAAAAAGAATGCTCATCACTGGTATAGCTGTTACCCAGGTGTTCTTATATTCCTTTCCAGCTCATTAGAAGCCAACGTTATTCTTTATTCATTTTACTGTTTTTGAAATATTAATACATATTGATTTGAAAAAATTCAATAGCTATAGGAAAGTTCCAAAAAAAGAATTAAAAAATTCTGAAACCCTATCAGTTCATTTATATATGTTTCTATATATGCATGTATGTTCACAAATTTTTCATAATTAATATATTAGGCATGTGAGTCTTTAACTTCCTTTTAATACCTGATAAAATGTCTACATTTTTCCATTCCATTTACGTCATTATTTTTAATGGCTATTCAGTGTATCCATCTCTTAAGTTATAGATTGTCCCCAATTTTTCACATTGCAAACCACACTGTCATCTCCAGAAATAAAGCACTGATGACAACTTCATGAGCATGACATGAAAGTGCCCATGGGAACCAAGACTATTTTGAAGACAATTGAAAGAACTGGGCAGTGCCCTATAATTTCATACCTTCTGAGGCAGGTGACCTTGGTCCTTCAAAGTTGCCAGGGTTTTATAATCAAATCGACATTTATTATTCCTCTCAGAATTTGTTCCTATACATTACTGAAGGAATGTAGTAGCACATAAAAAGCAGTCAAGACAGTAGCTCCAGACTTTCTTGTGTTGATAAGGTTTAAAATCAAAGTTCCTGGGTTTCTTTTCAGCCTACTTGGTCACCTACACAGATTTTACATGAGAAAGCCTCATAAAACTTTGTTCCACGAGACAGCATCTGGTCTAATCTCTTCCCTTCAGAGCTAAGGACATAAAAACTCAGGGAAATCTAGTAACTTTCTCAAGTTTGCACAAGCTACTTAGTTTAAAAAAAAATGTAGCAGACCAAATTTAGTTCCTGTGCTACAAGATTTTCCCCCATCCATTTCTAGGTTAGATTATATTATATCAGTTCAAGCCATTCTTAGATTCTCAAGCCTTTGGAGAAGTAGGTTATCTCTTTCAGGATTTGACTTTCAGCCATATAGTATGTGGTCTCTCTCTATCCTCATGATTTGAAAAATACCATTCAAAAATTAACAAATTAAAAACAAAGTGTAAAATAACACAAATAGCTTTTCTTATAACTGCTCCTCAAACAACTCCTTAAAAATAAAATTTGACATTTAAACATGCTATGGGGATGTGGGATTAAGTCTTTGATGAATTTTTTTTGTAGTGAAACAATGGTGTATGACTAGTAATTTTAACATCTTGTACCTTGGATGTTCTTACTTTAGATAGTGCTACATATAAGGTAGAGTCAATGATATATTTTGAAAGAAGGATTTATTTCGCTGCTCTCCTTGGTGAATTTTTATCCCAAATTCCTCATTGATAGGCTTCCCAAATGGTATATTTTGGTGACTAACTTAGCTTAATTACTACCCAAAATGTCATACCCTAGTAAGAAAACTTACTGATTTAAAAGGCTGTATTTTTAGGAGCTATGTGATCTGAAGATGAGAGACCTCATTTTCACATAGACCATTAGACCACTTCTGGTCCCAAAATCAAATGAATACTTTCCTTTTCATGGAAATTTTAATTTGGAGATTTCCAAGGAGCGTCTGCTTCTATACTGTTTGTGACCAAAAGTACATATGGTCTCTAACTTTTAGGGACTTACCCACACAACCCTTGTAACACATTTTGGTCAAAAAAAAATACATCCTTTACTTGGCAGTGTAAGAAACTGAAAATTATGTATTCTTTTTTTTTTTAATCACTAGTCAAAATTTTTCAGCAATCACAATGAATCACTTATTTCTGTCTTAGACGTATTTTTCTTTTCTTTAAGTTTGCCAACTAAACATTTCTCATATTCCTTCTACTGTATTTTGGAATATTCCTCACACAAGACAGATGATCCATTTGCCCAATGGCCCAGATTCCACAAGGTGGACAGGCATATTAGATAAAAAGCCAGTTTAAAATTTTGAGACAAAACCTTTCAGTCAACCAAGCTCAAAACTGTGTATTCCTTTTCAATTCATTCCCAACCATATCCCATAGGAACAACCAGTCATCAGCCTTTATTTTCTTCATCTGTCATGTCATTTATTATTATCATTTTTCCTTTCTTACAGCCATCTCCCCTTATTAAGACTCAATCTCATGTGTGACTGGTTTGTTCCATTGCCTTTTCTCTATAATCCAGATTTACACACCCATTAAAGAATATTTTAAGCCTTTTAGTCCAGTTACTCTTCTTATGAAAATCTTCAGTGACTCCATATTGCTTAACCCACTGATGGGTTAACTCTAGCATGCATTCTGCATCCATATGGCCATTACATTCAGGTCCACATTCATAGCACTCTCTCCAACTGGATCCCCCCGCCTTTTTTCCTCTTCTTTTTAGGACTGCATCCACAGCATATGGCGGTTCCCAGGCTAGGGGTCGAATCAGAGCCAAAGCTGCTGCCTACTCCACAGCCACAGCAAAGCCAGATCCAGGCCCTGTCTGCAAACTACACCACAGCTTGTGGCAATAACAGATCTTTAACCCACTAAGTAAGGCCAGGGATGGAACCCGCATCCTCATGGATACTAGTCAGGTTCTTAACCTGCTGGCCACAATGGGAAATGAATCTTAAAAATCCTTCCTACAGCCAATTCATAATCTTAGTTAACACACATTTCAGATAATCTTCTACAAATCAGTCTATCTATAGATCAATCAATAAATCAGATGTGACACCATGATATTTACTACCCTAGGCTTTCAGAATGAAGTTTCATCTTCTTAATCTAGATTCAACGGTCTGCCTAAATCTTTCTTCAGCAACCTTTCCGACTGTTTCCCTAGAAACTCTCCATGGGTTCTTCATTCCAACCATACCATTTCATGAAAAGTATCTCTTCCTTTCCACCTCGGTGACTTTTCTCTTGGCATTCCTCCAGTCAAAAATATCATTCCTTCTTCTTTCTGCTTATCAATATGGCTTTAGGAAGCTCTCCTTTGTTTTTTACATCTGAATCAGAGCTGCAGGTGCTGGCCTACACTACAACCACAACTACGCAGAATTCAAGTTGCTTTTGCGACCTACGCTGTGGCTTGTGGCAATGCTGGATCCTTAACCACTGGATGAGGCCAGGGATCGACCCCATGTCCTTATGGATAGTAGCTGGGTTCTTAACCTGCTGAACCACAATGGGAACTCCAGCACTTCTTGTTATTTAATCTCATATGATTATCTCCCTCTTCATTTCTTTATGTCTTGAGTCATTAAGTGGGTTGTAGGTTTCTAATTCATCTCTTTCCTCCGTACTTTACAGTAGCACGGGAGCTCATAAACACTAGCCAATGTTCTAAATAATTTTTTTCATCATTCCCACGGGAGGAGAAAATGGCAAAGGAAGATAGCATTAACACAAGAATAATAATAGAGTGGAGGGAAATAAAAGAAAATAGGAAAGTGAAAAATGTAACTAAAGTTAAAAATAATAATAAAATACAAGCTTGTGTGTTGTGACCAAAAAGTGAGGTCACCATTCTAAAGATAATCTGACCTTTTGGAAACAGAAATCCTATCTGGCATTTATAAGCAAGAGCATGATATATACTACAGCAGAGAGATGAATTACACTAACTCTTCTTTCCCTTGGAGATATATTATCCAACTAACTGCCTGTGCTCTGTTTAGTTTTATAAAGCCAAATGAGATCATCCATATTCAGGCTTGTTCAACTCTACTCTCTCAAGTAGCAATCAAACAGCTGTCTTCAGTTGCAACTTTGTGACTCATAATACATTCATCCCAAAATGCCCTTGTACATCTTGTAGACCATATCATCATCATCATAATAATAGTAACACTTAGGCATTGTGTAGTCTTTTTCATCTTCAAAGCTTGCTTAAATTCTATAATGCAGTGAAAACGTGACAAGTTGAAAAGGTATGGAGGGCTTTATTGTTCCAGGAAAAAGACGTTGCACGTGGTGCAACCCTGATTACAGTGTGCAAACCCTGGAGATGGTCTCCAAACTGGCAGTGTGCACCCAAAATGAAATTTTGGAGCTGAAAATGATCAGGTTGAAATTGTCTTTCCTTTTATTGTAAATAGAACAGAAATTTTAGCTATTAGAGAAATAGCAACTACTCTCAGTTCACTTCTGAAAGCATAGTACTAAGTTATTGTCTAAGCTTCATATTATGAAGAAATGAATGTTTCATCCATTTAAAAAGCCTCTGTCCAAGCTTAGATGTTCAGATGCTCGTCTTTTGGGAATAGCTCTTTCATACTTACAAATACTTGAATAGTTCTTACATACTCAAGCTAAATTTTTAGGTTTAGTTACAGTGTTATCCTTACCAGTCACCTGAACTGCCTACCACAATAATCTGTGTGCAGGCTCCTCTTTCTGCAGTTTAACTCACACACTTCTTCCCTCCTCCAATGTATCCTTGGAGCTTCTTCATTTATTTTAGTTGTTTTTGGCTCTCATTCAGAAAAATCAAAATTGCTCCAAATTTCCTTATTTGGATCCCAGAAAGAAAATAAAAAATAAAAAAATAAAAATCATCACGGCTTCCTTTTTGGACCTCAGTCTCTCTCTCTCATCTACTACCCCCTGCTTCTCAATTTTCCCTTAAGGAAGCTGTGATCTGGTCATCACTATGGTTTCACTGGCCAGGTTGGAAAAGTGACTAAAAGAGTTCCACCTATGTGCGTGAGTGAGATTCATACATAACAAGGATTATTGCAATAAAACATTTTATAGGTCATTGGTTCCCCTGAATCCAAGTAGACAGTGAGATTGTGGATGACAGCCAGCTCTACAGAGGAAGGTATCTGTGCGACGTTGATCTGTAAATACTGGTTGCCGGCCCTGATGCTGTGGCTCAGAGAAAGACTTCTCCGCATCGTATTTTTCCTCCCTAGTATTTCCTTTTTCCTTGGGTGGAGGGAACAGTGGGGAGGGGCAGAGAAAACCAAAATACACCTCCTTCCCCTGTGCCATTCTGTATTTATCCAGGAGGCCAGGGAACATTTTTTCCCCGAGGATCCCTCCTGACCTCAATCTGGGTCACGACCCAAGGAAGGGAACTGGTGACCCATGACAATTCGTCAGTATCTTTCAGGCTCACCACAGAATAGTACATTTTCAATTATTTTCCACAGACATTTTGCTTTATATTTGTTTAATTTATATCATGATTTCTGTAACCAACTCCAGTTCTTTAGGAGCACTCACATTTTAACATATTTCTTGGTGTTGACAAGTTAATATAATGTTGGCATCCATCTGCAAACTCCATTAATATAGATGCCTTTCTCCAATCTTTAAGAAGCTAAAGGAAAACATACTTCCAATCCCCTTTAAATAACTTTATATAACAAAACATATTCTCACTAAGCATTTTTTTCTTATTTTGGTCTCTTTTTCTTTCATATTTTTTTTCTTGATGCTTACCAAATTCAGCAAGTGTTATTTAGGAAGGAAAATTAAGGTCTTTCTGAAATACAGATGTTTTATCTCATGTTTTATTTTACTAGTATTCTTCTGAGCAATGCTATGTTTTTCCAAAACTAGTTTGTTCTTAAGTTATTATTGTGTTTTCTAAGATTTTATACCTTAAGATTTTTGCTTTTCTGTCCATATGTGTTTGATTACTTTAATTATGAAATTATATATGCAATAACAGTCCATGTTTTTGAAATACCATGAAATCCTTTACAACGTTTGGATATAGGAATTAGGAGTAGTACCTAAAACAAGGGCTAAGGAGGTAATCAAATTTTTTCTTTCCTTTCCTTTTCTTTTTTTTGTGTACATTGTTCTTATAGGCTTAGGGGTTAGAAAGGGTGGGTCTTTGCCCTTTGGCATATATAAACCCTGTTTTAGTGAGATGTATTATACATGAGGTTTGCTATAAAACATAATTTCAAAAATCCAACTACATATAGTAACTTTTGCCGATAGTGTAATTCTTTTACAAGCACTTCATTATGATGATTAAATTACTTGTCCACAACTTGAGCAAGCATTGAAATTTATGTAATGAATATGTAAAGTCATGTTGGCTAAATCGCTTATGTTTTGCATATGTTCAAAAATATTCCTCGATGTTATCAGTCCATAGTTAAGTATATTAAATATTTATGGTGTGGTGAGCAAGACTTGTAAGACAATAGAGCTGCTTTCTCTAATTTTGAAGGAGAACCTCCACAGCTTTTTAACTGGTAAATTACTTTTTCTTCATATCTTAAAACTCCCCATTCCCTATGAAATATGCACTGAGGTACTAGCATTTTTCAAGGGAGTGCTCCATTCTAGAGACAGTTTCTCTTTTTGCACATGGTTCACTGATTTGAATATACATTGCAAAGATTTTATCTTTAACCGACATGCAAATTTCCTGAGTTAGGAATCCAACAATTTTATAGGTATGCCACTTGTGAGGACATATCTTACTGCACAGGCTGAACTTGAGTAGCTCATTGAAGCAGAGTAAACACAGTTGTGTTTCTCACATTATCAAATTATTTCTATCCTGTGAGGAGCTGCAGACAGTCTTCTTTGGTTGGGAGAAGTCAGAAGTTTTTAGCCCCAAAGGCTCTAAGAATCAACCAATTGCTTACTTTGGAGTCTTGCATTCTATATTTAACAAAATCAGTAAAGAGAAGATGATGCTGAGCTTGTGTAAGTATATAATTTAAACATGTTTCTTTTATAATAACAAATCAGATAAAATGGCAAAATATATGTTCAAAATTAAGATGTCATAAACATTATGTCTATGCCCAAGAAGAGAGCTTTAAAAATAAAATAAAGCTTTTTCTGAGATATCTTGTATGATGACATCTGAACGCATTTTTCTTCATGGTAATGAAAAACTACTATATTCAATCAACTTTTTCTAAATAGTTAGAGATTGTTCAAGATATTTTATCACTTTTATTTTTGGAATCCGAAGAATACTAAGTAAGTGGTAGTTAGAAAAACTTAGAATCAAATAATAACAGAGTTGAAAAGAATCTAAAAACTTGACCAATTTCTCAAGTAATGTGGAAATCCCTTTGTTCTGTTCACTGTCTCCCCAATCACTCCCAGAAACAGGAAAATGATTGCTTCATAAGATAGGCGGATTCATTTTTTGGTATTTCTAATTGAAAGAAACCTCTTCCCTGGTTTCCTGCAACATCCACCAATTGTTCCTGCCTAGGACTCTGGATCTGCTTAAAACAATCTGTGCATGACCGTATTCTCCTACTTACATCATTGAAAACTACTCTAAGTCTCTCAGTGGTTTCCCACTCCGATTGAAGTTCCTTTCATTGGTCTTGTCACTCTTGTTTGGATAGGCTTCACTTTGGCAATATCCTCCAAAGGTTGTTGCCCCCAAAACTGGAAATAAGAAGTGTCACAATGAGCTCTGATTTTAGTTGTAGGTGTGGTAATGATATTGTCTTCCTTCACCTGAAATTAACAGACCCAACAACGTTGCCATCATTTAAGAATTTCTGTCACACAGCTGCCTAATACAGCATGTTGGTAATTAAAAACCGTAAGTCCTTTTCCAACAGCTCTTGAGATATGCATTTTTATCTATCCTGGACTAGTAAATAACTTTATCACCTAAAGTACCCTACTGCTTTGGTTTTTGGTGATCATTTTATTATTTTTTTATTTTTATGTTTTAGCGCCACACTTGCAGCATATGGAAGTTCCTGGGCCAGGGGTCCAATTGGAGCTGCAGCTGCAAGCCTATACCACAGTCACAGCAACTCGGGATCTGAGTAGTATCCACAATCTATGCCATAGCTTGCAGCAACACCGCATCGTTAACCCACTAAGTGAGGCCAGGGATCTGACCTGCATCCTCACAGAGACAATGTCAGGCCCTTAACTCGATGAGCCACAATGGGAATTCTAGACAATCATTTTGTTAGTCGTGGTTTGTAAGAAAATTCAAAAATGAGGTGAGCTGGACAGTATTTGTTTTGGGGTTACCCATGAAGACTTCTAGTAATCATTGCATTTTTCTTCCTTTTAAACCATCTGTTTGACTGGGATCTGACGACATTTGCCAGCATGTAGTTGATGCAATTGCTTTTATCCCTTTTAGAGAATTGGGATATATTTTACATATTCAGTCTTTTGGCGCCTCTCCTGTTGTCCATGATTTCTTAAAGATTCCTGACACTGGTTTCATCATCACATCTGCAAGTTCTTTCAGCACCGTGGGATGTTATTCATAAGGAGACCTGAACTCATTTGAAGAGCTAGGTACTTTCAGCTATCTCCCCATCTATTCTGGAATTCAATTCCCTCTTAACGATGTTTGTTCTAACTTTTCCAGTTTAAAGATCACGCTCCTTGATAGAAAAGTTGGAAAAAAAAGAGGTTGAGTAGTTATGCCTATTTTCTGTTGCCTGTTAACACTGCAACATTTTTTCCCTAAGCAATGAGTATAACCCTTCCTTGTTTGTGCTCTGAAATAAAATAGTTACATTAACAAGAACAACAAAAATCTATTTTTATTTTCAGCATTCTGCTCATTATTAATTAAAAGTCTTAATAACATTAATCAGTGTAGACATTTTCTTATGGTATGCTAATTGGGAGCTCCCTAATGTAGAAATCATATGAGACAAATTGAAGATAAAATCTAAATTCCATATTTTTCCTTCAAAATGATGTGAGGATCAATAAATACATAGTTTCCTTTTTTTTTTTTTTTTTTGGCTGCACCTGGAGCGTGCAGAAATTCCTGGGCATGGGATTGAACGTATGCTTCAGCAGTGACCCAAGCCACATTAATGACAAACTGGATCCTTAACCCACTGAGGCATTAGGGAGCTCCAAGAGTTTCCTTTTAGTCTGTTTCTAAAGTTAAATAAGTTGCTGTAAAATCGGAAGAAGGGTTTGTTTTCAAATCAAGTGAAAAAACTTAATTCCAAAGGAAGTTCTCAGATTTTATTAACAAACTGCTCCTTTTTATGATTTATACTTGGTATATTTAAAAGCCCCTTTCCCAAAAAATTCTGCAGGACAGGAACAACTGTTTTTCTAAACTTTTTGCAGACTTTATAATGATAAGTAGAAGTTCTACAAAGACAGCATGGACACACGGTTCTGTGAAAGATGGGGATCTATCTGGCACTCAGGTTTAATGATCCCAGAGTAAAGAAGAACCAGTGCCTTGAGGTTTTTAAAATAATTTGTAAACAGTTTACAAGACATTTTGGGGTTTCCCCTTTTAGTATTTAGGAGATGACATATATCAATTGTTTAACATATGGTTAAATAGATTTATTTACACAGGTTTGCCTGTACTAAATACATGTCAATATGTACTCATTTATGTATTACGCTCAGTCTAAAGAAACATTAATTAGCAACCATCGCTTTTTAAGCCATAGATATAAAAAACATTTTGAGTTTTGCCATAAAAGTGCTAATGCTTCAGAGAAATGTGACTTTATTTTTGTATATAAACATCTGCCAAAACAGTGTATTTTCAGACAAATTAGTTGATGAACTTCAACATATTAAAGATAAATTAAAAATACAACATGTTAGAATATCAAAAAACAAGTAATATTAATATTAATTTCTCAGGTTAAATAATTACTGTTACCATCTTTTGAGCAAAAATCTATACAAATTAAATTATAACTACTCAGTAAGAATTACCCTAAAAATGGAAAACATATAGAAATTAGAGAATGGAATCACGTTTCAAAATTAAACAAAAGTTTAAAAAAAAACTTTAAAAATCATCATTGTCAACATATAGTAACATAACCAGGAGGAATAGCTGTGAGATAGATAGTCTTTCTAAATGTACAATGAAATACTGTCTACAGAGTAAAGGGTGGCTGATAAATTATGGAAAAGCTTATATACATAGTGATGAATATCTTCCTGGGATGTATGTAAGGGGTTATCACGAAACACCAGGAAATACATTCACCAACAGCCCATGGAATTTAAACCCATTGCTTGCAGAGACATTCTTCTGGATCAGGCTCAGTCCAAGTAGGCTATCAGCATGACTTATGTCACCCTTGCTCTTTTACTGCCCCAGTGATACTGCCTCTGTGTGGTTTCATTTACTTTTCATTTTCCTTGTCTGCTTGCCTGCATACTTTCTCCCTACTTGGTCCGGTTGCTGATGCATCAATGGTAGACTATAATCTGTTTTGTTTATCTCAGGCAACTGTAGTTATCAGGAAGAAATTACTCTAGTATTAATTCATCTTTGGCAAACCACTGTCTTTGGGTAACATTCAGTGGAATGGGACTAACTCTAGTGTAGATTAGTTTAATTCATTCTGTACCATGGTTATGAACTGCAGGCTAACTCTCAGCCAGTCCTCTCACAGGTAATGCCACCAGGTATGGGGAAATAGAAAAGGTGAACTCTAGATAACGTGATTGCAAAGTCTATATCAACTGTGTTTGCCAATTCTCAGAGCTTAGCACACAGTAGGCACACAAAAATACAAGCTAAACGTTCTCTACATGGATGGTTAATGGTAGCACAGTCCCACCAACCTAATTAAAAAAAAAAAAACGAGCTATTTAATTGTTCCTGCTCTGTTTATATACACAATAGTCTATCTCTTGTATTCTCTCCATAACTGTAAAATTATGGAGACTTAGAACAGAAAAATACCTTAGATACCATTTTACAGATGATAAAATTGAGGTCTACAATAATTTGGATGTATAACAATAATTTAAAACTCTTGAAGACCCAGGTATATACAGATATTTGAGTGTTCCTCCTATATTCTAAGTTATTCTAAATTAAACTGAGAAAATCCCTTCTCTCACGGATTTTACATTCTGCTTTTCCAAAGAACTGACCTAAAAAGAGTGTGCCATATACACATACATATATATAAGATAAATAACTGTTGCTCAGCTAATTAGTTAGAAATCTGAAATTTCCATACAGGTCTCTAAATTCTTGATATGCTTAGTATTTCTGAAGTTTATCTGTGCTGATAAACATCAAACTATAATTTTCTAAATAATTTCAAGGTAAAGTAAATACCTTTTTAATTATCCTTACCTTTCGGTAACAGTCACAAAATAAATGTGATTCTGTAGGGGTTGGGAGGAGGGGAAGACTGAGTGTGCCAAATTGCAGGACTCAATTCTTTGCCCTCTTCCCCCCACCCGGCCCCAGCTCTCTCTCTCTCTCCTAAGTAATTCAGTGATTCCATAGGCATTATTCATCCCATTTTCCAGATGAACGGAACGAAATTGAGAAAACAAGTAGCATAGCTAGTAATGGACATCCATGAAGTTTTGACCACAGAGATGCCTGATTTCAAATCCTGCACTCAGGATCACACCACCTACCCACCAATCGTGCACTGCCAGCTGATCTGCTAGGAAATTAACCTTTTCAGTGTGACTCATGCCCCAAGGGATTTTAGGGCTACTGTGCTACATCACACCTGGATCTTTAGGAGTCATCTTAGGGAATCCCACTGAAACAGAATATAAATTTCAATGTCAGAAGGAAACTTAAATGCTGAATAAAACCACCAATCTAGACTGCATTTTGGACTCTGACTCAGTCATGATTTCTATTTCACTTATAAAAGTAATATGAGCTAGTTAGCAGAAGACCGTGAATTTGAGTCTCCTTAAGAAATTAATATTCCAGCTTTCGAACTAAAACGATTGCCAAATCCAGTAGACATAAATCTTCCTGGAACCCTGCTGCACTGGAATTTGTTGAACATACTCTCCTGAAACACTCCTTTCCTGGGGCTCCTGGATGTTCTCAGGGATCTTTGACTTTTCTTTCTTAGCTTCTTTCTCTCAATCAGGGCTGTCTTCAGGAATTCTGCATCCATTGCTCTTCTAGATCAATATATTCTCCCCTGTGATTCTGTCCCCCAACATAATTTTAACAACCAAAAATAGACAGATGGCTCCCATATCTTTAGCCCTACCCCAACATTTTCTCAGATATACAGACATGTAAATCAAAACTCCTGATGGAAGAGTTCCCTTGTAGTGCAGTGGCTTAAGGATCCACCTTGTCACTGCAGTGGCTTGGGTCACTGCTGGGGCATGGGTTCGATCTCTGGCCTGGGAATTCCACATGCCCCAGGCATGGCTACAAATACTCCTGAGGGACATTTCCCTTTGAGTATCCCAGTTATCTCACATTTTGTTTTGCTAAAAATCAAAAATATCTTCTCCCATATTTTCTTTGCCACCTGTTCTCTACTGTGCATTTGCTTTGTAATGTGTTTGAGCTAAGTTTCTCCAGCCTTTGAACACAAGTCAGATCATGTACATTCATGCTTACAGTTCACACATGTGTAAGCCTCAATGGAAGGTGTGCAAGACCCCAGCAGTGCATCTCACCCCTTCAGGCTTAGGTTCCTCCTTCTCAATACCTCTTAAAACCTAACCCATCACTTGGTCCCACTCAGTCTAGATCACTGCTTCCTAAACTTCAAGGAGCACATGAATAACCAGAGAATCTTGATCAAACAGATTCCGATTCACTAGGGTTTGGGTGGAACTGGAGGAGACTGTGCCACTGCTGCTGTCTACAGATCACAGTATCTCCTCACTCATCTTGGTGCCTCCACATGTGTTCTCATACATCAGCCTCCCTTTATGTTGATTCGAGAATGAGCTGGAAAACAATCTATGTCTGCTGCTTACAGCCCTTCTCAGGCACTGGAAAAAAAAATCTATGCTTCTTCCTCTAAAGACCTATTGCCTGCCTATCAACCTCTCCAGGTCCAACTCACAACATCTCACAGATTTTAATACATGAATAATACAGACTCATTTTAAGTGCCCCTTCCTCCAGGAAGTCTTCTCAGATCTGCAGTATCATCACCCTTTATGATATCCCCCAAATGTTCCTCGATATTACTTTCCATGTCTTTATTTTTACTGATTTTATATCAGAAGCTCCTTAAGGTGAAGGACCTTTGTGATCCCACTGTGCCTAGGATAGTGCTTGTGTATTACAGATATTCAGTAATTGTTCATTGACTTAGACCAAAGAGGTTTAAATTTTTCCACTCTTGAAGGCAAAATGTGGACATGCCATCACGTTTTTAGTGGAAAACTGTAGTGGAAGCTTGTAAGCTTTGGACTACTTTCAGAAACAGTGGCAGAGAAGTATTTAAGAAATTAATTAGAAACTGATTGCTTTTAAGTCTTGTCTTTGTCTGTAGCACATTTTGCTCATGAACCTTAGATACATATCCTAATTTTTTATTATCTGAAAACATGTAAAAGTATATCACATTACTTGCCAGTCATGTTGTTGGGATGAACTAATTTATAATTATAAATGCCAGCTATGAGAAGAGGATAAGACAGCAGAACATATGGGGAGTACGAGGTAAAGTCCCAGAGTTAATTCAGTGAGACTGAGATGTTTTAAAAAGGGATGAAAAATAAAACATATAGCAATTTCCAGAATATGTGGTTGATTTTGTTAATGTTAAAATGTATTAATGATCTTAATTTTAAACTATGTCATCTCATTTTTAATACGCAGGCACCTTATTTGAAGTGAATAATGCTTTCAGCCAAAACACTGTGATGTCAGCTACAATCACAGATGAGGTAAAAAAACAAAGTTTTGGTTTCCTTCTGGCTGTTTTTAGATGACTTATTAAAATGTGCAGGTACGGAAACCCTCCTATTGGTAGATTCACAGCTGCATATTTCACTCCCTGCTTCGGCAACATACCAGGGAAAATTCATGATTGATGACCTGTGGAAAGATTAGAAGAAGGAAAAAAATATGCTACACTTGCTTCTAGGCAAGCAGACCAAATTTCCCTTGTTTTTAAAGAACTTTTATTCTCAAAGCTGTTTGCATGTAGACAAATTCAGCTGATTTACAAGAAATTTCTCTCTAAGAGAAAACATAAAAGTAAATAACTGAGTGTATGGAAAAATGTATCTTACTAAGTTACAGTGATTTCCAATTTTCTCTAAGTTACTGCATGTTGGGGCTGTTTCAGTTGTTTTAACAAAGAGGTGATACTCAGCAGAATTAATAAATGGGTCACAAACATAAACCGGGTTCTATTGAAAAACGGTTTACTTTCTGACTTGCATTTTTTTTCAATAGAAAAAATACATTATATAATTTGCTCCTACAATTTAAGGATTTAGTTCCTCTAATTTTCCAGGTGAAACAGTCTTTAATTCTCCACACCTACATTCTTTTGAATGGGTGAGAACTGCCCCAAAACATCTCAAGATCTCTATCTTAAAGGAACAGCTTTTCTTTTCTTCTGTTTTTTTTTCCTTTTTCTTTTGATGATGGCATTTTTTTTTGAAAGATTCTTACTGCTTTGTAGGATTTAAATAAGCATGATTGGCCCATAGGAAACTTTTACAAAGGAAAAACATCTTATTGACAACCTCTTTAAAATAAGTTATTCAGATAGAGTTTGGACCCTGATACGTGACAGGGTCATACTGTTTTTTAAGCACATGACTTTATATTTACTCTGAACTCTTGGAAACTTGAAAACAATGCTGCTTTCTATCCAAAGGACATTAAAATCAAGTTTTATATTGAAAAGGACTAGCGAAGCTGAGTTTATTAGAAAACATTGTAAGTAGAGTGCTAACACGGGAAGTGCAAGAGGCCAGTGCTTGCATGAACCCATGTCACAGGCAAGTTACCTTGAAATGATCCTCTTTCACGACATGGAAAGTAATAAATGTTCATCTACCTCACTTTGGTGGAGGAGAGTTTAATTACAGCCTATTTGCATTTACATGGCACCTTTTATCCAAGAATATTTATGGAGTATCATTAGGAGACAAAATTGTTGATAAAAATGAAACAGGGAAGAAAGAAAAAAGGGATTCTTAGAAAATTATTTGTATGGAGATTTATATCAGGAAATTTTAGTCACAGAAAAACTATCATCAGTAATAAAATTTTATCTATAAATCACCGCTTCTACATTACCTAAGAAACATTAAATCACAATTTTTAAAAAGTTGAGTTGGGGGGATTGAAAAGCTCTATTTTTTGGCAGAATGGTTAAAATCAAGCTCAACCCAACTTAAAATTATTTCATCTGTGAAAGAACATAAAAAAAGGCAAAACTGGATTCCTGGAAATATGGAATAGTATCAAATGACATGAAAGATAAAATGAAGTTTGAATGTTTTTCGAGTGCTGTCCGTTTCCTAAAGTTCCACAACAGAATCAAAACTGAAATGCACACAGTTTAAAGAAAATATTGCTAACACTGGAGTGTTTCCTTTCTACAGAACTAGCTTTTAGTTAGGAAGGGAAAATGTACCGTAGTTCTGAAACAGGGCACGCAATACCCAGTTTTGTGTACATTTGAATCATTTGGAGTAGTGCAGTTGTTGAACATTGACTGAAAATAGCATCCACAATAAATTACATTGTTCCATACGTAAGGAGAAAGTTATAATGAAAATAAATATCGTATTTGAAGATAATTCCATTCCCTCTAATCCAAATAGAGACCGTGCTCTTATCTTCTCCAAAAGCAATATCTTTATCCTCCCTCTTTCCCTCCTCCTCCCAGCAATATTTCTTTTTCTACAGCGCGTTGGAAAGACAAGGACACAAAACTGCTAAAAGATTTTTTTTTCATTAACTCAAATGCAACATTAAATATGTTGACCAATATTGTTAGATGAAATCTTCCCACCAAGAGCCACCTTCACATTAAGACGTCACTGATCAGGTGCTGATTTCATGACATGTTCCTGGAAGCGAGGGCTAAATAGAGAAATGCTCATAAAGCACTTAGTACAAGTACTTGGAAAATTTTAGTTTTGATATGATGATAATGATGATAAAATACACACATCGAGCAGGTAGTGACTACTGTAGGATATCCTAATTGCCAGCAGTATTTGCCTATATCTTAATGCATAGAAAACAACACACATTTGCATTAAGATCTAGTGTCCTAGACTTACAAAAAGGTGTAGCAGGCATATATTAGCAATGAATATTTTTGATATCTTTAAGAACATTATTCTTTTAAATTAAATTTATAGAAATTTACTTTTCTTTTTTTCAGGTTAATGGCTAAGCATTTAGCTTTGAATGTTAAGGAAAGAAAACCAACATCAATCCACTATTAACAAATCAGAAATGCCTTGATACCTATGAGAGCAAAAACTTTAACATTTTTTAAAGTGGCTTAGGGGAACATATGATGTATACTTCACTAGCGGGACATAAGAGGTTTGTCAACCAGAAAAGCTAGTCTCTGAAATGTGGATCTGCTGTAGTATCTGGTTCTACAAAATGTATTTTAGAACCCTCAAACATCATCTGGCAGGTTCAAAACACTTGTAACATCCTCAAGAAATCACCACAGGGAAGACCTCGGCATGCTGGAGGAACTACTGTTTTTACTGACATTTTCTTTAGAAGTTCTTTTGGAATCCAATTTCCAAATCTTTCCTAAGAGCCTTGTTCATGAGGAAAAAAATAATTGTCAAACATTAAAAACGAATGTTTGGGACTGGCTCTCTGATGCACCTAGCCGAGCACACTTGTCTCAATAAATTTTTTAAAACTCATGATTCGTGAGACCCAGAAGTAAACACTGTTCCTGCTTCCTATGACAATTCTTAAATACAGAAAGGATATATCCCTGATCCTGTGATGGGTCATACGTTTGTTATATCCATTTTGTTGACTTAAAATTTAATAAGAAAATAATGTCCCTTGCTAGCTACATGAAAGGAAAGTAGCATAGCTGTAACCTGGCTCAGAGAAAATTCTGTGCCTATCTTCTATATTTCAATTACAGTAAAATCAAGTTAAGATAATTATTCAGTCAAGAATTTTCAGTTTTATTTTCTTTTTGCAGTTATTTTTAAAACTTCAGAAGAGCAATATGGATAAATAAGAAGTGGACGTTTTTATTTTCTTGGGGGGGGTGGCGAGAGATAATTTAGCAGTCCTAAGTACTGGTCAACATTTGAATTTCAGATTAAAACATACGACAATGCAGCCTTTTAAAAGAAACATAATCTTTTTTTTAAAGTTTTTACTGAAGAAAAGGATTTTTGCTTAAATATACCTAGTGTTTGTTTTCTTTGCCAATACTTTACACATGTCCATAAATAAATAATCTTTTTTCATCTTTAATAAATTCCACATACCTGGTCTCAAATTACTGAATCAAACTGGTCAGTATGTTTTGGATAAAGTTACTAAGTCAATCCAGAGAACTGCTTCTTGAGAAACACCAGAGTGACATGGTCTTTTTGTAGAAAACAACTCACGGATCTCTAAGGAAACCATAATCTAGAAAAATGTAGTAGTAGCATTTATCTTGAATTAACTTTTAGATCCAGTTTAGGATACTTGCCTGAATGACTATTCAGAAAATAATTTCCTATATGACCGAGTCACTTGGCTGTATAGCAGAAATTGGCCCAACACTGTAAATCAACTATACTTTCATAAACATTTTTAAAAAAATAAATAAAATCATTTCCTTTACTCTTCTCGAAGTGCCCATCTCTTTGAAACGTTTGCCACTGCAATGTGACTGCTTTTTCAATGTTGTCAGCTACTTAGAATGATGGTGCACTCTTTGTTTGTCAGTTCATTAATTTATTTAAGATGTGTGTATGGTCAGATTCATGAAGGTAATAAATCTCTTTTGTAGAGACAGATAATTACTTTAACATGGCAAGACATAATAACACAGGACTTAATACAAAGCAAGCTAGCATAGGCATGATAGGAAACAATAGAATGTAAGTATTAATAGAAAATGAAAAACAGTTCTCAATTACATAATCATTGAGGAGAACACATTGAGAAGTTGAACATTCAATATTTTTCTCCCTCTAACAAGCCTGCCTTATTGCTAGATACTTTTCCCACATTAAAATTCCACTAATGCCACCGTATTCAGATCTCTAGGGAACCCTTTTCTCCTCTTGAAAATATCTTGGGGTTTCACAAAAATCGTTCGCCTGTCTCACTGGATTGAACCTCAAAGACTCCTTTGACGCAAGTGTTATTTTGACCACGTGAACATGGTTTCCATTTTTTAACTAGATTAAAACATGCATGAACAAACCTCTTATTGAACTTTAATGTCCCTTTGTTGCTTTGATGGTTTACAGATTTCTGTTTCATAGATGCTTTTCCCCCATACATTCTAAAAGTGAAATGATACATTGTAATTTGAATGATAATTTTGTTTTGATGATTTAATTGATAGCAGACAGAGGGATACGATCCCTGTTTTTCCATTTATGCTTTTCCCCCTGCTGCACAGATGAGACAACTAGGAGTTTCATAAACATCTGTAAATAATTAAGGGATGTTACACTAAACTGTATTTCCTTTACCTTCACCCGGGCTTTTCTAGGGGAACTATATGGTAATCCTGGTTCAGAAAAAGAGCACCATCCTCATGTCACTCGGAAATCCTTGCCCTTTCTTTTCGTCAGTTTAGGTGATGATTAAAGGCAATATGCCCCCATTAATTTTCGTGACGCCAGGGAAAGTGTTCCCACACTTTTTATTGTTATCATTCCTACAGTCTTTGCATCCACTCACTTCATCTTTAGCAGACAATCCTCACGCAGTCATTTTTTTTTTTTAATTAGGATTTGCAAAACTGCCCCTATGTCTTCACAAACCTATTTAAAAAAAAAAAAAATCACGTAAAATTCCAGGGGGGAAAAATCAGAACGTGGTTTCTAGTCTGCTTGCTTGATTCTCTTGCCATTCCATATTTCTGAAGAGCTGTTTATCTTTGCATGGACATGTAAAAAAAAAAAAAAAGAGATGCCAGCTGTTCAAACCTGCTCCACCCCTGTTGCATCCAAGAAGCTATTCATTTCCGTTTATCAGCTATTAAAAAGATTAGATTACATCCCAGATGGATTCTGACTTGACTTTCAGTGAGAAGCATCCTCAATAGATGAAAAAATATTAATTCAGCTACGAAAATGTCTCTGTTGGCTTCAGTCCTAACAGGACCTTACAACCCAGGAGAAAGAAAAATTCTATCAGCAAACCGAAAAACAAATCAAAACACTTTCATTCGTGCTGTTTGGTTTTCCTAACACATACAAGGTCAAAGTTTGAGAAGCTACTATATATTTATTTTGACCTGCTGCCTTGAGTTGTTCAGTGTTGTTTTGTATTTATAGAAAGTCGTAGCCTCAGGAAGTCTTATGGCATTTCCTAGATAAACTGTTTTTCTCTAAATCCACCTTCTAAATTCCTCCCTCCACTCCTATTCCCCCACACGAGCACAGTTTATATTTCTGGTAGTTGGTTAGACCTTTCCACTGAAAAGTTCAAGAAAATTGAAAGAATTTTTGTTAATCACTAAGAGATTTATGGGAGGAAGAAAGAGAGTTGGGGTGAAATCTTAACTGTTTTAAAGTCTTTCAAGATGTCTAGTTTTGAATTTTTATATTTTGACTGAAATATAACTTCCATATAAACTACTGTACATACACAGTGAGCTGGAAGAAGCTTTACAAACCGAGCGAACTCACATATCCATTTCCCTGGTCAAGAAACGGTATAAATGCAGCATCTGAGAAGTGCCTTACAGGCTGGTCTGTTCTCTCTACCAGTGACAGCAACTCTCCAGAATTTTACTTAATTTTTTACAGATCTTAGTGAATTATTATAAAGTCAACACCTCCTCTATACCTACCACCCAGGTTAAAAACCTGAACTTTGCTGGCTTCCCAAAAGTCCCTTCAGGTACCTCATCTTAACTGTGGCCTTTCCCTCCTTTCAAATGGAACCACCATCCTGGTTTTTATAGTAATCATTTCCTTGCTTTTATTTTCACGGTTTTGGCACCCAAGCATGAATCCCTAGACATTATACTTTAAACTGTATTTAATTTTGATAGTCCTGATAGCTCTCGGAGCCTTTTCAAACACAGATAGAATATTGATCTGTCTTTATGCGCTCTCAGCACACTTCAACATTTCCACCACATGCTGAAAACCTTGGTATGATGAAGTCTGCAGGAGAAACAAGTTAAAGTGTTGTGTTAGTCAGTGGTCTGGAGAAAGAAACAAATCAGTAACCAGCACTCTAACTGCCCTTCTGAAGAGGCCCAGGAATGAAGCAACCGGGAGGAAAAATTAACTACCTTTACTTAACTGGGTTCTCCCCCCCAGGGCCAAATGTGTGATTACTGACAGACAGAGTTGCATTCTGCCTGTTTGTGCCTTACCTAGTGTATGAATGAACAGAGCGCTCCAGTCTCTAGCCCTGACAGTCCCTTTTTCCTTGTAAAGCGCATTTATTCATCACCTCATTAAAATGAAGAAAACGAACAAAATATAAACAAGTGAGACAGGAGGACAGTAGGGGTGGTCTCCTATTAAAGCTTAAACTAGAAGAGAGCGCCCCGGGACCAGGGACCAGGTGGAGGATGAGTCTTCCTGGCCATTGCGAGTCTGTCTTTCTTTATCGTGAATATTTTGTCCAAAGACGGATCCAAGACACATGGAAATGGAGGAAAAACCAAAAAAAAAGTCACACACACATACACAAACATGTCTATAGGAAAATCCACCCTCCACCAAGCGTGCTCGATGCGCACAGTATTTCTTTTGGCAAAGTTTAGACATGTCTTTCTAGTTAACAAATGTATTCTGCTGTCAGCTCCTTTTAAGAATTACACTCCATGCTTTATGCCAAATAACCTCTTTAAATATCAATAAATAACTCAAGGTATCTTAGAGAGTCTGTGCTTGAGGAATTATGCTAATACTTTGAATAGAAATAGAGGGAATCCCCCCCGCCCCCTCTGCCCTGCAGATATCTGATCCCAGGATCAGGCTTCCCAAACTAGGCCTGCAAACTGCTGCACTCCCAGAGAAGTGGGGAATGAAAAGAGAGTCGATTTATTTGATTCCTTGGAGCCGTCTTGGGCTCAGACCCACTCACTGCAGGCTCCTTCTAAACGGTGTGGTTTCATTGCCAAAACTCCCTATGGTTGTACCAATCCGGCCACCCTGACCCTAACCACACGACCACCGTCACCAAGTTTCACGCTTCAACAAGAATAAAGAATCCTCAGCAAGAAGCACTTGCTGACACTCCTTCTGTTGCCTGTGCCCACGTGGTGGGACCTTGAAGGGATCCCTACATTAATCCAGCTCCCATGGAACATGTCTTGTGTTTCAGGTGTGATCAACATAGCCTGATGTACGGGTGTTTTCTTGCCTTCATCCAAGTCATACGACTGTGTTGTCTCAGTGGCCTTTGCCAGGCGTACACCAAGGCAAAAATTGATGTTTTCTCTCAATTATCTTTAAGATGTTCCAAAGTATCCCTCAACAATTCACCCTTCCCACATGGACTTTTCCAAGAGATACAAACAGCTCTGTAGTTGAGATATTCATCAGCTCAGCTTCGTGACGTCGGCAGAGGCTGAGGTAATTTATAGAGGAGGCTAAGGATTAAGGAGAAGGAGTGTAAGATGTGATGGTGTCTCAGTCTCCTTCACGGGCAGAGGTAAAGGGAACATTGACTCCAGCCTTTGATTTCCTCCAAACACTCAATGGGCCTTCTAGCTACACCTATCCCGTTCAGCTCAAGAAGAATTTAATACCTAAGTGAGCTGCAATTTAGCTGCATTATTCTGTCATTGTGATACCACTATGTTGTTAAAACAAAGCAGATTCCATACTTAAGTGTTTCCAATCTTGTTTTGTTCTGAATTATAAGTATGGGGCATATAGAATATTATAAAAAGTGATTAGAAAATTGCTATCTTATAATGCTAAAATATATAAAATTAGTTAACATTTGAGCAATATGTCTCTGTATAGACCCAGAGACATAGGTATACGTACATGTACACACACATATATGTATGTCTGTGTCTATATACAGTCACTACTTGAGCTTGTTATGTTTGATAGAGTTGAGTTAATACTGAGTGAGTGAATACTGAACCATTGTTCCTAGGAGAAATACGGGATTAGATTCCCGGAAAAATCTAGTCACAATATCTTCACCAGCTGATCAATACATAATCTTGCATTAAGTGTGTTTTTGTTTAAAGACACCCTATTTAACATGTGTTGAGTCATTGATACTGAACTCATAGTCAACAGCACTGGAACCCATGCCTGAACGAATCTTACCTAATGTGCAAATCTTCTCTGTAAGTCACACCCACAGCTTTCTTGTGCTAAAGAATACTAGAGAGCACCTGAGCCTTACCCTTGGGAGCCATTTTAAACAGCAAAATCACACACACACAAAAAATTCACAATAATGTGAAAAATGTGCCATTAAGTATACTGTGTAAAGGCCACTTGTTTATTGCATGGGAGCTAAAACTAGAAGGTAGAACGCTACACCTTGTTAAACTCAGCTGGGAACACATCTCTCTGAAAACTCAATTATTATTATTTTTTTTTTTTGCTGTCCTCTGCCTGTCTGCAAATGGCTGTCAAGTGTCATGAGTACTGATTTGGGGGGATAACAAATAATTTTTAGTGAGTTGGCCAGTTTGAAAATATGGAATCTACACATAATGAGGAATAACTCTCTCTAAATAACATGGCGATGCATTACTGCACATTCATATTTCAGCACCATCATTGACTGAAATGCCTCTGTCCTCAAGCATTTAGGTTTATATAAAATTTGACATTATAAATAAAACTTGAGGGACTAACTGTGCTTATGTCTATATCTACATTTGAAATTATTTCCTTTAAAGGAATTTCCCAGGAGTGTCATAAATGTGAAATCAAAGGGTATGCCAATTCTAAAGCATTTGTAATGTGTTGCTTAAAGACCTATCTAGGAGTTCCCATTGTGGCTCAGTGGATTAAGAACCCAGTATAGTGTCTGAGAGGATGCAGGTTTGATCCCTGGTCTTGCTCAGTGGGTTAAGGATTCAGCATTGCTACAAGCTGTGAGGTGTGGTGTAGGCCTGTAGCCACACCTCTGATTTGACCTGTAGCCTGGGAACTTCCATATGCTGCAGGTGCAGCTGTTTTAAAAAAAAAAAAAAAAAAAAAAACTTGGCTAAATTTGCACTCCCACTAGCAATGAGTAGGTGATGTTTTTTCAAAAGGGTGAGCAGCTTTTCATGATCCAGCCCCAGAGAGATCTAGATTCTCTCTCTAGAACACCCCTCTCTCACCACCACCAGGATAACCCCACTAGGCATCTGTACCCGACCACCCATACGCCTGCCAATATCCCGAGTGTTCTCAGCCTCCACATTTGTCTCCCTGGCCTTCACGGCTTTGTCCTCAGCCAGCACCCCTTTATCTTTCCCATCTCATATGGTGCCTTCCCCGACCCTCCAGACTGATCAGGAGCCTCTTTTATTTGTTCCTTATAGATCCTCACCTTGACTCCCACCATAGCATTTACCTCAGTGCCCTGAACTAGCCTGCTGATCCAACTTTGCCCTCTTCTAGATTTTTAAGCTCTTTGAGGACAAAGATTTTTATTCATCTCTTCTCCAAACACCTGGCACCACTCTTGGCATAATAAAGATTTTGTTGAAGGGTTGAATAAATTAATAATGTATGAATGTCTTATACAGCTTCTCACCAAACTCCCACTGTGAAAATGAGTGGAAAGGATGCAGTGACTCCACATGACCAGTGCTAGGGTCAAGGATGACGGTTTGGTTATATCTGCTCATCTCTTTCTCTCTGAGATTCAGTGTAGGGCAGACTGTGTGTTCAGTCACAGACTGTGGAGTCAATGCCAGGGTTGAAGTCCTAGCACCGCCCGTTACTGACTCTATAGCTTTGAGGAAGTCATTTCACTTTTTTAAACTTTACTTTCCTCATCTTTAAAACTGGAATCATGACAGCTCCCTCCAAGTATCACTGTGAGGATTAAAGGAAAGAATATATATAAAATGTTTTACATTCACATAAAATCTTCAGTATGCACTGGGGCATTTAAAATCACCTCAATCCATTCTGAATTCTGCTGTCAGATGAAACTCTCAAAACCTGTTCCTGGATATTTTATCTCTAGGTTCAAAAATGGCTTTTCATCCTTGGCTGGTCATTCTGTGACCTCAACATGTCCTCATTGCTAGGCCACACCCTCTCTCCTTGCACCTCCACCAAACTGAAGGGGGTGCCTTGCGCTGTCCTCAATCTGGTCTTACTTCCCTAAGGAAAGCCCACCTGTGATTTCTCCGTTGTTGTATTCTCAGCTCTTGGTACAGTGCATGCCCAAAATATACCCACAACGAATCTCAAATCAGTGAACAAATTAATTTTTCAATTCTTCGTCCCTATCACAATCCTTTAAGGCCTATGTCAGGTGCCACTATGACAGCATTATCTGGCAGCCAAACCAAACTATTCACATCAATATCTCACTTTCTCTCTGTATTGCCTATAAACTTCTGGATTTTAATGCAATCACATTTGATTCTTCCCCCTTTGAATCCCATGGCGATTTGTTTTTACCTCCATTATGCATTTGCCATTTTTATTTACATCATGTCTCTTGGTATATCTCATCTACTTTTCAGAATGTATGTCTTTCCAAGGATTACACCCTATGTTTCAGTGGTTTCTCTATCTGCCAAGTACAATATTTTGCACATAGTCACTAGTTAATTGATATTTGTTGAGCTGAATCTATTGAAATTGTCATAGACTAGGTCATTCTTTAATATCATAAAGCAGTACCCATATAAAATCCTACCATTAGATATTACTAACTCCATTTTACAAATTAAGACACAGAAAAAATAAATTATGTAACACAGAACTTTTGAGATAAACTAAAGAAAGCTTGCCTCTGTCCTTTCCATACCCATAGGGGAACATACACAGATCCAGTTAGAATGCAACTTAATTTTCTCATACCTACAAACAGCGTTCATATTTACATATTTCATATTTCTCTCCAACCTTCCTGTTACTTTATTGTGCAGGCAATTGCGACCTTCTATCTATGCCCCTAAAACCTTAATTTTCAAAATTCTCAGTGCTTTGTCTTTTGTGGTCTGAGATAAAGACAGCCAGAGGATAACATATGATCTTTGTTAGCCTTCTGAGCCTACTAAAAATAATAATCATAGTAATACTTTTTCCTTGTACACTACTTTATAGTGTACATATATCTTATAATTTGATACCCTGAACCATGCAAAGAGGCACTTAAGGCAGGTGCTATTATCCTTGCTTTACAGAAGAGGAAGTTGAGACAACTACATGAAAGGTTAATTGATACTCAGGGTCATTCATTGGCAAGTGACTGAGACATGACTCAAGTCCAAGTTGTCTAACTTGAATTTCTTTCCACTCCAGACAACTGTTTTCCTAGGAATGTTTAAGAGCAACAGTGAGAAGAGAAAGGTAGAAAGGAATGGGGGAAAAGGTCAGGAGAAATACTACAAGAGTGACAGGTTTTAATTAGCTTAATTTGGGAATACTTTAAGAATATTCTGTATGTGGAAGGGAGAGTTCAGTTTTGAAAATAATGCTCTGCACACATCAGTGAACACTGCAGACACTTCATTCAAATTTATGGAGGAAAATATGTGTCCTCAAATCTGAAATATGAAAACTAAAATCTCTAAAATCAGTATGCAGGATTGATTTGAGCATCTTATTTAAAGACAGAATAGCTGTAGAACTCGGGTTTACATTAGTCATTTTTAAGGGTGCAAACGTAAGAACAAAATCATACATGCTGCTTCTTGCTCAAAATTGCCCTTAATCATTAAATATTCAAATTTGATATAAGAAGGAATTCCCCCTCTGTAACTGACTACAGCACTTTCCTCAAAATGAAAATAGCATACATACATATTTAAATATATATTAATTAATTATGCTTTAGGAAAAACAATTTAAGCTCAATATACAACTTAAAGATTAAAAAAAAAAAACACCTCCAACCTCACTGCCCTGTTCACATGCACTTTTAAACACAACTCTTTGTTCTTTATTTTTTAACAAAAATTGGATCATCCATCCACACTGCTTGGTGCTGCACTCCTTCCCCTGGCTCTCTCCAGCATCCCTCAGTGAATGAAACTTAACGTCTGGCACCTGCATTCCTTCAGCTCTTTATTTATTGAGTCAAAACCAGTAGAGCCCAAAGGAAACCACATGTATTGAATCTCTGACATGTGAATTAAACCCAAAGTGGGTTGTTATGAATATGGCTATTTTCTGATGACAAAATTGCTGGGGATTAAATTTAAAAGCACTAAGCAAGCTGATAAATATAAACTCTCATGACAGATACTCTGAAATGTCAATAAAAACTTTCCCAGAGAAACAAAAAGGATATTCTCTTAAAATATATTAGGAAGAAAATCAATTTTAGTTCTTGGTTTGTTCATGTCAAAAGAGCCTTAAATGCCACCTAAGATGTGAACTCTCATCAAAATATACAGAACCACAACTTGATTCAATACATACATCTATAAATATAAAGGCCTGTCAAATTGGTTTGAAATTTGTATAGTAATTCACTATGCCCAACATGACCAGCATTTTTTTCATTTCTTTCAAAACTTTAAAGGCTAAGATGGAGACTATGAGCTAAAAGAGCATCTTAATACCAGCAGAGTTATCAAAAAGATTTTTGCCTACTACTCACCTTGGTAAGATAAAATCAATGTCCAAGACAAAGTCTCTCAGGGTATTTAAATTGAATGGACAATTTTAAGTAAGGCCTGTAAAGCTTCATCAACTTATAAAAATAAGAAGTTCTAGCTAATTAGTGAACATTCTAACTTAAATCATTTTAATGAAAGGTAATCATTGCTTTTAAGCATGAGGCATTTTCTAGTATGATATTAAAAAGTATTAGTAAGAATATTACAGCAGTGTCTCATTTACACAACAAAAGTGTTCCTAAAACAACAACAAAAACAAATAAAACATGAGTAACTACTAGAAATTTTGTAGAACAAAGTTGGAAACAAATGAAAATGAATGTTAAAGTCACGGGAAAATCATTATTTAAGGGAAATCACTAATATAAAAATCTTCTAAAAAGAACTTTTGAATCTGTTTCTTTTGAAAGTATAAATTTTAAACTGTATAAGATTATATTAGAGTAAAAACAGACTTACAAAACATGTAAATATTTGGGAACAACTTTTAAATAATGAGAGTTGAATAACTGAATTATGGTGTGGCCAAATTATCACCAATTTCAATTACTAAGTGCCTCTGACATTTGTCCCAGCTCCTGCTAAACATTTTAACAGATGGGCCATTTTGTCACCCCGAAAAGGAAAGAACAATATCTTCCTTTGCCTTAAGGTCCAATCTTCTTTCAGGCCAATTTCCTGGATCTCTATGAAGTGGCCAGGATGGGGTAAAGCCAACTCCAAAAGAAAAAGATCCTGAAAACTTTCCGTGAATAAGCTAATACATACTTGAGTTACTGAGCCAGCATCAAAAACTCTCAGATTCCTCAACAGTAATTTCTTTCTCCTTTGCTGTATACAATTGCTCTTTACAGCCAATTGATCTCTTAGCAGAATTCGACAGTTGGATCCTCCCAATATATTCTCCTCCTAACTCTCTTTTCTGTGGGCTTCTCTCTTGGTTTCCTTTCTGTGACCCAGACTGTTGCTTCTCAATCTCTTCTTCTTGCTCCTCTTCTGACTCTTAGGTAGTGGGGTTCCTCAGAGCCTTGTCCTGTAACTTCTTTCCTGCTTGTTCTACACACGATTTCCTTAGGCAATCTCATATACTCACATGGTTTCAATTACCATCCATAAAAGCAAATGTAAAATTTATATCTCTAGCTCAGACCTCTTTTCTGAGCCCCAGATTATGTTTTCAAGTGCTTACTTGTCATCGACAATTGGGTGTCTCACAGGCACCTTAATAACAACATGCGTGAAGTGAGTTCATCTGGCTTTCCCTGAGTTTGTCTTCTTGGTCCAGTTTCCTCAAATATTTACCATCTTCCCCATTATCCAAGGCAGAAATCCAGCAGTCTGTCTCTAGCCACGTAGTTAATCTAATAGCTATGTCCTACAGAGCTGATATTCTAATTACCTAAAATCTGTCCCCATCTCTCAATCTTCACAGCCATGCCCCTAGTCCATGTTACTGCTTAGACTACTGCAATAACTTCATAATAATCTCTCTGTTTGTATTCTTGCCTTCCAATGAAGTGTTCTCCCAACTCCATTCTGAGATTGCTTTTCCTGTTTACTCCCTTTCTCTGGCTTCACATTGCTCTTGGGATAAAATGTGAAGCCCGTATCACAGCTCCTAAGATCCTGCACTATCAACCTCCTGACTAGCTCTTTGAGACCCTTCTTATGTTGTCCCTCCATCTGCTCAAGTGCTCCAACATCGCTCAGATTGAGGACCTTAAACCCATTATTGCTTTCTTGTCTAAAATGCTCTATTTTCCCTCTTTATTTTTTCCAAATTAACATGAATTCTTATTCATTCTCCACTTAGATTACATGTTACTTTCCCGTGATAATATTTTCTCTTTGACTTTCAGATCAGAAAGTATTCTATAAACTCTCCTTTCAATTTTCCTTTGTCTTTGACCACCTTCCCCACATCCCCTTATATCTTATAATGTTTATCACTTATCTATTTGATGTTATTCTGTAAAATTCATGCAGACCGAGGCCATCTAGGTCTTCTACACTGATGCATTCTGTATGTCCCACACAATGACTGATACATAGTAGGTACTCAAAAAACATCTGCAGGGCAATTGAAGGCATCAAATGTGTGAACAGAAATGCTTATTGGATGAACAGTTTGGCAACCCACTATGTACTAGACAACTCAGTTTTAAGTGCAGAACCAAGGAAATGATCAATTACGTTTTATTTTTATTCTTGTTTCCAAAAAGGATTTAATGTGAGGTTCCCATTGTTGCTCAGCAGTAACGAATCCTATAAGCACCCATGAGAATGCAGGTTCGATCCCTGGCCTTACTCAGTGGGTTAAGGATCCGACATTGCTGTGAGCTGCAGTAGGTCACAGATGCATCTCGGATCCAGCATTTCTCTGGCTGTGGCTGTGGCAGGCAGCTGCAGTTCCAATTCGAACCCTCGCCTGAGAACTTCCATATGCTGCCACAAGTACAGCTCTAAAAAGCAAAATAAATAAAATAAAATAAAATAAAAAACACATAAAGAATTGAATGTGAATACTTCAGTAATATTAATTCCAGATTCAATAACATAATTCATACACTTAAGAGAAAGTGGAATTTTTCAACAAATGCTAAGATAGCCTAACTTGCTCATTACTGGTGTACAAATACAAAGAAGAGATTTATTATAGCAAAAATGACTTCATTATCATCAGCCATTCAGATGAAAGAATTCATCTGTTCAGATTTAAAAAGGCACATTAGAAACATACATTTAGTTCTATTCTAAATATATCAAGATGAATTGCTTTAAGTAACTCAAGGGGAAAATCTGGTTTATTTCTTTGCCTTTGCTGAAACGTTGAATATTGGATTTTCAGAAAATAGTGTATTTTCTATAGCATTTAGCCATATATGTATATATAGAACATATTACATTTATCAACCGAAAATGTAGTGTGGCTGAGAAAAATTATATTATGTGAACTGATTTTTCTGTGTATTTTTCATCTTTTTAAAAAATGATTAGAATTTATTTTTCTCTGATAATAAGTATACATGTAACTCCCAAAATAATGGAATTCTTATCCAGAAGTAAGTTCAGACCAGCTTATTTATTTCTTCAACATGAAGAGGAAAAAGAATATGATCAGCTTTTTCTTTCAGTAAATTACATTTCTCACCTAGAAATGAACTTACATGGAACTTTTTCACTTTCTGAAATCATGGAATCTTTTTATTTAAAAATTGTTGATTGGGTAAATTTGCTGTACAACAGAAATTGAAGAAACATTGCAAATCACCTATATGTTAGTTAAAAAAATAAAATTAAAAAGAAATTGTTGAACCCAACTCCTTTAAGGTCTGAATATATATACACTAAATAGAAATCAAGCTAATTTCATCTCTTTGGTAGCTAAAGGTCTGTACTGGGATATGTGCCCTATAGTTAGTAAAATTAGCATAGGACGTTTAGAGTTTAGAGAGTTTTATTGAAAAATCCTTACTTTTCATTTTTATATTTTCCATTTACATTCCTTCCCAGAAGTTTGAAGCACTGAGAATGTGTTTTGAGGCATTACCCCTGATTTTTTTTAACTTCACATTTATTTGTATTTTTTTATTCATTTATTTTTGCTGTCATGAAGAGCAAACTATATACAGTGAAAGGAACTACATCATAAACAATATCCACATATAAACTTTAAGCAACAAAAAATAAGTCTACTCCTCCCCCCCCACACACACATATTATAAAGCTAATTCTGCTTGTGAAAATTGGGCACCAGCACATTTTCAAGGCAATGAAAAACCACAGATCAGTTTGAAAGCTTTGGCGTAAAAGTCTGATCCTTGCTAGTGTTACCAAAGGCCAGTAAGAGCAAGGTAGCAAAAGTCAAACTTAAAGCTATGCAAATTTCTACAGGAGCTTAATATTTAACATCATTAACTTGAGTGAAATACCAATGCTATTGTACAGAGGATGATTTTCAGTTTTATTTTTATACACTATATTCAAACATTTTTATATCTTGAACTCAATTCCTCTTCTTTCCAACTCTAGGTAGTAAATCAAGAGAAGTATTTCAGCTTACTTATTGGAAGCTATTTCAACTCCTACTCACCAGCATATTAGAACAGGTTAAACAGGTATTTTATAGAAGTATTAAAGTGATAAAGCCAAATATCAATCAGTTTAACTGCCAAAACCATAATGTAGCTTCTCATAAGGATTGAGGAAGGTGTATTAGTCATGTCAGGAGATGGGGCAGCTCTGTGGGCATGACTCAGAAGGTATTACATGTCTACATCACCATGTACATACAGGTTGTATTTTAGAAGCAAATCTTTCCTTTGATGATCATTATTTATGTAGCACATTTTCTTTCACAGGCATTCAAGGAGGAATTTCTGAAACAGGGATCACATAATTTACCTCTGTTGGAAATACGCATGAGTTCTGTGTCAGGAGCCACTGTCTGCCTTCAGTAGTACCTTGTCACTGCCCTACTAAAATATCTTAGTTGAGTCATAAAAGCAGACTTTCATAGGTATAATCTACCTTGCAGTAACCTGATCCAAATCCTCAATTTACAGACAAATATGTGAGGACTAGAAGATGTCAGTGAGTGGATTCAGGCCATTGAATGTGTTTTGTTTTTGTTTTAATTGGTTAGTTGACTGATGATTAATTAATTTACTGACTATAGTGGACTTATAATACTATATTAGTTTCAGGTATATGACATAGTGATTCAATATTGTTGTAGATTAAACAATAGTCTACTCCATAAAAGGTATTATAAGATATTGGCTATATTCCCTATGCTGTACATTACATCCTTGTATCTTATTCATCTTGTACATGGTAGTTTGTACTTTTAATTCCCTTTCCCTATCTTGCCCTTTCCCCAAATCCTCTTCCCATTGAACTACTAGTTTGTCTTCTGTATCTGTGAGTCTGCCATTTGCAACACATGAGTGAACCTAGAGGGTATTATGTTCAGGGAAATAAGTCAGATAGAGAAAGGCAATTACTGTATGTTTTCACTTTTATGTGGGATTTAAAATATAAGAAAAAAATGGAGGATTATAACTGAATGGGAATAGACTCATTGAAGGTGTTTGTTAGCAGAAACAGGACCTGAACTTCTGATTTTCAAAATAGGTGTCTATCACCTTTAACAGTTGTCTCTAGACTTATTTTCATGATCCTCACATTTCAGAGAAACATATTTAGAGTTCAGAATCAATACACACCTGCCAAAATTTTATTTTGCCAGGTGAGACATTAAAAACACATCCACTACTGGATTAATGTTACTAATATTTAATAGAAGGAATGGCCTTTTGACACACAAATGAGGAAAAAAATACAATCAAAATAAAAGGAAACATTCTAACATAAATAAATCTGACTTTTTGGAAATTTCACTATATTATTTTTGTTTTGCTTATTTTTTTGGAGGCAGGTGAACCCTTCATCAGTAATCAGTATTCACCTTAACTGTTGTGTCCTCATTTGCAGGCTCTCCATCATTTCTCACAAAGAGAGAATTCCAATTCCCTTGTGAGAATAAACTTCAACACTGGGTTAAAATGATTGTAAAACTGAGGGGGTTTTTTGTTTGTTTGTTTTGTTTTTGTACCTTCTCTTTTTCCTTCTTCAACACTGATGAGTTTATGTCTGTGACATTCCATTCTTATTTCTGAATGAGAACACCTTTCCTGGTTTAAGTAGTTTTGTGAAAAGTTAGGGTACATCAGGACAGCCACTAACTTCACATAGTTATTACATAAATCAAATGTGGTTGTCCAAGTTGAGATGTTCTGAAGATATAAAATACATACCAGACTTTGTATAAAATAGAACACAAAATGTTCATATATAATGTCTATGTACTTGCTGAAAGATGATAGTTTGACTATATTAGATTCAATGAAATATATGATTAAAACAAATTTTGCCTGTTTATTTTTACATTTTTACTGTGGGTACAAGAAAATGTAAAATTATATATGCAGCTCACATCCTGGCTCTCATGACACTTCTGCTGGACAACACTAGTCTGTATTGAACAAACACTGGCCAGATTACTCAGGTCCCCCCCGCTCCCTCTTTCAGCACCCCCTCTTGCTATCTTTAGAGGTCACATGGCTTAGTCCCCTTTCTCCTTTCTCCCAGAATGACCTAACAGCGGAATGCATGTTCCATATCCTCTGAGGTGATGATTCTGGAGGCATAGGCACTAAACCATGGGCATCACTCCTAATTCATCACTCCTGAATTATTTTAGGCAAGTGTAGACTCTGCCTCTCCTATACGATCAAAGGGGATAAAGCAGAAAGAAGCACTAAGTTCTCTGAAATGCCAGGAGCATCTAAATAAATTCAGGTGCCTATCCATATAGGTTCCTAAAGTAGATTCTATCTACTCTGTAGAATACAAATAGGAAGCAGTACCTCTATCCTGGAAGCCTTTATTACACTGCCCACATTAGTAAACAGAGCACACAGGCAGAAACATTCTGAAAAAGCAAATAGAAAAAGAATGTGGATCCAAAAACATTTGGAGTGCTTAACAACATTAACATTTTTTCTTCCATTTTCCTAAATTAAAGACATTGTCTGTGACAGCAAATTGAGGGATTTTTTTCCCTGTAATTTGAGAGTGACCACAGAAACTGTTGTTTTCTCTAAATCTTGATAAATTCAACATTTTTTCAATTAGTAGAACCTATTGACATGAATGTAGAACAGTAGATGACTTTTTTCTCAACATATAATTCCATTTGCTTCTTGGGTCATAGGCTGTAGTTTTATAGGTTGAATGGCTGCCCTATGCATCACAGAATTATTCAGCACAGTTTTTGATGATATCCTTACCCTACCTTCCAGGTATACTGCAGCTGAATACAAAGTGAGACTGTCTGAATGCATTGTTTAAAATGTCTCCAATGACTCATTGGTCCATGGCCTCTGTCCAGTGAAACTGGTAATCTCTAAGTTGGCAAGGCCATGTTTTTGTATTATTTTCTGAAAAGCTTCAGAGACTTGACTGTTGCCATGAGTTTTACATAAGGGATTAGGAGAAAAAAAAAAAGTCCAGGCTGTCATCATTCCACACCTGGATTACCGTAACACCCTGTTAGTTGGCATTTCTTCTGTCCCTCCTCAAATTTAATCCATCCTGTATATGGCTGCCAGAAGAGTCTTCTAATATTTTTTTCATCATATCAAAACCTACAGATATCATAACTATAACTTCTGGTGTAAGCTTGATCTGACATCAGAGTCTTTCCTGTACAAACCTTTTACCCATCTCCAATCTTATTTCCTATCACTGGAACCTCTCCCTGTTTTAGTCAGTCTTGAACATTCTAGATCCATGTGTCTGTCCTTGCACTCCCCACTATCAGATTTGCCATTGTCCCTCCTCAGTGGCTAAGTTCTATGTTCAAGGTCCCTTTTTTCAGGTCTCTTCAGTATCCCAAAGATCCCTTTTAATTCTCTATTTGAGTTTACCACTAAATTATACATATACGTCCTTGATTTCCTCCCTCTTGGTTCCCCCATCTGTTAGAGTTTCCTGCCTAGCTGGATTATAAATTCCTTGATATGGCACATCAAACTCCGTACAGCTTTGGACTGATACATTTTGCCATGTTTAAGAGCAAGGATGAGTGTTCCCATAGACCATTTCTAAAATTCTAGCTCTAAAACTCACCTAACCTCTGCAAGGCACAGTTCTGATGTCTGTAAAACAGGGATAATAAAGCTTATTCATGGTGTCTGATGGGTTAAATAAATGTGCACAACAGGTTTTCCTCTCTTATTCCAAGAGAAGTTTTTGATATATAAGGAAGAAACAGAGTGTATGGAGCTACTGTATAAGTAATATGGAATAAAATGAGTATACTATAGAGGGGGAAATGGGTACAGAAACAAAAGTGATGGGTGTGGATAGTGAACTCATTTTACATAGAACTAGTTTTCATTATACCTGCTTCATTTTATTTCTCTTAGTGTGGGTCACTGGCATTTAGCTATTTTATGGACCTAAAAAAATAATATTATAATCTGTCAGTTTAAAAACTTTGTAAGGATTCCTATTGCCTCTAAGAAAAAAGCAAAATTCACTAGTTTCACATGATCTGACCCCAACGTACTTCCCAAGTTTTCTGATCCATTTCTCATCTACATTTTACTTTGGGCTCCAGCTGAATACTGCTATCTTTTTCTAAAGATACAAAATTTGAGTCTGCATTCTCCTTCTACATGGAATACACTTATTTCTTCCTTTTTTTCCTTCATCCACTTCTTAGGAACATCCAACCAATCTTTCAAGTCCTGACTTGGTCTCATCCCCTCCAAAGATAAACTTTCCCATAGTGTTCTCAAGAATATTATATATGTCTGAATGTAAAGCATGTTTCCTTCTCAAAATCATCTTTCAAAAAATAGGAGAGGCACCTCAATTCTTTAAGATGTGTTTTGTATTATGTGGAATTCTTTCCATTTCTATTTTGAATAACAATTTATTTGGGGGAAGTCATATTAAGCAGAAATGAAGAAATAACACTCATTTGTTCTTAAAGATGTCCCTTATGAAACTGAATCATAAAAGCTGGCAAATACAATCACATAGATTTAAAAATTATTTTTTCCAGTGTGATATCAACCTGAAAATTATATTATTGAAAATAAGTCTTTTAACAATCAGTTACAAATGTAATACAAGAACTGGTTATAAAGTGAAGATCACAAATGTATTTGTGAAGAGTATGTCTTTTTTAAATGTTTCTGTTGTTATTTACATAGGTAATTGAGACTTTGGATAAAATTTTAAAAGATGATACTTAGAAAATCTCTAAAGGAATTGTCATCTCTCTAATAATTTAGACAGAATGAGGGATAGCAAAAAAAGACATTGCTGTCAAATGCTAGGAAGACTTTGAAAAAAAATTGCCTCATGGAATATGTGACTGATATAAAAATCAGTGTTAATTTATATCTTATTATAAATAGATTTTATAATCTGGTCAACAAATTAAATAGTATAAATTTTTCTTAACTAGTTCATCATCATCCTAAAATGTTATTATTTCAGGTTGGTCAAAAATATTGTTTATAGTTATTTTCTTTCCTTACTTTACTTCTTATTGTGAAAATGGGGGAAATCACCTTACATTTTTTTCATGATATGTTGGGGCAGGCAAGGGATTTGCTCCCTTCCCTGTGCAATCATGATAGTGAGGATTTCATTTTATTGTAATTACTTGTTTCCTTGTCTGTCTTCTTTCTAGGTTGTGGAAGCCTTTGGTACAGGGTCAATTCTTTATCATCTTTCTTTCCTGAATATCTAAGCCAAAGCCTGGATCAGATATGTTTTCACAGAAAGGTAAAGTAAGCTAATGCTTAAAGAAATAGTTAATTAATACTAGTGTGATATTAAACTGTTAGATTTTATTTCAATCTTTTATTAAAATGTTGTAAATGACTGTGCAATATAAAAGAAATGGAACTTAACTTTTACCTTGACCATTTGACATTACTGTTCAGGAAAAGTCTGCTGAACGAATGAGTGAATGATTCCTTTCTAAATAAATTTATATCTTTCAATACAAAACACAATTTTTTTTTCACATTTTAACATTTCAGAAACTAGGGTATGTCTTACAGTCTATACTATATGGTAGGATGGCATTATCTCATAATTTGATTGGTCACTTCTTTTTTTATGGTGCATAAAAAAATAGTTCTTATGAAAAGATGACTTCCCACAGAGACAAAAAGTTAGGATTTATTAACCACTTTCTATGTGTGAGGAATAACATTGTTCAGTAAATAGCATAATCATTCTTTTACAGGTGAGCTCCCCAACATATAAGAAGGTAAGTAACTTGATGTAAGATCACAAGCATGTGTTCTAGCTTTTAGGGGGGAAATGTCTGACATTTGAAAGAGGAGTGAAGGAATTATGAGATATTTTACTTTACTTCTAAGAATTTATAGTATGGTTTAAAATATATCACTTGTAGATGGAACTAGCAACTCTTATACTAAGTGAAGTAAGTCAGAAAAAGAAAGACAAACACCATGTGATATCACTTATACCTGGAATCTAATATACAGCAAAAAAGAATCTTTCAACAGAAAAGAAAATCATGGACATGGAGAACAGACTTGTGGTTGCCAAGTGGGGGGAGAGGGATGGACCAGGAATTTGGTGTTAATAAATGCAAACTATCACCCCTGGAATGGATAAGCAATGAGATCCTGCTGTAGAGCACTGGCAACTAGATCTAATCACTTACGATGGAGCAAGATAATGTGAGAAAAAGGAATGTATATGTGTATGTGTGACTGGGTCACCTTGCTGTACAGTAGAAAATTGGCAGAACACTGTAAACCAACTATAATGGAAAAAAATAAAAATCACTAAATAAAAAAAGATTAAAAGAAATAATAAAATAAAATATATTACAGTATTTTTTAAATCATAAGAACTGCATTTATCATAATAATTCAATTATAATAGTGATTATATTCAGACTAAATATTACAAGGAAGATAGGTTATTTGTGTCACTTGGTAAAATAAACTTTTAAATTTTATTTTATTTCATTAGAAAAGTAGGAAAAAAAGACCTATCACTCATAGAATCTAGAGAGAAATACTAAGATAGATATTGCTTGCCTCGCTGGCTTAGCCTAGTCTTCAGAATAACTCCATTGATGTGAATTCAAACATTAAAGTCAGTACAGAGAAAACACTGACTACATGGAGACTAAACAACATGCTACTAAAAAACCAGTTGGCCAATGAGGAAATCAAAAAGGAAATTTAAAAATACCTTCATGATAATGAAGACACAACCATTCAAAACCTATGGGATGCTGCAAAAGCAGTGCTTAGAGGGATATTCAGAGCAATACAGGCCTTCCTCAAAAAAGAAGAAAAATCTCAAATTGACAACTTAACCCACCACCTAAATGAATTAGAAAAAGAAGAACAAACAAAACCTAAAGTCAGCAGAAGGAAGGAAATCATAAAGATCAGAGAGGAAATCAACAAAGTCGAGATTCAAAAAAACAATAGAAAAAAAATCAATAAAACCGAGCTTGTTCTTTGAAAAGGTTAATAAAATCAACAACCTCTGACCAGACTCACCAAGAAGAAGAGAGAAAAAACCCAAACAAACAAAATAAGAAATGAAAAAGGAGACATCTTAATGGATACAGCAGAAATACAAAAAACCATAAAAGAATACTGAGAACAATTACATGCCAACACACTGGAAAACCTAGAAGAAATGGACAACTTTCTAGAGACTTACTGCCCACCAAAACTGAATTAAGAAGAAATAGATCACCTGAACAGACACTAGAAATGAAATTGAATATCTAATAAAAACACTCCATACAAACAAAAGTCCAGGACCAGATGGCTTCATAGGTGAATTCTAACAAACATACAAAGAGGAACTTATACCCATCCTCCTTAAACTTTTACAAAAGGTTGAAGAAGAAGGAACATTCCCAGAGACATTCTATGATGCTGTCATCACCCTAATACTAAAAGCAGACAAAGATACTACAAAAAAAGAAAATTATAGGCCAATATCTTTGTTGAATTTAGACCCAAAAATTCTCAAAAAAATTTTAGCCAACTGAATCCAACAACATATAAAAAAGATCATATACTACAACCAAGTGGGATTCATCCCATGTTCACAAAGATGGTTCAACATATGTAAATTAATCAACATCATACACCATGCTAACGAAAGAAAAGTCAAAAAACACATGATCATCACAATAGATGCAGAAAAAGCACCTGACAAAGTCCCACATCCATTCATGATAAAAACACTTACCAAAGTGGGTATAGAGGGTACATACCTTAACATAATAAAACCCATTTATGACAAGCCCACAGCAAACATAATACTCAATGGAGAAAGTTGAAAGACTTCCCACTAAAATTTGGAAAAAGACAAGGATGCCCCTTCTCACTACTTTTATTTAACACAGTATTGGAAGTCTTAGATGTAGCAATCAGACAAACAAAAGAAATAAGAGGTATCCAAATTAGAAGAGAAGTGATAAAATTGTCACTGTATGCAGATGACATGATACTATATATAGAAAACCCTAAGGACTCCACACAAAAACTACTGGAACTGATCAATGAATTCAGCAAAGTAGCAGGATATAAGATTAACATTCAGAAATTGGTTGCATTTCTGTATACTGACAATGAAATATTAGAAAAGGAATATAAAAATGCAATACCTTTTAAAATCACACTCCCCAAAATTAAATATACAGGAATAAACCTAGCCAAGGAGGTGAAAGACTCATATGCTGAGAATTATAAAACATTTCAAGGAAATTAAAGAGGATTCACAGAAATGGAAAGGTATTATATGCTCCTAGGTTGGAAAAATTAATATCATAAAAATGTCCATACTATCCAAAGCAATCTACAGATTCAATGCAATTTCCATCAAATTACCCATGACATTTTTCACAGAACTAGAACGAACATTCGAAAAATTAACATGGAACCATAAAAGACCCAGAATTGCTAAAGCAATCCTAAGGAACAAAAACCAAGCAGGAGGCATAACTCTCTCAGACTTCAGGCAATATTACAAAGCTACAGTAACCAAGACAGTGTGGCACTGGTACAAAACAGACATACGGACCAATGGAACAGAATAGAGAACCCAGAAATAAACCCAGACACCCAAGGTCAATTAATCTTTGACAAAGGAGGCAAGAATATAAAATGGGAAAAAGATAGTCTTTTCAGTAAATGGTGCTAGGAAAACTGGACAGCCACATGTAAATCAATGAAACTGGAACACACCCTCACACCATGCAGAAAAATAAAATAAAGACTTAAACATAAGACAAGACACCATCAAACTCCTAGAAGAGAACATAGGTAAAACATTCTCCGACATCAACCATACAAATATTTTCTTAGGTCAGTCTCCCAAGGAAACAGAAATAAAAGCAGAAATAAACCAGTGGGACCTAATCAAGCTGACAAGTCTTTGCACAGTAAAGGAAACCATGAAAAAAAAAAAAAGGATAACCTACAGAATGGGAGAAAATAGTTTCAAATGATGCAACTGACAAGAGGTTAATCTCTAAAATATACAAACAACTTATACAACTCAACAGCAAAAAAGCCAATAACCCAATGGAAAAATGGGCAAAAAACCTGAATAGACATTTCTCCAAAGAAGATATACAGATGGCCAACAAGCACGTGAAAAAATGCTCAACATCACTGGTTATAAGAGAAATGTAAATCAAAACTACTATGAGGTACCAACTCACACCAGTCAGATTGGCCATCATTAATAAGTCAACAAATGATAACAACAAAAAAAGTCAACACATAACAAATGCTGGAGAGGGTGTGGAGAAAAGGAACCTTCCTACACTGTTGGTGGGAATATAAACTGGTACAGCCACAATGGAAAACAGTATGGAGGTACCTCAGAAAACTAAATATAGAACTACCATATGACCCAGAAAACCCACTCTTGGGCATATATCCGGACAAAATTCCCTTGAAAAAGACATATGCACCCATATGTTCATTGCAGCACTAATCACAATAGCCAAGACACAGAAACAAGCTAAATGTCCATCAACAGATGAATGGATTAAGATGTGGTATATATACACAATACTGCTATATATATATATATATATATATATATATATATATATATATATACACACACATACACACAATACTTGAATATTGCTCAGCCATAAAAAAGGAACAAAATAATGCCATTTATAGCAACATGGATGGAACTAGAGACTCTCATACCAAGTGAAGTAAGTCAGAAAGAAAGACAAATACCATATGAAATCACTTATATCTGGAATCTAAAATACAGCACAAATGAACCTTTCCACAGAAAAGAAGCTCATGGACTTGGAGAACAGATTTGTTGTTGCCAAGGGGGAGGGGAGGGAGTGGGACGGGCTGGGAACCCGGGGTTAATAGATTCAAACTGTTGCATTTGGAATGGATAAGCAATGAGATCCTGGTTATAGCGCTGGTAACTATATCTAGTCACTTGTGATAGAGCATGATGGAGGATAATGTGAGAAAAAGAATATATATATGTGTGACTGGGTCACTTTGCTGTACAGTAGAAAGTTGACAGAACATTGTAAACCAACTATAATTGAAAAAATAAAAATAATTAGAAAATAAATTTAGAATACTGGAAAAAAAGAAAAAAAATAAAGTCAGTACAGCATCCTTCACTCATACTATTAACTGTAAAAGCCTCCATCATGTACCCTTCTCCCGCAGAGAAAAGAAACAACAGCAACACATATTAAGAGTATATTTTTAGACATCTTGCATCATTTGAAGGTGATAGAATATTCTCTGATAAAAGAAATGTGAAAGTCTCTTCAGAATGCTTTAGGTATGCACATATATAAAGGCATATACACATTTCTTTATTTCAATACGTATTCATTAAGCACTAATACTCCAAAGCAGGCACTATGAAAGTCTACATACATTCAGTATGGAGTGAAATAGGCCAAGTCCTTGCCTCCAGAGAGCCCTTTGTCTAGTGGGGAAAAAAGACAAATACATTTAAAAAACATAAATTATAGAAAAAAGAAATGGATGTTAAATATGAAATATGAGAAAACTCTCCCCTTCTCATCTTACAAGAAGTTGCAAATGTTTGCCCTTTGAATTAAACTAAGTCCATGCATGAGGATTGTGATTGTTTTCAGTAGAAGTAAACCAAAGTAAACCAAATGGGGGTCTCTTAATTAGAGTGTAATTAAGAGGGAGGAGTTATTTAAAGCTTTAACTGTGATGTTCATGAATCACCAAACTGAGGCAGTGAGAGAAGACACAGTTTTTTCGTTTTTGTTTTCTTTGGATGGCTGCACCTGCAGCATATGGAAGTTCTCAGGTTAGGGTCAAATTAGAGCTATAGCTGCAGGTTTATGGCAATACCAGATGCGAGCTGCATCTGCAACCTATGCTGCAGCTTGCAGCAATGCTGGGTCCTTAAGCCACTAAGCAAGGCCAATGGGATCAAACTCCCATCCTCACAGAGATAATGTAGGGTTCTTGATGTACAAGTGATCCTGGTAAGAGTTCTATGGGGGCTGACAGCCAGCAAGAAGGCAAGAATCTCAGTCCTACAAACTCAAGGAACTAAAATTCTGCCACCAAGAATCAACTTAGAAGTAATTTTCCCTAAAGCCTACAGGTTTTCCCTAGAGTCTATAGAAAAGACTGACACCTGATTTGAACATCGTGATACTCTAAGCAGAGAATCAAAGTACCCCAGGCCATATTTCTGACCCACAAAAATGTGAAATGGGCATTGTTTTGAGTCATTAAGTTTGTGGTAGGTTGTTACACTTTAGTAAAAAACTAATACAACATATACAGGACTGATACCATAGTCTAGCACATTTCAACATAGCATAGTTTGTAGTTGACACTGCAAACTACCTTGGGCAGGACTCAGGCTGTGGTACTCATTATTACATTCCTCAGCATCTGCATGGTGTCAGGAACATGGCAGCCTCCAATAAATGTATGTGGACTCATTCATTTGTCTTGGCTTTACAGTTTTTCTTCCTTGTCAAGGAATATATTGGAATTGTGTGTACATAAATATATTTATACAACCTGTGAATTTGTTTAATGTAAACTTGAGTCAAAGAGTTGAACCCATGTTGATTATACCTACAAACATAGGTGTCTTCTCAGATAAAGTAGATTAAAAACTCTAAAAAAATGAATTAACCATGGCAAATGACACTTTGTAGAGGAACTGACCAGCTGGTTATTTGTCCTTAAAAACACATTTTATATTACTGGGTAAAGGTGATGATTAATGTTATGTGTCAAATTAACTGGTCACGGTGCCCAACTATTTGTCAAACATTGTTCTGGATGTTTTTGTGAGAATGCTTTTGGGTGAGATTTACACTTAATTAGATAAATTTGAATAAAGCAGAGTGCCCTCCATAATGTGGATGTGACTTATCTAGTCAGTTGAAGTCCTGAGTAGAAGAAAGTTCACCTATTTAAAGCCTTAATTGAACACACTAGATTACGTGACTATTATGAACTTAAAAGTATTTTATTACTTAAAACCTTAAAAAAGATACTTGATAAAAATATCCCAAATTCAAGCTTCAGTTTCCCTCATGTAAAATACTAGCACATGCTAATTTATTTCTGCAAAGTTTTATTGCAAATGTGAAATGTAAAGTTCCATTATACATGAGTCACAAAGCGACTTCTTGGTCAGGCTCATTAGAAAAAGTCAGATTAGGGAGTTCCTACCGTGGCTCAGTGGAAACAAATCTGACTAGCATCCACGAGGAAGCAGATGCGATCCCTGGCCTTGCTCAGTGGGTTAAGGATCTGGCATTGCCATGAGCCGTGGTGTGGTGTAGGTCGCACAGACATGGCTTGGATCTGGTGTTGCTGTGGTGGTGGTGTAGGCTGGCAGCTACAGCTCTGATTCGACACCCACCCTGGGAACTTCCATATGCTGTGTGTGCGGCCCTAAGAAGAAAAAAAAATAAAGTCAGATTTAAAAACGTGAAATGAAAGGGAAAGGAGTCCAGAAAGCAGAAGGGAAATATAATTTTCCTTTTTCAATATATTACAGAGAGAAACGGATGAAGATGAAATGAAGTTAACCTGGTTCCACAAGCAAAGTCCAGTGCTGGAAGAGACTGAGAATGAAGACTATTTAAGCAGGACAGACCATATGAGCTTTGACATTCTGTCATCCATGGGTGGAATAAGGCTACTTAAAACTCTCCTTTTAGAAAAGTGATGGGAAAGTTCCAATTTAGAAGTATTTAATAGAGTAAATACAAATGACTAATGCTATTTTTATCTTATTATCCTGGGGAAAATATCAAAGAGCAGGACTCGGTTGAGAGGAACTAATAACTCTGATTCTAAAATTAAAATTTTGAATATTTTAGAAACTGCTATATATTTTCTATTACCACTTGGCTTTCTTTTTCTATATTTAAATATACAATAGCCCTGGTTTTTGCATGTTATTATAAATGAAGTAGCATCTACAAATATGATTATAAGTTATATTTTTCTTTTTGACTCAAAATACTTTGAAATATAAAATTCTATGTATTAGATTATGTTTGTAGATTGTGAAATTTTAAATATATTTTGAAAAGTGAAATAAAATTGAATATTAAAGAATACTACTAATATTACTAATATTTAAGAATTGTTAAGGATATTACCTTGGGCCACAATTGCTCTGCATGTATACTTTAGATGTAATTATTATTTCTTACGAATAATTCTATGAAATAAGTACTGTTTCTATACCCATTTTACAGGATAGTCAACTAAGGCCAGAAGAGCCAAGTAACATTCAAAACTACAGTGTGTGTGGGTTGGATCCAGGCTTTAACCAGACAGTCTTATCTTAGAGTTCATGCTCTTAATCTCTTAAAATGAAAATTATTTATTAAAAATCAGAATAAATTCATCAACATATTTTAAAACCATAATATCCTTGTTAATAAATAAAGATCTATCAATAGGACTATTTGAAACACAATTTGGAGGTCAAATGACCAAATATTGATAATCTCATATAGTTCAATGTGCTTCAAATTCATTGCTATTAGCCAAGTAATTCCAACATTTCACTGATCTCTTTAATATGCTACCTTTATTATTTAATTTTAATTAATTTAAAGATTCAGAAAGGCATCACATGTCTTTTCATGAGCTTCACCCTATTAATCCTATTAAAAATTAAGATATTTACTTCCTGCACAATTTTTTAGAAAATTAACACCAGTAGTAAGGGAAAATTATGGTATTTATTGTCCTCTTGAACTTGGAAATCATTAAAAATACTAAATAAGTAGTTACCTCATCAACTGAGAGAATGAGTATCTGTTAAAGCTAGTAATAATAAATTAGTTTATTCTTAATTAATTCTGCTTTAGGAAACCATCAAATTAAGAATAAAATCCAGAATTAGCACCTTTATAAAATAATCTTTCTTGGAAAGGTACTAGAAATATTTTTTTTTTAGCAGCAAATAAAAGGTATCTTCAGTAGATACAGTCATCCACCACCTTAGACTCAGATTTTGGGGCTCTGTCACACAATGGATAGTGTGCATTGAACTTCTAAATTCAAACTTCAGGGTACATTTTCAATTTTTTCTTATAAATGAATTAGATTTCCTCTCTACTCTCCCCACCTGGAATGTTCCTGTTATAATTTTTTTATGCTTGTAGCTATCTCTTCACTTTGGCACCTGGAAAAATTCTATTTTCTGTTATAGTCTGTCTCATATATCTTTATTTCATAAAGCATTTCCTAATACCTATTTCTGAGAAATGAAGTTTCTCCTTTGAGTTCGCAGTCTTTCGTTTGCACTTTTGTTGTGATTATCATGTTTTCTCTCTCACTTCTTGGTGTTCATGTTTGTTTCCTCATGTTAATTCCTCCCTCTCTATCTCAGTCTTATTGATTTAATCTCTTAAACATATAATGCATCTTTCTTCTCTCCTGTGGTCTCTCATTTAGCTTATAATTACAGTAGGTTTAAACTGATTTCTTGGTCTATCTTCTGTAGGTTAGGATGCTTTCAGCTGTGGTGGCAAAACCTCTCACTCAAACTGGTTTAGACAATACATGCATATATCATCTCAACTAAACAATTCTAGAGATAACCTGAGCTTCACTAGAGTATTAGGGTATGAGCTTCATCAGGGTTACATGCTATTGTCCTGAATCTGGGTTCTTTCCATCTCTTGATTCTGCCAGATTCCATGTTTCAGTGTTATCTCATGCCTGTTTGCTTCACATTTGCTAGATGGCTACCCACAGGTCCATGTGTCACATCCAGACTCAAAAATTCCCAGAAGAAAGAAAACACACTTGGTTCCCTTTGTCTCATTCCTAAGAGTGAGGAAACTCTACTGGGAAGACCCTGGCCTACCAGGTGTTCCTTATGGACTTTTCATCCCCTTTTACAGACTTCCTATTTCATTCTAAATTCAATGCAAAGGAATGACAATTTGTTATAGAGAAACTTCTATTGAGTTGTTTTTTTTTCCTAAATTATTTTTTCCATTTTAATTTTTATTGATGTTTAGTTGACTTACAAGGTTGTGATAATTTTTGCTGTATAACAAAGTGATTCACTGTACCTATACATGTATCATTCATTCTTTTTCAGATTCTTTTCCCATACAGAGCACCACAGATTATTGGGTGCTATACAGCAAGTCCCCGTCGGCCAGGCATTCCACATACCACAGTGTGCATATGCCAGTCCCAAACCCCCAGTCTATCCCTCCCCGCCCCCCACCCTCAGCCTGTCCCCTTTGGTAACCATAAGTTCGTTTTCAACGTCTGTGAGTCTGTTTCTGTTCTGCAAATAAGTTCATCTGTATCCTCTTTTAGGCATCTATAATCTAGGAAAGAGATGATGTGTTGGAACTAGGAGACAGTGAAGATGGATTTAAACAGATGAATTATAAATATATTTCATGTGTAGAAACAAAAGGAACTGATGATTATTTGTAGGGGGTGTAGGAAAGGGAGGATTCAGGGCAGACCCCCGAGTATCTTGGGGAGCAGAGGTGTCATTTACAGAGAAGTTTAACACTGGAGGAAAAGCCTTTGGGGGAAAGGAATGTTGAAGATCAAAGAGTTGGTTTTTAAACACGTTACCTTTGAAATATGCAAGTAGATATTTCAAGTAGTCTGTCACTCATACCAGTCTGAAGCTACAAAAGAGAAATGCAGGCTGGAGATATAAATGTGGGAGCTGCTTTCTTATAGGTGTATTTAAAGACACGGGAATGGATGAAAGTACGCAGGACGTGTGTGTAGAGTTAGGAGAAAGAGGACCTGAAGATGAGGCCTATGGAACACCAGATAGTGAGGAAGGGGCTGACAAAGGAAATTGAGAGAGACAGCTAGAGAAGTAGGGGGACAATTAGCAGTGTCACAAATGCCAAAAGAGAGTGTTTCACAGAGGAATTGCTCAACAGTAGAAAGGAGGGAAGGAGGGAAGGAAGGAAGGAGGGAAGGAAGGAAGGAAGGAGGGAGGGAGGGAGGGAAGGAAGGAAGGAAGGAAGATTGACTCCTACTTAGAATTTAACCTTTGATACTGTTTGAAGCCAAAAAAGAGCTCATTCAGCTAAAAGGACACAGATCCCCTGTACAGTATCTTCAAACTACCTTCTTCTTTTGCCAAATTTGGCAGTACCTGAAGCTGTAAAATATTTAGAAACTGATCATTAAATGGGTTTTGAAAGCTCTTTTGTGATGATCTGTCTGCCTGCCTTTTATCTGATCTCTGCACCCAGTTCTGTGTTGGAACATGCACTAGTCAGAATGTCCATCATTATCACAAATAATGAGTAGGATGACTCATGAAGCCTGTGTCTTCAAAGTCAGACTTCTAGAAGAAAAATAAAAATTTCCATCATCCGAATGTCTGACATTGCATGGACAATGCTCACCCCCAAGGAATGAGCAGCTAATGATAGCTTATCAGGCTCTAGGGACCAAGGAGGGGAGGATATTTTAAAGTAAAAGTGTAACATCATTTCACATAGACAACTGCCTGTACTCTTCCTGGCTTGGAAAAAATACACACACACACAGATATATCTATCTATCTATCTATCTATCTATATATATATATATATATATGATAAATATATATGATGCTAATATAACTTATCTTTTCCCAAAAGTAGATTATGCTTTCCAAATTCAAAGACTATATCAACTATACTGATGATGATGAAACTAGAGTAGCTTCATGTGGATAAATCTGATAACTTCAACCTGTTAGTCTCTGAATACCATTGGTGAAGTTCCCTTCCCATTGTCCAACTTCTCCACACCCCTACCCTCAACTGTAAGGGTTCAAGTTTCAGGCATTTCACCCAAGCCTAAGGAAGGGGAGTGGTTATCCAGACTGCCTACCACGCCAAAACGGAAGGATTTTCCCCAGTACTTAAAGTTGGAGTGTACTGAGCGTTTCCTTTTGGAAATCAGAAACGAAGTACAGCTTAGATGTTATGCCCACAGGCACCGGTGTCAGAATAAACCGGAGTTCAAATCTCGGCTCCCATACCTACTAACTGAATTGACTTGGATAGTACAGCCTCATTTTTCCTCACCTGTAAAAAGGTGATAATGATTTTATAAGTGATTACTTTGATACCTGTAAATTGTTGTAATTATTAACTGTGTTAATACATGTCAAGCAGGTGGCATTAAATAAATGTTATTACTGTGGTTATCACAATTGATTAAGAGCTTTGTTATTCCTACACTTAGGGAGAGTGGTGAAGTATCCTGAACCACTTGCTCACCTCTGAGACAACCTCCAGCCATTGCTTTCTCCCCAGCTGTATTTGTTTTCTGAAGCTGGAGAGCTGGTCCAGGCTCAATGCCTTTCCCCCACCCCCCACTGGAGGAATCCAACTACAGGAACTTCTTCCTCAATCCATCACTATCACCAGTGCTACTCAGATTTTTTCCTTGGTGTTGCCTTTAGGGAAAGAGTCCTGTTCAGTGGGCTTTGGTCCTAGTCTGCATTAGCCAATCTAGTCAAAATAAAAAGGAAATCTGATAATTCAACCTAGAACACTGAAATTCTACACAGGGGTTTTGAGTCAAATGCCTAGCTAGTAATGACATTCCTTGATTTACTAAGAGGTATGGTGACTTTCAAAGCAAAGTGTTCAAAATGCTCACTAATTCTTGTCTTCCTTCTCTTTATATAAACACCATTATCCCTTTCCCTACCAAGATTTGCAGGTGTTATCTTCCATTTAACTACCAGAAATGTCACCACATTTATTTGACCATTAACTTTAAGTCAGTTACAAGATGTATATGTTTCAGGTTGGCTAATAATCCCATGTAGGCAGGCATGGTGTCATCAGTTAATAGAAAGTATATCTTGTAAAGGAAATTTGATGCACTTAAATTTCTCTGCCTAAAAATTTAACTTTCTGCATATTATTTCAAATTTTTATTTTTTTTTATTTTTATGCCTGCACCTGCAACATATGGAAGTTCCCAGGCTAGGGATCGAATCAGAACTGCAGCTACAGCCCTACACCACAGCCACAGCAACACTGGCTCCGAGCTGCATCTGCAACCTATGCCGCAGCTTCCTTAACCCACTGAGGGAAGTCAGGGATTGAACCTGCATCCTCAAGAAGACAGTGAGTTCTTAACCCACTGAGCCACTATAGGAATTCCTATTTCATACTTTTTATTTTTTTTATTTTTTATTTTTATTTTTTGTATTTTGTTGTTTTAGGGCCGCACCCGCGGCATATGGAGGTTCCCAGGCTAGGGGTCTAATCGGAGCTGTAGCCACTGGCCTTCACCACAGCCACAGCAATGCGAGATCCAAGCCGCGTCTGCGACCTACACGACAGCTCACGGCAACGCCAGATCCTTAACCCACTGAGTGAGGCCAGGGATCGAACCTACAACCTCATGGTTCCTAGTCGGATTCGTTAACCACTGAGCCACGATGGGAACGCCGTATTCCAAACTTTTTAAAGCCTGGGATACTTTTTGCTTTCCCGAGTGATCTCACACACGCTAGATCATTTGAGCCTTGCAACAACCCTGTCAAGCATTAGGTGTTATTTTCATCCTACTTTGCTGATGATACTAAGAGTCAAAAATATTAAGATTTTTCAAAAAACACATGCAATAAATTAAGAAGTGTCATCTGAACCCACATGATCCTGCTACAGGGTTGAAATGTTTCCTACTAGACACATTAAGGTCTTTGTCCAATAGGAATAGGATGATAAGGCTCCATCGCACTTAGAAAAAAAGATTTAAATTCCTTCCTATGGCTTGAAAGACCCTATGGGATCTGTCCTACCAGGCTTTCCATCTTCATCCCTACACACTGTCCAAAGCTACCCTGCTCAGTCACAGTAGCCACTGTGTCAGGTGTTTATTGAATATCCAATGCTCATCCTCACCTGTGGTTTTTAGCACTTAGTTCCAGTTACCTGCATTGCTGCATTACAACTACCTCCAAAGTCGGTGGGCCAAGAAACAACGTGTTCACTTTATTAGCCTCATGGGCTCTGCAGGTTATGGATTTTTACAGGACACAGCGGAGATGGTTTGTTTATGCTTGACATCTGAGTCTTCAGCTGGGAAGATTCGAAGGCTCAGGGAGACTCTGGTATCATTTGGAAGGCTCTCTATGCACCTATCTGGAGATTGATACTGGCTGTTGGCTGTGGACTCCCTTGCAGCTCTTAGTTAGAACACCTGCTTTATTCTCCATGTGGCCTGGACTTCCACACAGCATGAGAACTGAGTAATAAAAGCAATCATCCCAAGAGAACAGGAGAAAATTGCATAGCAAGTATATGACCTAGTCTCAAAAGTACTCAGTGTCACTTCCCCCAGATCCTATTGCTTGAGTCAGGCACTAAGTTCTGCTCAGGTTCAAGTGAGGTGTGCCAATGGCACATTGTAAGTGGAGCATATTGGGTGGGACATATTGTCTTGGACATCTTTGGAAAATAAAATCTGCCACACACCTGCTATTCACTTTGCTAAACAGGAATTTTTTTCTTCCATTCTTTGTATTACTGGCTCCATCATGTCATTTCAATTGTTGCATAGGTATAAATATCCCCACCTATGAAAATTGTATCTAAAATAATACGCTTCTCATCTCTCAGATTTTTTTTAATACTTGCTTAATAGGTCACATATCCTGCCCAACTGTCTTCCTTCCTTCCTTCGTTTCTTCCTTCTTTCCTTCCTTCCTTCCTTTCCTCCTCCCTCCCTCCCTTCCTCCCTTTCTTCCTTCCCATCCCTCCTCCCCACCCTGCCGTCTCACTGTCTCATCATTAATCAATCCATCTATATCTACTTACTTCTTCACTTATTTGCTGACCACGATATTCTAAGACCTGGGACAATGTCTAGCACACAGAGAGCAGATACTCATTAAATATTTGTTGAATAAATAAATGCGTGAATGAATCCACTGAAATGAATGTTATCAAAATATTTTGTTAGGAAACTCAAGGCACACAGACCAGCAATAAGTCCACGAGACTGAGGAGACAGACGTATTGAAAAGGGAGGCTGCAAGAGCTGGTGGAAGGGGGTCTAAAAACCATGTACTACTAACTTCATAGTTTTTTTCTAGATCAAAATTCCCAAATCAAGGTCTTCTGAGGAGTTTTATCAGCCTTTCCAATGCATGCAGAATATAAGAAACATGCCATGATACATCATTCCATTGTTTAAAATTAACTCAATCTTCACATACTTGAGCCTTCTTTTCACCTATACATTTTCATTGTACCAATTACTCATTCTCAGAAATGCTTCTCCCTCCTTTGATTTGTTCCACTTCATGACTATAGATGATGAAACCAGAGTTTGAGAATGTCACCTCCAATTTTGCCAGACATGGTATCAGGAATGGAAATTACTTATGTAATGATCTTCAAACTGCTTTTAATAAATTACTAATGTTTGTGGTATCGCCTTAGAGCTAAGCACTTGAAAAGAAGACCTGTGACTCTCTCACTTAGCAAAATTATCTTCTGTATTTAATAACTAGGTTCAGATTTCCCTCTAAGTCACTGCCACAGGTTTAAATCTAAATGATTGCTCCTAAATTATCTATTTCCAACTCAGACTTCTCTTTTAAAGGCAAGATTTATATATCCAATTAGTTGCTGGACAATTTCATTTTGATGACTCACCAGAACTTGACAGATCTAAAATTTATTTTATCACCGACCCTGAAAATTTTCATTCTGCATTCTCCCTCTTAGTGAATAGACCTTGCAGGAGAAGCAAATTTTCCGCAAAGTTAATGAAACCCAAACTTCTGGATCCCATCCTTACATGAGTCCCTCCTAGTGTTCTAATCTTGTAGTCTCATACTATTTCCATAACTAGGATGCATGTACATTTTTCTCTATCAATAAAGGTGAATATCCTCTTTTAAGCATATGACATGATTTTATTACCGTGATTTTAGTTGGCCTTAACAGAACAGTGGACCTGCTGGATGACATTTGCCCCAAAGAGAGGCTATAGGTCACTATTTTAAAATAAAAGCATCATTTTAATCAATATTTTACAACTTTTAACTTTTTTTGTTACTAATACATCCATTGAGCAAGTCACCTCATGCAATTACCTTAGTGTCAAGGGTATACATGGAAGTTACATTATTCAAATCCAAGTGACCTGTGGGAGTTTTACTAATATATTTTAAGGATCTAGGAGAGTGACTGTATATAACACCTTTTAATTTTATTCTTTTTTGACTGCAGCCGTGGCATGTAGAAGTTCCTGGGCCAGGGATCAAACCCACACCACAGCAATGACCCAAGCTGCTGCAGTGGCAACACCAGATCCTTATCCTGCTGGGGCACAAGAGAACTCCATCACCTTTTACATTTTTCAGGCTATAGCTCTGGTCGTGTCATATGATGTAGAATTTTGTGTTAGTACACACGTGAACATTTTCTCAGTGATGTATTGGTTTTACCTGATGTTGGTCCTTTGGCTTATTTCTAGATAGAAAAAGAGTTTTCTCATATCCAAGTATTATCCTACTTAAGCGTTACAACATTCTCCAAGGTTATCAGCCTCATCCATAGTTTGGCTAAAGGCTTTAACCTGAACTGGATAAATCAAATGGCTGGCTTATAGACATTTGTCAGAGAGTCTAATTCTGCAGTCACTACTGCCTGATACTTGAAGACTTGGCAGGAAGAAACAATATTTCTACAGTATTTTAAAAGAAATTCATGATGATCTTCTAAAAGCTATTTTTAGATTATGCCAGATTATTAGAGAACTGAGCAAATAGCTCATAATTCATTTTTATTAAGTTGCTTCTTGGTATTATATTTTTATCCTAAACTTAGAGCATTATTTAAAATAGCTCTATAAAAATTCTTGCTTGCTTCACTCTAAGAATGTTCATGAAAATGCTGCTCATTAAGATCTCTCTGGGAGATTAAATGGTTGAGGGATCTTATAGATCTATTCTAGGCTGGTCTACTTTTGCTCAGCTTTTATCTCACTTTTGCTTAATTCAGAATTGCTTACTTAATCTCATCCATTCATTCATCTATGTATTCAAGAAATATTTATTGATCCCTCCCTGGATAATGTTACTCTTCAAGTCACTGAAGATAGAGCAATGGGGAAAAAAAAAATCTGGAGTTCCAACGTGGCTTAGTGGAAACGAATCTGACTAGCGTCCATGAGGATGCAGGTTCGATCCCTGGCCTTCCTCAGTGGGTTAAAGATCTGCCGTTACCATGAGCTGTGGTGTAGGTATAAACTAGTGGCTATAGCTCTGATTCAACCCCTAGACCGAGAACTTCCATATGCCTTGGGTCTGGCCCACAAAGAAAAGGAAAATGAAGTTCCCGTTGTGACTCAATGGTTAACGAATCCGACTAGGAAGCTTGAGGTTGTGGGTTCGATCCCTGGCCTCACTCATTGGGTTAAGGATCTGGCACTGCTCTGAGCTGTGGTGTAGGTCGCAGATGCAGCTCAGATCCTGTGTTGCTGTGGCTGTGGTGTAGGCCGGCGGCTTCAGCTATGATTAGACCCCTAGCCTGGGAACTTCCATATGCCATGGGTGCTGCCCGTAGAAAAAGGCAAAGAGACCAAAAAAAAAAAAGAAAGGAAAAGGAAAAAAAAATCCCTATACTCATGCATCTTAAGTTTTAACAAAGGGTAAGATTGTTCCTGATTTCCTGTATATGACTCCTCAGTAGATATTCATTCAAATCTTAGTACCAGGACAATCTTGAGCAACGTGTTTATCTTACGAACATAATAAATCACGGGCTTGTAGGAAGCTGAGAGCCAAAACCGCCTCCCTTAGATGTTGATTATAAGAGCCTGGTATACTTTGTTGTTGTTCTTGATATACTTTGTTGTTGTTCTATCTCATTTCAGGTTCCATTTCATGTCCTTGCTGTTATTTCCCTTTGCCTTATTTCTAACACTCCTTAATAATTTATGTTACTGTTGCTGCATGTCTTCTTTAAGAGTCTTAAAACCCTTTTTAAGAGCAACGTTGCATGTAAAACATAAAAGCATACAAATAAAATACTTGCTTCTTTGCATCCTCCCGTCCCATTTCCCTCTGTCTAATCCACCTTACCAGAAGCAAGTTGCTAAAAAGCTACTTCCATCGCCTCATAAGCTTTCTAATACTTTCGGTGGCTCCCCACACAGGCCCTTCATACTCTGTCCCAGTTGGGCTTCCGCATTTCAGCTGCTTCCCTTCACACAACAGTTAAGTCCCCACTTTCCTTAATGATTCCCACAGGCGTGTTGCTCTCTCTCACCGCTGAGCCTTGGTGTTTGCTGCTTCCTTTGTTGAAAAAAATCTATGCTCTCCACACCCTCTCACCCGACCTTCCCTGTCTCCCCTGTGTCGTCTGCCCTGGGAAGCCGTACCCACTGCCTCGGGCTTAGTTGTGGGCCCCTCCTTGGGGTTTCCATGGTACCCTCTGCTGACGTCTACCCTGTACTTATCTCACTGTATTTATTATAAGTGTTAATTTGCCTGTTCTTGTCTGTCGTTAGACTGTGAGCTTCTTCAGGGAGGGAACTCTCTTTCATCTGCATATCCCGGGGCCGAGCACAGTGAGTGCCCCACAGACAGTGCTCAGGGCAGGTTTGTTGGATGACTCAGTGAGGGAGAGACAGATTTCCAAAGGTTGCCTGGAAAACTGGTTCCCTTTCCTCAAGTGATTCTTATATCGTTGAAGATTTAAGAAAGCCTATGGTTTGCTTGCACCTTTTCAGTCAATGACTGGGTAAATATTGATCCCTTACAGATTCAGCTCTTAAAGCTGGTTCAAGAAGAAGAAGAGGACCCCAAAGAGAAATGGGTCACTTCCTCATAGGTTTGCTTTTTTCTTTTCAGATCATGATGGCATTGACCAGCACTTAGCCTAGCCTGCAACAGCTCAATAAATGCTGGTTAAATAAATATTGGTTAAACGAATGACTCACTGATTGAATGAATGCATGTGGAAGCTTTGCTTACATGGGCTAGCTGGTTTTACAGTAAGCAGAGCTGATGGTTATCTGGTGCTGGTAAACCCTTCTGCTCTGTGCCCTTTTAATGATTGACACTTTGGGATTAACGCTTAAGAATAAAGACTGCGTGGATAGTACAAAACTGAATAGCCTTCATCTATAAAATTTCATATTTTTTTGTGAGTACAGAGCAGGACCCATTAATTGGAGTGTCATGAGGGCTGGTGGTGTTGAGAAGTGGGGAAAAGAAGTCTGAACTAGGACAAACACAGGTGCAGTGGAGGCTGATCATGGCACTCAACTTCACCACCTTTGCCTAAAGCAAGCTCTACTAATGCAATACATCACTATTTTCTTCTTGCCCTCTCTGCGTCTTTTCTTTCACAAATATTTACTAAGGACTTGTTATGGGCCAACTACCTTGGAGATGCAAGGGGTAGAATAGAGAGTAAAATAAACACAACTGTTTTTCCATAAAGCTCACAGCCTGGCATAAAAAACTGATCGTCCAGTAATACCACAAATCTCAACGAATGTTATTAAAGGGCGATGTTCAGAAATATGGGAACATATTTGGAACATCTAACTTGGTTTCCAAAACTTTTGTTCCTATGGGTGGCTGTTCAAGGTTTTGTGTCCAAGTGGTAGTGGTTTGAATAAGTCCTTGCATCTTTATAGAAGGTTGGAGCTAGGTAAACAACTCTTGTAATGACCGAAAGGTGCTGGCTTCTCTACAGTTTCCTCAAGTTTTGTCTAGACTCAGCTATGGTTCATTGACTGAGGGTTTGTCAATACCTTTCCTGTCTTTGACATTCCTGGCTTGAATACAATAAAATATTAGATCTCAGGAAATCCCCCAAATACTACATTTCTCTATTTAGAGGTGAAAATAAGGGTAGATTTATGTTCATCTATGGAATTCATTTTTGAATTTATCTATGCCGTTAAGTTACCAGAAAACATCATGACTGAAATGTAAACCAGGCTATCAACATTTACCAAGTCAACTAAGAATATTAAAATTGGATGGTCGCCCCCCAAAAAAAAAATTGGATGGTCACTTTTGAAACCTCAACATAATTGAAATAATTCTTTTTTTTTTTTTTTTTTTTGCCTTTTGTCATTTTATGGCCGCACCCGCGGCATGTGGAGGTTCCCAGGCTAGGGGTCTAATCGGAGCTGTGGCCACTGGCCTACACCACCACAGCAACGCGGGATCCGAGCCGCGTCTGCAACCTACACCACAGCTCACGGCAACGCCGGATCGTTAACCCACTGAGCAAGGGCAGGGATCGAACCCGCAACCTCATGGTTCCTAGTCGGATTCGTTAACCACTGCGCCACGACGGGAACTCCTGAAATAATTCTTAGACATTCATAGCTTGATCAAATGACTATCGGTTTAAGGCTTTTCATGAATCAGCTGTGGGTCTGTAAAAACAGGTTTATCAAGATTCTAAAACTTGTTTTTTTCTTTCATTGGAAACATTGTCAAGTATGCTGGTTGAACAGAGCAAGCATCCATTTTTTGCTTTGGTTACCAAATTACTATTTTACTGACGATTATTATATATCTTCCTATAAACTAGGAAATTAAACACAGTATCAATGAAATGGGACGTATCAGTGTTTGATCTTGCTAGCACTCTACATAATACCTGGGAGAACTGATAGATTTGGTAAATTAAGTCAATTGCTGATAGTCATTGCTAACTGAACAATGAAGAGAAAATTATTTACACAGTACTGCTTGACAAGAAAACTAGCTGTTTGACTAAAATTTGACATTTCAAAAGATGAGATGCCAGAGTGCAGATATAATCCAAGTGCCTGGATTTGGCACAAGTCACCATGAAAAGGAGAATTCATTCCTGACCTACTGCTTGTTGACTATTTTATATGAAGATTTAATAATGGATAAATATGTTTAAAACTAAGATTCCACAATATGAATAGTACAAAAATGTTGTAGGACTGTTTACTTACTCTCTAGCTGCTCAGAGAAGAAACGTAAGAGCATGTGAAATCCAATTAATAAAATCAAGTGAGGAGTTCCTGTTGTGGCTCAGCAGAAATGAGTCTGACTAGTACCCATGAGGACACAGGTTTGATCCCTGGACTCACTCAGTGGGTTAAGGATCCGGTGTTTAAGCTGTGGTTTAAGTTACAGATGCGGCTCAGATGCCGAGTTGCTGTGGCTGTGGCTGTGGATTAGGCCAGCAACTGCAGCTCCTATTCAGCCCCTAGCCTGAGAACTTCCATATGCTGTTGGTGTGGCCCTAAAAAGACAAAAAATAAAATATAATAAAATCAGGTGAAAAATGATAAATTCCAATTGAGTAGATAGTTGATAAGTACTGATTGAGTTCAGAGGCAGAGAAAAGAGAGATTTTGGCATAGTTCCTTAATTTGAAGAATAAATAGGTGCAGGCAGAGCATTTGAGAAGGAAAGCAGTGCTGAAAAATGCTAATATGTTTGAGAAACAGGGTAATTCATAAATCTGGAGAAGAGCATTTTTTTTTTTTGAGTAATGAAAAAAAATGCCAGAAAGAATTATAAGTTTATTTCAGGCTACAGAGATTAATTATTTTTCCCAAATATTCAAAGGCAGTGATCTACTTAGAGGCCAGCCACCAGATAAAATATTGTTCTAGTAATCTCAAATCTTATTTTGAAATGTGTAGGTTATAAGCAACTAGTATATAGATATTTATAGTATACACGAAAATATATCTGATAGTCCTGATTCTTAAAAAAATTTTAATTTTACAAAAAAAATTAGTATTGTTGAGATTTACCAAAAGAGCACTATTTCCTGGGCTCTGTATTATATGCTTGACCCATTTTATTTCAACCAATCTTTACATCTAAGGTGCATTATCTTGCTTAACTCTCAAAACAAGCCTGTGTGATAGGAGTTATCATCTCCCTCGATTAAATGATAAAGAAATTGAGCATCAGAGAGGTTCTACAACTGTTCAAAATCATAAATCAAGGGCTTGGAGTCGGTCAAGCCCTTAATTCCAAAGCCCATGTTGGAACCACAATGTTCCTTTTAGTACAGATACTTATAATTAACTGGATATGATATACATTGCCCGAAATCCATGCCAATGCCAGGCGCTACATGAATACTTCAAAATGATCTCTCTGAATCAATTATTCTAAGGTAACCTATTTTCATTGTACAAAAATCATGTAACTAAATTTCAGAGACCAAAATAAGTAATGATACACAAAGACACCAAATGAGAAATAGAAGTGTTGATTGTTCAGCATCAATGGATGCAATTGGTAGTCAACAATCTGAGAGGACTCAAAAATTGTTACAGCAAATGTGAAATGATTCCCTTACACTTTTGCAAACTCCCCCAGTCTTTGACCGCAATTGGTTGTGGTTTAGTGGTTAGGAGTAGAAGCCTGGGAACCAGATCCATGTGTTACCCCAGCTTTGCTCCTCTGTCTAGGAGACCAAAGGAGAAGTTTGTTCCCCGCGCTCCCCCCGGGTCGTTCAGTCTCAGTTTCCTATTCTGTAGAATGGGGATAATAAAATCTCCTTCAGAGAACTGGTGTGAAAATGAAATGTAAAGATGTATAGAAACTACTTTGTGCAGTGCCTGGCACGGAATTAATGTTCAATAAATAGTAGTGATTATTAGCCATTTTAGGCAAACCAGTATTGTTCCTAAGAAGAAAGAACTGTTCAAAGCAAACAATGAAATCAGAGTGGATTTCCTGTTCTCTGCCTTTTAAGCTTTTCATCAAAGGCAACACAATGAATGCAGCAGAGCCTCTGAGAACAAGTCCAAGACTGAAGCCTCCTCCTCTGATTAATGCAGTGCTTTGAGCACAAGCAAATAATCTGAAGAAGGTTCAATTCATGCATGGCTTAACTTGAACCAAAGTGGTCAAGGATCTTCACAGGCTCCTTGCAGCTGAAGAATTCCAGGGAATTGGTTAACCTTAGAATTTAACCTAAAACAAACTTAGAGACAAAGTGTCATCAAGAAATAGGTTAAAATATTGGCAATATTCTCTGTATGTACAATATTCCCTTGTAGCTTATTATTTTTTAATTTTTATTTTTTATTGAAGTATAGTTGATTTACAATGTTGTATTAGTTTCAGGTGTACAGCAGTATACCGCAAAGTGATTCAGTTATACATACATATATCCATACTTTTTCAGATATTTTATCATAACTATAAATGGAGCATAACATTTAAAAATTATGAGTCACTATATTGTATACCTGTAACATATGTAATGGTACATCAACTATACGTCAATAAGTAAAATAAAATAGAATAAATTAAAAAAAGAAGTAGGTTAAGTTTTGACATTGTCGTGACATGAGTAGCATATAAACAAATCTGATAATTTGACTTAATTATTTAGAGAATATACTTTCATCTATTTAAGAAGTTCTCTTTCCACCTTTGGGAAAGTACCAGCCTAGCGACAGAATAAATTGCTTACCTTTCCCCCTCATGTAATACCTTTTCATGTATATACATGGGATACCAGGAATAAAGGCAGTGAGCGGAGTGGTTCTGCTCTATTCAGACAGGCAATAATGTGGTATATCCTTGTACTGCTCTATGGATGATCAAGTGCATGCATATATGTCATCTCACTTTATTCTTACAGCAGAGAAGAGAATGAGGTGCAGAGGACTGCACACCTGTTCAAAGACTCATGCCATAGTAAATGGCAGAGACCCCATTAGAGGCCTGACCTTGAATTCAGGGTAAGCTAATTTTGCATCATATTACAGTCCTTGAGCAGTGACATTCACTAACTTTTACACAGGGCTTTGTGGATTATAAGTCCTTTTACATACACAATTCTACTTGATTTTCAAAGTAGTTTGGAAGCAGAAAATGTCTTGTTCTCACTTTAAGGGCCAGCAAACAATCTCAGAAATCAGGTAACCTAGGATTTGAACCGTATGGCTAAAAAATTTCATTTATTCGTTGATTCATTCATTCACTCAAGACATACTTTCTGGCATCTCTTCTATACCAGAAACTTCTCTGGACCACAAGGGTAGAGCTAGGAATACGACAAACTCTGCCTCAATGGAGCTCGGATTCTAGTGGAGGAGATGAACTCTGAAGCAGCAAACCAGTAAAAAAAAAAGTTGTCAGTCAGATAAAGAGAAATAGTTTCGAGAAGAATAAATAAAAGAAAGGTAGGGATGGGGAGGGGCTATTTTAGCAGAGTGGAGAGGCAGGACCTTTCAAGGTGAGATATTAGAACAGAGATCTGAAAAAAGTGAACAGCAAGCCAGAAGCGCAAGGCCAGGCTTTCCAAGAGAGGGAATGTCAAGCGGTACTCCAGCTTATTTTGCTGGAGCATTCACAGATGGTCAGGTAAGAGATGGCTTAGACTGAATGCAAGGAAACAAGTACAAAGAGACAGGAAGAGGTAGGGCTTTGTTACAGCATATCGTGACTTTCTCAGAGATCTCACTGGATTGGAAAAAAACAACTCAAGCAAACTTCCTTTCACTGCCAATTCACTTCTCCTCTTGTCCTTGGTACAATCTTATAGGTCATTTCCATTCTTCTATTTCCTCTCACATCCATGTGGGCCAGCTGAGCAAGTAAGTATCATGACTACTTTAATGAGATGTGTAACTATCTCATAAGAAAGCAGTCATGTGTATTCTGTTTTGACTTTGGGACCACTGGTCAGGGCTCTGAATTTTGGCAATCCTGAAGTTTTTCTAGGAAAGGGGATAATTTGAAACAAAGTAGAATCTATAAAAATAAAGTCATTTAGCAATGCCTGAGGAAAAGTACCACCATTACATCAAAAATTTATACAGACTCATTGGAAATCCAGGTTTTCATGAGAAATTGCTAGGGACATAAACCTGATTATTGTGCCAACGGGTGGAAACCAGAGAGGAATCTGAGAATCAGAATTATAAACTAGGACCATCAATTCATTTAATGAAATTTTAATTAACCTACTATGTATTTCTTTTAAGCCTGTGTTCTCTGTAGCATGTGTATGGCAAACATTACAGCAACAAAAACCAGCCTTCTCTATCAACTAGACTAGCTCTGTCTGAAATACATCTACTGATAAAGAGTGAATTGGACAATGCCAAATAAGCTTCTCAGTGACTGTGTAACTTCATCGGCAAGTTTCTAATCTCACCTTCTTAGGAAGTCAACCATTGTTTCAGCTGTATAACTAAAGAACCGCCCAAAAGACAATGTTTGGTGATAGGTGGTGAGGTTGTTTTAAAAAAAAAAAGGTGGAGTTCCTGTCATGGCTCAGCAGTTAATGATCCTGACTATCATCCATGAGGACATGGGTTCGATCCCTAGCCTCACTCAGTGAGTTAAGGATCCAGCGTTGCTGTGAGCTGTGGTGTAGGTCACAGAGGCAGCTCAGATCCTATGTTGCTGTAGATGTGGTGTAGGCCAGCAGCTGTAGCTCTGATTGGACCCCTAGCCTGGGAACCTCCATATGCTGTGGGTGTGGTCCCCAAAAGACCAAAAAAAAAAAAAAAGGGGGGCAGCTGCTGGAATACAGGAGGAAAATATTTTCCAAGCCAATTACCATGTGATAAATGACATGGAAATTTGTATTTTAATAGGTATATGGTTTCTTATTCTATACTATCTTAAAAATTTGATCCAAATATGAGAAGTGTGGGTCTTTTTAAAGCTTCAGGATGAGCTTATAGCCCTTTACATTTGCACAAGATTTCTTCAAAGGATCTCAAATCCCTAAATCTGTAGGTACTGCTATAGCTTATAATTTACCTTGTAAAGAGCAGTAGGGCAATAACTGGTGATTTTTAAATGGTGCCGTCCAGGTTTGTGAGAGTGTTTCTGAAAGGTAGCCAATAAGCCAACAGATGCCTTTGGCCAGGGCTTCTTTCTCTTTCCTTCAGCCTTTCTGACTGGCTAACTCAGGCCAGTGCTGCATCTTCCTAACTCTCTAACCACAGTGGGCAGAGCTTACCAAGGACCATAGGATGTCAGCTACCCTAGGAATCTCTCCTCATCATCCCCATGCAAGAATATTGATATTTTGTGATTGCATTTGACATGCAAGAGGGACACACTGGGTTGGCTCCCTTTATCCCCTCTTCTTCACTCACTATGGCCTATCTTCAAAAATACCTACTAGCCAAGTGATTTAGGTGCACATTCTGGCAGTGGCTAAATACACTTTTTAAAATAGCAGAATCTTTTTTTACGTAGGAAACATGAAGATTCAAATTTGTGTCTAAATAAAATTAGAAACATATTCATTGTAAGGACCTCTGGGGTCAATCGCAAATAACAAGTCAAAGAGCCACCAGGTTTGGGTTTTCAGAGTCCTTTCACGTGCAACACCTCATTTGCTTCCAAAGGATCCCTGCCAGGCATGGGCAAGAGGCATTCTTTTCTATTTTAAAAGTGAGAAAAAGGCAAGTTTTTGCCTCTTGGCTTAAAGCTTACTTCCCTCTTGCTACATTAATTTCAATTAAACTATTTGGGGCCATTTATAAAGCAGACAAGTAATAGGATAGGAAAAATAATTGCCTGATTATAAAATAATAATAATGGCCAAGGTTTATTGAGCACTTAGTGCATACTGTGCAGCTTCTACATGCTTTACTCCCTCTCTCTCTCTCTCTCTCTCTCAGCTGCACCTGATTCATGTGGAGGTTCCCAGGCCAGGCATCAAACCCGTGCCACAGCAGGGAGGTTATAACAGATATATCAAATATAAGAAATATTATGTCATTGTACTGCTGAATTTGAATATATTTACCAGCTTAAAAATAAAATGTAAAAAAATACTGATAACCCCTAGATTTTTCTTTAAATATATATGGAAGTTTTTTGTTTTTGTTTTTTTGTCTTTTTGCCTTTATCTAGAACCCGCGGCATATGGAGGTTCCCAGGCTAGGGGTCTAACAGGAACTGTAGCTGCCGACCTTCATCACAGCCACAGCAACGCGGGATCCGAGCCGCGTCTGCAACCTTCACCACAGCTCACGGCTCCGCCGGATCCTTAACCCACTGAGCAAGGCCAGGGATCGAACCCGCAACCTCACTGTTCTTAGTCGGATTCGTTAACCACTGAGCCACGAAGGGAACTCCTAGAAGCTGTTTTAATAGCTCTACTGTTGCCTCTTTTGAGTGATCAATTCACTATCAAGATTTAGTATTTAGTATTATTAAAACCACACCAAACTTTTTACTAACAAAAATTTTGTGGATACAAGCCATACAATTTGATTCAGAGATTTATTGTTTTAATACCATTTATTGATGGCAAAAGAAAAAAATTCATTTTAGCCAACTATCTCAAGATTGGCTTTTTGTATTTCCTGTGTTGTATTTCTTCTCAATTTTAGCCCTACAAATTAAATGAGATCTGAGCTAGAAACAATGTAAAAGTGAAGAGAGATGGAGACAAAAACTGTTTATGCTAGCAAAGGTAAGTCCAGGGGGAGGATGACATGGTGGATAAACACTGGTATGTAGAGAGCCAGAATAAGCTTTCCTCTTCTTGCTGGGTACAGAGGTGGACTGCATTTCCCGGCCTTCCTTGAATTCAGATGTGGCCATATGATTGAGATCATTCCAGTGGAATGTGAGGAGAAGTGATACGGGCTAGCATACTCCTTCTGACTCCTGAAGACTGTACAATGGAGACCGTGGCCATCTTAGAAGCCATGCATTAAAAATGGCAGTGTCAGTCTTAGTTAAGGTCACTGAATGACTGTGCTGGGAACAGAGACACTGTTGACTTAAAGCTGCTGCCCAGGCTTATTTCATTTAAAAAAATTAAACTGTTTGTTACCTTACTGATTCTTGAGGATTTAATGATCTTAGGAGCTTAGTCTACTCTAACATGGAGAGTTCACATTGTTAGTCCAGACTAAATCAACAAAAAAGGCATAGGATAAAGGTAAGGTATTAGGAAGTAGAATACAGAAACACAATTCATAATAAAGCACAGAAAAAATATAGATGTTTTTAAATCCTTTAGCCATGTTTGAAGAAAAAGAAAACTAATGATGATGAATCTGTTGAAATGTACAGTGCAATGATGACACATATTCTAGATCTATTCTTCTGACCTAATGTCAACAAAAGTCAAATGGTTATACTAATATCTGGGAAACTTTCAATAATTGCAAAAAAATGTGATAGTCACATATGGAGGGGAAATGTAGGAAAAATACATTTTGGTAACACTAGAAATGTATTCATCTTCAACTTACCAAACATTTCCAATCCTAGATTGAGAAGTATTCTAGTTTGTGTTATTTCCTTCCTTCAGGGTAATAGACTGCCTTCTCTTCTAAGGTAGGGAATTCTTCTCAATTTTGTTAGTGACTTTGCATTCCTTAAATTTTTCAATAATTACTTTTAAAAATGTTTTGCTCAGGACTTGGTACTATAGACTGGTATTCTTTACAAGTGGACATTCAAGAATCAGTTTTGATAGTCCTCTTGCCTTTATATTTAATTTTATATGTCTTTACATTTTACTGTCACTTATTCTTTGATTTTACAAACATGGCTTCATTAATAGATCCATATAAATAACTTATGCTGGACTGGTATCTAGAAAAGTCAATCCTAATCATGCTTGTAAACATAAGACCCAGCCTTAAGAAAATGATCACGCTAATATTAGCCAGGTTTCTGTGGTATATTTCATATTATTTCATTCAGTTCGATACCTTACATATGTTTAAAAGCTGATAAAGGTAAGGAAGAAATAGGGTTTCTTCAAGAATGGCTCAAAACAAAGAGTTAAAATAAAAAGCCAACAATGTTCTCTTTCTTCTGGGAATTATTATATCAGTCAGAGAAAACATGTTTGAACATTTCTAAACATGGGATAAAACACCCCATAATTCGCTGGAGGGAAGAGAAATCCCAACACAGTGATGCAGGTACCAAAACACAAGAATCAGGCACTTGGCAACAGAAGTCATGGAAGCAGTTGACAGGACATGTACACAATCGATGCGACATTGTTCTGCCACTCAGACACAGTAAATCCTCCACTTTCAATAACCGAACAGATCCCCACTGGATATGTCCTCCCTTGTTAAAAAATGATGAAAGCTCATCATTTCTGCCCTCCATGAATACATACAAAACAAAATTGAAAAACACATTCGAGTGGAGTAAAAGAATGAGATTCCATGAAACTCACAAAACATCTGCATAAACTTTGGAAATTGCTACCTCATTCCCTAATCTTTTCAAGGGGCCAAGTAAGATCTGGAGAAGAATGGAAGCACTGAATTTTCCACACAGGATATCAGTGAAGCCACCGAATTAAAATTAGATTGTAGGAGTGCCCATTGTGGCTCAGCGGAAACAAATCTGACTAGTATATATGAGGAGGCAGGTCTGATCCTTGGTCTTGCTCAGTGGGTTAAGGATCTGGCATTGCCACGAGCCGTGGTGTAGGTTGCAGATACAACTCAGATCTGGCATTTCTGCGGCTGTGGCGTAGGCCAGTGGCTATAACTCCAATTTGACCCCTAGACTGTGAACCTCCATATGCCACGGGTACAGCCTTAAAAAGACCAAAACAAACAAAAAAAAATAGATTGTAAAAGCCAGTGTGAAGACAGTAAGTCATAGTGAAGAATTTTTAAATAATGCCACCACTTAAACAAAAGTATCTGAATGAAAATACCAGTATGATACACTACTGAATACAGTAGTAACGGTGACAAATATCAAAATCTCAACAGGATTGCCCTTTCCTTCTACCTGTTTCAGTAACTAATATTGATAAAGCACAATCAAATCCAAACATAGGATACAGGAGGGATGGTATTCATGCATCCTTTTTAGCTCTAGCTGATTTGAAACCTTTGAAACATTGATAATAGAGCTTAGAGGGATCTTAGACAGCAGATCTAACCTATTCATGATTAAGGATAAATAATATGAAGCCCAAACAAGGAAATAGACTTGTCCAAGGTCACTATAACAAGTTCTGGAAAATTGGCTGAAAATTCACCTCTAGTCTAGTGCTCTGTATTCCTCACTTTATCAGCATGTTTTGAGCCCAACTGTGAGAGCAAATCAATTGATTGAAGGACAGTTACATTTTTCTTTTTGCTTATAATATTGTCATTTTGGGGGCTGGGCCCATGGCAAACAGAAATTCTGGGGCCAGGCTTTGAATCTGCACCACAGCAGCGACCCAAGTGACTGCAGTGACAACACCAGGTCCTTAAGCTGCTGTACTTCAAGGGAACTTCAATACTGTCATTTTGATACAAATAAGAGTTAAAGGATAATGGCTTTAATATAAGTTTTTGAGCACTTGCCATTTAATCTGATAGTAATATAGCAACTCTAATTTATTATGTAACATTATGATAACCCCATTTTGCAGATGGGAAAACTATGACTCAGAAGATTAAATAACTTTCAGGGTGTCACAAGATAAAGCTAACATTCAAATAGAAAGTTTTTCTTAATCTAAAGTCCATTTTCTTTCTACTTTACACCATTACCTCTTTTAATCTCAGTATTTTTTGAGACTTATCAAGAGCTCCAAAGCAGAGCTGACAACTGAAATCTTGGACAGTCATTCTAGAACCTACTGTTTGGCAACTGAAACATTGTCCAAAACTGATTCTTCTGTCCAAGATTATTAGAGATCTTGCTTCTACAATAGCCAGCTTGACAAGAACCATTAGTTGCTACCTATAGGAGGAAGTGATTTATTGAATTTTATTTTGTAAATGATGATAAAACAGTAGTCACTGAGAGAAAGGCTGGTGAATATTTTATGAGTTGGTAAGTCTCCACAGTCTGGCAATTGTACTACCCTCACTGACAAAGATTATGTCAGTCTTGCAGATGGCGTAAAAAAAATAACCCTATGTCCATATGAGATCAAAACACCAAGACTGAATTTAACCCAGATGCTTGGCATCATGTAGTCATATCTTCCATTTTCTGTTGGAGGCAGTAGAGGAAGGGTGTGACTACACACAGTTGTCAAAGGAATGACATTTCCAGGCAAGCCTGCATTTATGCTTTAGGTGTTCTTTTTTTTTTCCCCCTCTGTTTAAATTCCTGAAATGCATCAGACCTCATGAGTTTCAGGCAGACATACTCTGTTAGGAGCTGAAGGAAGATTTGCACATTTCTTCTCTGACATGTGGACAAGCAGACGTGCAATTGCAGAGCTTCAACTGCTCACTGGCTTTCTTTGTCTTCATTCACACATAAACGCTTGCCAATTTCCCACTGAAAATGCCACTGCAGATCCTGAAAAGTTTTTGGAAAGTGGTTCACAGCTTTCAATCTCCTTGACAGAAAGAGAAAACTTAGACCCTCTTATTAAAAAAAAAAAAAAAATGGAGGCAGGGTTCATCATCAGTACAAGCATCATGAAAGCACTTAGAGATAATGGGTTAAGTGTAACTGAATCCGACACACAGAGATTTGGCAGTCATCTCATTCACAAAATGTTGAGTGGTTGTAGGTGATGCCAAGTTAAACAGGATGATGGACTCAACACAATACATGTTTGCAACACTAATGGGTCGTCAGCTTAAGGCCACCCACTTCCAGGTGGCGGGAAGTAGGGGCAGCTGCCCCAACTCTGGAGTCAGAGGGCTTTCCTGCTCCCATGGCCAGCTATCTAAGGCCGTGAAAAGGAGAAGGAGGGCTTGCTTGTCCTCGGTGTTTCATGATCCATGAGGGAAGGAGCATTTACCCCTGCACTGGAGAGCTGAAATCTGTGGCCTCTAATTCGCCTGTGATTCTTGGGGTAAGCCAAGGGATAAGTGGATTCTAGAAGTGTCTTCAGTTCTACATAGTCAATAAGAGCTGAGGTCTTAAAGGGTAGAATGTTGGGAGGAATGGTAAGAAGGCAGCCCATTTGACATGTATGGTGCCTTGGTCCAGAACCCAGAAATCTTCTTTTGACTCTTTCCAAGTTCCTTTCTACCTACTACTCTGTACAGTGTGCTGCTTTATGCTGAGACCAGATCTCATCCAGTGTGCTAGGAAGACTTTTTTTTCTTTGTCTTCTTAGGGCCATAACCATGGCATATGGAAGTTCCCAGGCTAGGGGGTCAAAGCAGAGCTGCAGCTGCCGGCATAGGCCACAGCCATAGCAACTGAGATCCAAGCTGCGTCTGCAACCTACATCACAGCTCACGGCAATGCCGGATCCCCAACCCACTGAGCAAGGCCAGGGATCAAACCTGCACCCTCATGGATATTTGCTGGGTTCGTTACCGCTGAGCCATGATGGGAACTTCCCATTGGAAGACTTTTTGACTCATGATGCCTTCAGGCTGATGGTGCCTGTGTTTCAGAATGCTAGAGACGACCCAGGGGCACAGGTAGTAAGTAATGGCCCCATGGAGAGAGCATTATTTGAATGTCCTCTAGTATTTAAGTTGAAAAACATCACATTTGTAGAAAGTGACTTTTAAAAATGTGATTTCAATTCTGAGTTAAAATGGTGATGAGTTAAAAAGGATAATAAAATAATTATAGTTAATACCTACTAGTCAATCCTAATTGAGGCACAAATACTAATAGTGAATATAATGTGCCAGGCAAGCTTTTAAGCACATCACATTTGTTACCTTGTTTAATTTTCACAGAAATCCATATGATTTTAGAGGTGAGGAAACTGAAACTCAGAGAGGGTAGGTTACCTGTCCAAGGTCAGTCAATGGGATGCAGCAAAGGCATATCTAAAGTTCAGGCAATTTGGCTCCAAAGTATGTAGTATTTTCTATTTACAACCTACTATTCAGCACTGGGCTATATACATATACAGAAGACCTAGGATGTATATGTATGAAACAGTAAGAGCAATTTCTTTTTTTTTTAACCAAATGACCAGGAATTTTGTTAAAAGTTAGAATCATCTTCTTCAAATTATTCACCTTTGGAAGAAATACACTTAGAATAATGAAGTGTCATTCTTTAAAACATGTGTCACTACACCCCTGGCGTTGCCATCACATCTGGTTTATAAATAACACAAAAAAATCAGTGCCCATGTTCTAGAATCTTACTTTATTTCTCACTAGAAACTGTAACGCCCTTCTTAATCACTGGACGATTCATAATTCCAGGCTCCAACTGACTCCTGGTTATTTCCAAAACCCAAATCCACCTTCAAAAGTCAAAGATTTGTCATCTTAGGGAATATTCCAAAGAATATGCTTGGTCATAGATTCTTAGGGCAGGCCCCCAGATATTTTGGGGCGATGGAAACTTCTCTGCAATACCAGAATACCACAGCACAGTGGCTGCTTGGAAGATGAGGGCTGCCACTTGGATGACTAAGTTCAGGTTTCTTCATGAGACAAGTCATGTCTATTGTTTTTTAGTCATATATTGCCTATAGGTATCCCCTAGGGACTTTATACTCTCACTGGAGAGGAAAGAATAGATATTAAAAAGGAATCAGGGAATTCTTCATATGGCAAAGGAAAGTGAAGGGCCAACCAATATGGCAGAAACAGAAAGTGCTATGGGATTTCATGATGGTGAAAAATAATATGGAAAACAGCCAATAAGTTAGGAAGGCTTCCCGGAAGAGGTGGTTCTTGAGCTGAGCCTTAAATGAAGAGGATATCATTTAAATCATGTGCTAAGAACTATTAACATGGTGGATGGCTGATAAATATTTGATGACTAACTCAATTCCTGACCCTCCCATGTTTGCTGACACATTAAGAGACAGGAATGTTTAACTTCCATCGCTAACCAGTGTGAAAAACTATGTTAAGTTTCTCTTCACTGAAATAGGAAAAGCAGAATACAAAGTCAGATGATCTTAAGAAACAGGAAAAATGAAGCTCTTAGAAAGTGATTAGGAAAACTTCTGTGTACTTGCTGTTTAGAATGTGAACCACACAAAGGAGAGGCAGGACTTAACAAGCATTTTTTACAGTCTGTGTTGTACTTGAAAATATTTGGTACAGCTGTTACCCTAAAAGGTGCTGGGGGAGGCCAAAGATAACTCTTTCAATGCCCAATACTAAAAACAGTTATTCTCAAGGATAAAAGTAAATTCTTCCTTCCAGTGACAGGCCTTGCTCAGGTCCTACAAGTTAATTCATAGCAACAGTGGCATAGACTTGTTAACCATTAATTTCCAAGTTGACATCAACATCAAAATTCAAAGAAATCTTTTGTAATGATCCAGTCATGCCCCAGCAGATTGAATACCAGTGACCAAATTGCCCTCATGTAAACATGAAGTTGGTCAAACAGTCTGAAGAATTACTTGACCAAGTTTTGAGGATCTTTCAGTTTCTCTTTATTTCTTCAGGTATGTCTTTCCATATATTCTCAGATTTGGTTATAAAATACAGTGGGACTATTTGATTAGAAAGTGTTTCTCTCTCTTTCCTCCCTCTCACCACTTCCTTCTCTTTCTTTCTCACTTTCTTCCTTTTTCCTCTCTTCCTCCTTCCCTCTCTCCCTTTTTTCCCTCTTCCTTCCTTCTTTCCTATCACGACACCTCTAAGCCATAAATGATAAATGATCACTAATAAGAATATGATATAAAATGAATTCGTTGGCATACACACAAACTTCACCCTAATATAGTTCTACTGTCTGGACCAAGTTGAAAGCAATCTCAAGATTCGTAAATAACTATTCAATATGATGAGCTGCCATAAGGTGACCACAAAAAGGGTGGGTGAAAGTAGTGTTTAAAGAAACACTCTGTCAGTATGGCATCTTTTGTACTGGCGCACAAGAGAACATGCATCAGCTCAAAATAAAACAGTCCAGTGCAAAAAACCTCCAAAATAAGAATTTTAAGAAAGTCGACTATTCCTTAATAGTCTAATAGGCTATATGATAGACCAATTGTAATTAAAAAACTGTTCATTAAGTTCTTACTTTGCATGGGGTGAGTGATAAAAGGATACAAAGGCGGCAGAAACATCCTTCAAGTTTCCTGTAATAAAGTTGGATGAAGTCATCCTTAACATGAGACTGGTTAATATACAACAGTTAACATGTTCACTGGACTAAACGTAGGATGAGGGTATACTTGGGAACAAAACAAGCATAGAAGAAAAAGCCTTCTGTTAGCATTTTGCCAGGAATATATTATTTTATCCATCTAATCCCATTGGAGGTATCAACATCATCCTTCCTACTGTTACAGAAGGTAATCCAATGTGTGTGTGTGTTTTGTGTGCATGTGTATTCTAAGGGAGTCCCACAGGGGACACACATCTCCTACAGATCCTGAACTACAACCACTGTTGTATGCAGAGGTATACATGATGTCAGTCAGAGACGGTCCTCCCAGAATTGAGAAAACTAGGCAAGGGTCATACATTAAATGTCATCCTTAAGTATGCATAACAAAATCCTAAGGAGGAAGAAGCAATTTGTGTCAGGTGTTTTTTCGGCACCGATTTTGCTTTCAGAAACCAGACCAACACTGTTAACAAAAATGCATTTTGTTAGTGTTATGGGGTGAAATGAAAATAGCTCCCTGAAGTTATGGGGATAAATGCGTGGATATAGTAGATATTTTCTTTCCTTTAATCCTTTCTGCCTACTCTCAGCTCAGGCACTTTAAAGACTTCCAAAAGTTGATTTTTTCCCCTTTCTAGTTATTCCCAGGCAGCTTTACTCTCCTTTGGCATAAAAATCAAGAGTGTGGAATAACAGTTCCACCTACTTCACACTAATGTCCTTTAGTGCGCTTATCTCATGCTTTCCCCTAGGGAGACTTGTCTGAGATCATCTCAAACTGTTGTCCCCTCTCTGTCAACCCTTGCCGCACTCTGAAGCCTGAGCAGAAACAGTGCAATATCTTTGGGCATCAGGCAGGAAACATGGATCCTGAATTTGAATTAGAGATGTGGGTGCTCTTTGGGTCACTAATGCAGTTCCCCTTTCTTAGAGATAGGTCCCATCCCACCCCCGGCCAACAGTGGAAATCTAAGTGTCTTGGAGCTGCGTTATTTCAACATATTAACCTAGGATGGGGACCATCACTTGGACCAGGACTGGGAGGTGTCAGACAGGCCAAAATGCTGAGAGATTCAGATAGAACACCTACCATGTCCCCACCTCTTACTCTTGTAGCAACTACTTAGGGAAGTTGTGAGTAGTTAGCAAAATGGAAATGCTCCAAGTTTAAAAATTGAGAAGGAGATTGAGAATATTAGGGTGGGTGGGCATGTTGGAAATTCTAATACTTGCCACTGCAGCAAAGACATATCTGAGAGAGTGGGATCCCTATGAGGGACAGAATACCTGAGGTTGGCAATAAATTCATCAGGGTGATGGATGACATGAAGAGATAATTCTAACCCAGGGACCTCCGGCTAAAGATGTCACCAGTATCCAGTCTAAATTATAATCATAAAGAGCCTGCATATTACTCATAATTCACTAAACATTTTGTGTATGTTTACAGATAGTTAATAGTTAGTAAATGGAGATCATACACTATGGATAAATTGGGTTGATGGGCATCTTGCACATAGCCTTCTTATATAGTTTAATTTCTTCTCAAATGTTGTTTTGGTGATATTAAACTGCAAATTAAAAACATCCTAGTACATCCACCCAACACTTGCTGTTTCTCTCCTAAAGAGAAACCCGACTGAGTTGACTAGACAAATACACCCTGGATACTTTAACTGTGTTTGGTTATTACGGATATTCTATAAGTACTGGTACAGTAAGATAAATAAGTCACATGCTATCGGAGTTCAAAGGAGATGCAAAAGCTTTAGATGCTGAGAGATGAGAAATTAATTTTTCACTAGTAGACCCAGAAGTTTTCCAGAAGGTAGTGATGGCATTGCACCTGAGCCATGCAGGAGAGGTAACATCTGGACATGCAAAAAAGAAAAAAAATTTGAGCAGTGGTCCTACAGAAACAAAGGTGCAGAATTAGAGTTGTGAATAAACAAGGTCAGGGGATTGATTGGTAAATGGCAGAAATTAGGGGAAATGAAATGGAAAAAGTTAAGCTAAAAAGAATGCAGAAGTACCTTGATTTTAATTTGTCAGCAATGAGGAATTAATGAAGACTTCTAAGAAGATAAGGAACAAGACTAATATCACGATTCAGCCAAATTTATATGGAAGCAAAGAATGTTGTCTTAGAGAAAATAAATGACAACTGCTCTTGGTATCTAGAAATCCAAGTTCAATTTTCATGTATACATGGTATGGAAACATCACACTGCCTTTGTCATGGTTTCATGTGTTTGTACAAGCCAAATATAAATGACCGATATATATGTGTGCATGTATGTGCTCAAAAAAAAATAATCCCTTATCTCAGTGTTACTATCACACATGAACACACACCTCTACTGGGAAAAATTAAATGCAAACTAATATTTATTTACATAAGTGTCTACTATGTACCAAACACTATTCTAGAAGCTGGAGACAATGATGAATAAATTTCCTGCCTTTTAAAATTTACCATTTATCTGGAGAAAGACAAACAAATGTAATAGCATGGGAAGAAAGTCTGTAGTCCTGTAAACAGGGTACAACGAAAACATACAGAAGGTGAATAATAAATACTTCTCTGGGGCAATAAAGGAAGGGCCTTTTAGTAATTAGATGTCCCACATCTTAATTCCTAATCTAGAACTTACAGAAGAATACTCTTCCGAAGAGGCCAGTGAAAATGCCCCACACGTAGGAAGGTCTGAAAGCCTAGAAGACACGTGTTTTCTCTTACTGTTATTCATTTTGGCTATTACACGTACACAATTTACACTGAGCCCATTATTTGCTGCAGGCGGATGCTTTAGTGTTTTCCTAAATTCACAGTGGGAAGCAGGTAAAAGAGCCGGACTGATGAGCTTGAAAGAGTGAGTGAAGATTCTATGATTTAAACAAAGCTTTTACTAGAGGCATCACCGAAGTGAGTATGTGGGATCCTAGAGGTATGGATAGAAATGAATGCATATGTAGTGGAAGGATATATGTAGTTGAAATAGTGAAACCTCTTTTCAATAAACAGTACCTTTAACTTTAGAGAGGAAAGGACAAAATAACATTGAATTCTCCTTTCCTGCTTTCTTTCGGTTTCATTCCTTTCATGGAACACACAGCACAGAGGAAGGTATGTGAGGTTAGAGGCGGCGGAGGGTCCACGGAAAGCAAGGGCAGGAGTGGGGGGCTATCAACTAGAATCTAGGCACATGGCGATTACAGAAAATCTGCTCTGACCAGAACGCTCCTCTGGGGGGTTTGTACAGTAAAACAGCAAAAAACAAACAAACAAAAAATAAAAAAGGCAGGTGCAATCTGTAGAAGCAAAAAGATCAGTGGAATTCGGGACTATTTTGAAATTAGTTCATTAGGGAATCCAACAAACATTCTGCTTCTAATTACCAAGTAGATGAAAAGACGTTTCGATTCCCTGTCAAGCAAGAGAGCCTCAAAAGTAGAAAAGACATCCTCTTAGATGACATTTCCTCACATAATTTTGGACTAGCACCAACACCATATTTACTTCTTCAGCTTTCTTTTATATTTGCTGGCTCATGGGGCTTTTCTCAGCAAAACAGTTTTGTTATGCTTGCTTTTCTTACAGAGCTATCCAGGTCATGTCTCCAACAGATGAATAAGATTTGTGAATCAGTTATATTGGAGCACTATTTATATTGCCAAAGTACAAAGTTCTGCAATCATGGAGGAGAGGCTCTATTGAATTAGTGGCATGGAATAAAGCACTAATGTGTTGATGCAGGAACTATACCGTCAGTGCATTTAGACTTGTCTAATATTTTGGAAAACACATGGGATATGATCTTCCTATAATATTGTCCAAAATGATTTTTTTTTCTCGCTGAGGTTTTATTTGTAAACTTCAGTTCCTTTCCACTAAGATCGGATATTTTCAAACATCTTCTCTCGGGTTGTGGTTGATTTACAGCAATAGGTAATGTACAAACAATCTGTGTGGTTATAAAAACTCCTTATAAAAAGTTAAATTATGACCCTTTTAATCTCATGACTTGTATTGCAAATCTAAACACTAGGGAAATTTAGCCAATGAGCCTAAACCTTCTAACTTGGCTTTTTCTTACTATACACAAGTTACTTTTGACATAATAATCCATGCTCTATTTTAAAGTTAAAGAGCTCACATATATTATTAATCTGACTGCTGCAGTCATCCCGAATAAGCCTCTAGTCTGAGCCTGGAAGAGCACAGTTCTAAACAGGAATCCTCATGTTAGTGGCATTAGTGTGAGCAGCAAAGGCTTTTTTTCTTTCCTTTCTCTTTGTTTTTTTTTTTTTTTTTTTTTTTTTTTTTTTTTTTTTTTTTTTTTTTTTTTTTTTTTTTTTTTTTTTTTTTTTTTTTTTTTTTTAGTATTAACACTCATTATACCTGCTGATCCTCGAGCAAGAACAAATCCCTCAGGTGAGGAGACATCAGAAGGGAAAACCCAGAAATCCATATAGAGTTAATTTCACTTTATAATCCTCTGTTCAGATGGCACAGCACACACGCCAGGGTGTAAAAGTCTAAGTGGAACGGCTGATGTTTTTCAGGGGCGAGCTAGAAGGCAGCTCTTTACGGAGGCTGTCACGGATAGTAAGAACCTTTGGAGTGCAATGACACCATCAGACTAACTCAATGGAAGAGGAAAAGAAAGGAATGTGAAGCCAAGACAAGAAAGGAAGAGAAGAGAGAAAAGAAGAGGAGAGGAGGGAAGAAAAGAAAAGAAACTTGGGAGAATAAGAAGGAACCCCAGGGTTCTGCTCCAGGGAGTAAGGCAGAGCATTTCAGGGGCAAGAACTTCAAGCCGCCTTTCCAGAAACCCCCACCCCTCCCATCCCCTGCCACCAGTGCTGGGTCAGTGAACTAAGAACGTGGCTTGCTTAGAAACTGTGCTTGTATTTTTCTTAAGAAATTTTAAGTCTCTGTCAGCTGGGTAGATTAAGAATGTTGGAGATCAGATACACAGAGAAATCCAAGGAGAAATACCCCTTGACAAGCTTGGCTCAGTAAATTTTATGAAATAAGAGAACTCCATGTCACAGGATTATGGGAGATAAAGCCAGGATAGATTATATGATAGTTTCGATTTCAGGTAGATAATCAGCAACCCGTTTTAGAAAGAAAGAGTGGCGCATATCTGGTCAGTATCTCTAGGAGTGACATATAAGGAGTACCTTATTTCATGTTCACCACTGAGCTTTTCTAATTTATGCTTACCAAGTTGATTTCCCCAAAACCATAAAGCATAAATAAATGCCGACCATCAGACCCGGGTCAATTTACTCTAGTTTGGAACTGTCCTTTCCTAATTGTCTGTTGAGATCCAAGGAGGCAAGAGGCTACAGAATTGATCTTCCTCCGTGGCAAAATTGTAAGATATGTTTCGTGGAACTGAAGTTCTGTGAAAAGTTAATAGATGTCTTGTAATTAGATGTCATGTGTTTAAGTTATTTTGGAAGGACTTAGGTTAATCAATGACAATCAAGCTTTTTACTATGGGACCTCTCAGAAACTTTCATGGGCATTTCTGTTTTCTCAGCTGGGGATAGAGGATGGGGTATCTTTTTTTTTCTTTCTTTTTTTTTTTTTTTTGCTTTTTAGGGCTGCACTTGCATATGGAAGTTCCCAGCCTAGGGGTCGAATCAGAGCTGCAGCTGCTAGCCACAGCCACAACCACAGCAACACAGGATCCGAGCCACGTCTTCGACCTGCACCACAACTCACAGCAACACCAGATGCTTAAACCACTGAGCAGGGCCAGGGATCAAACCTGCATCTTCATGGATGCTAGTCAAATTTGTTTGCCCTGAGCCACAACAAGAACACCCTGGTGTATTTTTTCAAGTGTTTCTTTGTTTGTTTTGCCCCCTCATGGAGCACCGCATTTTCCACACAAGAGTAAATGCAGAGAACCATTTCCAGTGGTTCCATGATGATGTTTCTCCTTTGATACTTTAGCCATGGAGGTAGGTGAGAAATGCACAAATCGCGTCAATCTTCTAGAGAGTGAGGTCTGAAGGAATTTTCTGCCATGATGAAAATATTCTGGGTTGTCCTAGGTGATAGTCATGACCATATGTGGCAACTGAGCACTTCACTCTTGTCAGTGGGGTTAAGGAAAGAAATTTAAACTTTTAAGTAAATTAAAACATATTTACTTTTAATTCATTTACATTTAAAGAGTTATGTGTGCCTTGTGGCTACTGGACAGCACAGGTCTGGAATCTAATAGGTAACAGCCAGAGGTCATGGTCAGCAATACATATGCATGTTTCCATGGGTCCCTGAATCTTCCAGTGATCCGTGGTCCACCGAGTTGGGAAGTGGACTTCAGAGTTGACACAGGTATGGAACGCCAAACTTTTTCAGCCATGGAGTTATTTTCCCATCCAATGTTGCTCTTAAGTTGTCTTTTTTTTTTTTTTTTTTCCCAGCAGATCCTATCCTGGGCATTTGTTCCTTCCTGGTTTCCCTCTTCTATTCCAGATGTTTTGGTCTACCAATTACAGGGACTAACAGGCACTTAAACCTTTCCACTCAAATCCTGAGCCAGGGACAGCTCGGGTCTACCTCATCGTTTACTGTGAAGACTCACCCAAGACAGACAAGCTTTTGTGGCTGAGCTCTGTGCGTTCTCCACATACCTGGCCCGTTCATCAGATATGGCCCTTTCAGTATTTTTGTAGCACTCTTCTTTCTGTCCCTGAGGCTTCGTACCTCTTGGCCCCACTACCTTTTCCTGCTCAAGCCTGGGATCACACCACTTCTACCGCCTGGCACCAGATTAAGCTGTTTCTTACAATCAAAGGAAAGGAAAACTTGAACCTTTTGGAGAACTTTTCCAAGTAAAAGAGGACAACACTTCTGTTCCATTTATAAGGAGAAAAAAGGCAGTAGGGGTGGTGTTCCACTTTGGTTCCAAGCCCTCCTGTAAATGCGGAAGGTATAAGGAAGAAGATTTTCAAGGAGACTATTTTCCCTTCTCAGCTCACTCTGTGGTCACACAGCTTAGAAGCTTCACAACTGTTCTTTCTCCTGTTGGCTGATCGGGTTCCAGGACATTGCAAAAGATTTATTTACAATCACCCAAAGAGCCAGAATAGCCTCACCTTCATCTAGGAAATAATAGCTGTTTTGTGCTATTTCTTTCAACAACAGTGATTCATTATGTAGCACTAGGCCTTCCCTGATACTTGTAACTGTCAGGCAGATTTCCTATGGCTTGTTCGCACACAATAGGCCTATTTTGTCAAACTGAACCTGGAGATGTATAATTATCTGCATGTGTAGATATGAGTGTACTGGCTTATACGTATAGAAGGACGCACATGTGTTTATTAACACGTGCTTCTAGAATGATGTCATTCTGAAATGTTTTTTGTGGCCATTGTAGGAGGACCGTTCACCTGACCGAAGGATTCTTCTCCTTGGTCATCTGCCGACAGAGCTCAAAGGGACTGATGGCTTCTAGTTGACACATAAAAATTTATTCCTCAGCAGGGTGTGGAGGTGAGTTGCAGTGCCCTGTGGCTGGGGAAGACAGAGACATCTGAGATTTCCAAATTTCTGATATCTAGGTTAACCAAGGGAATTTTTTTTTGCATACAACCCTTATTGTGAAAATGTTAATAAAAATATGTAGGGGGCTTGTCATTGTCAGTTGTGAGAACTTGTCCCATGCTCTCTTTTCTGTATGTCCCTTTCTTTAAATCTCCTATACATCCAAGTATGCATCCTATGAATTGCAGGAAGAGGGTAGCAACCCTCCTCCACGTGTTCAGGGCTTTATAGATATTTCCTAACTCATTATGGGGGTAAGTCTCAGAACTGGTATTTTTTAGTCAAGTTTTATTTTAGAATTTGTCTCATTTAACTTGCATACAATAAAGGTGACCACCATTTTGATTCCTCAACACTCTTTTGAGCAAAAAATAGGAAAAGTAATATGATATAAAGTAACAATGTAAGGTACTGATTTCCTAATCATCATTTATCAAGAAAGTCTCCTCCAAGTTCAAGAAAATGACTTTTTGGAAGCAAAGCAACAAATCTGCTTTTAAGCAAAAGCCTGTTAGAAAATTCCAAATCACTTTTAAACCACTTGCTTTATTTTAATTTGGTTTAAACTTTCCATGGTGCTCAAGGCTAACAACCAAATTTCTAATGACTTATAGTTTTCCAGTGGTGCTTAAAAATTCTTAAAACCGTTTAGCAAATGGGAAATCTAGCTTGCGAAGACATTTTGTGGCCTGGATAACAATACATTACTAGTTAAAAATAGTGGTTTGTCTAGAATAATTATCTAAATGAGGTCAGGTATAAATTAAAAGCTGGAGCCACTACAGATGCAACAAATAAATGGGAACCAGATAATTTCTTTAATGAACTTGAAACTCAAGACCAGGTAAGACTTGTGTTTTCAAAAAAAATCAGCTTTATAGAATAATATTTCCCTATTTTATTCCTGCTTCAATGTCATCCAAAAGCTAAGCTGCTATCAATAAAACACACACACACACACACACGCTCACACATGTTCACACACACACACACACACATATTTCAAGATCTTTGCATTATTGCTTGTTATTCATGCATTCATTCATTTATTCAAGCTGATGGACTAGAAGCAGAAGCATATATTAAAAAACCACCCAGAAGCATATATAGAAAACACCTCAAGAATCAGCTTGATTTGAAACTCAGTGAGTCAAGTGTGTACGGCATGGCCAAAAGAATTAATGCAATCCCAGGTTACATCAATGATTATGTCACAAAGGAAAAGCACATAAAATTTGCTACACAGATTAGGTCAGACCTAGAAAATTGAGCTTATTTCTTGGTGACACATTTTCAGAAGGATGCTGACAAACTGATTATACTGAACGAGAGCAACCAGAATATTGAGAGACATGAAAATCATGACATATGCCACCCTGAGTTTTATCACACACAGAAGAAATGATTCAGGGTTGGGGATCTATATTGATCTGACTGTGTAAGTGTCTTCAAATATTTTAAAGGTTTATGTATATAAAAACATTGTGCTTATGGAGGGTAGAACTCATATCAAATATGATAAACTGCAGAGAGTCAAATGTCCTTGGATCATAAGAATTTTCTACTATCACCTGGAACAAGGAACAATGAACTGCCATTTTCCTTAAAGAACGTTAAGGGATACTGTACATGAATCCCCTATGAATTACAATTACAAATGAACCCTTAGATGGGACAAGTGATTGGTTTGGCCGTCTGGAGAGGCTCTTCTTGTCTTAACCTCTTGGAAATATTTTGAGTATATACTGTACATTATTTTTTTAGAAATCACTTTAGCAAACTGGTTGGAGAAAGGTGAGAAAATATGTTTGTAAATGGTTTTATGACTGACATTGTGAACTCAGAATATGCTAAGACCTCTCAAAGTTCAGTGACAAAAATTAAATGATATGTGATCACTGCTTGAGCAAACAGAGAAATTATGCAGAAGAAAATGCATTTCACTTATTTCTACATTCATTGCTCAGAGAAAGAAATCAATGGGAGGAAGGTAGAGAGACACTCGGAAGCTCTCCATCAGTCCCTTTCATTTCAGATGAGCCATAGCGTATCATCAGTGGTCTGGGGATTTAGAGATGGTTTGAAAAATGCGTATCAATTTGCAAGGAGCCTTTCAGCTCTGCTCCTGTAGTTCTGCAATAGCTTTCAATATGGCCTGGGTCAGAAGCAGTCCAGTCAAGGGAGGTGCCATCTTTCAGCCAACTTTGACGCCCTGGACCCTGTTCTCTTCCCTGTTTTTGTCATCATCCATGCCTGCTGCAGCAGGAATATCATAAACGGCTTCTCGTCTGAGTCAGGGCTTTGTTGAATTCAAGGTTGCTATGTTTCCGGAACCATGAGTCTGTACCTGTTTTCTTGACTGGACACCTTGCTTTCATTCATTGCATGCCCCCCTTCACTTTTTAAAATAGCTTTATTGAGGTATAATTCATATATGAGAATTGGCATATGCCTAATGGATGCAATTTGTGAGGGATTTGGAACCATACCTGTCTCTGACTGGTTGCCCACTTTTTCACTCTCTGCTCTCTGTCAGACTTGGGACATTGTATTTTTCCTACTTTGGGGCAGCTTAACTTTTCACCTGGACTTCCTCAACTTCTTTTTTCCCCATTTTTAGTCTTAGCCTGAGTCCTCTCCACCTTTGGCCGTGCCCTAGTTTCCCTAATCCATTGCTATTCTAGGTTTGATTGTAGCTCTTCTGGAAACAATCAGATCCTGTGTTTTTTGTTTGTTTGTTTGTTTGTTTGTTTGTTTGTTTGTTTGTTTTTTAAGTGAACAGCATCTCAGTCAAATGCACCATCATCTCCTAGTACCTAGAATGGTTCAAGCTCACCTCTGATGAGAACTGCCAATGAAGGTGTGCATTAGGATTTCAGGAAAATACACACTGATTTATTCAATAAATATTTCATGAATGGACAGTGTGCTGAGCTCTGTGTTAATCACAAAGAATAGCCTGTTGGATAAGGAGAGCTTTCTCTTCTTAAAGAGCATCTCACCTGGGCTCATTATAACATGAAAATACTACATTTCTCTCCATCCAATTTACTAAAATTCCTGTGATATTGCATTGTTTTCCCTCTACTTACACTATAATACCTTCTGTTTTCTTTTCCCTGTTAAACAGAACTAAGTCTGCCACTTCTTCTCACATTTTGAAGAATGCCTCCCCTCTGACCTTCCAGTCACTCCTGAAAATGCGTTCCAGGTTAAGAAAAGCATCTTAAACTCGAATTTAAACATGGGGGTGTGCAGGTGGTAAATCACACACAAAAAGCATTTGACAAAGCAATTTATCACTTAATTTTTAAAGACATATATATTTCAAGTGAATTTAATTTGCATAGTTCTCACTCATTTCCATTCCATTATCAGAAGCTCTTTTTAAAGAGTTGTTACACTTTTACATTTTCAAAGGCTGCCATTTGTGTCATCCATGACTTCCTAACCTTTGCTTTCTAGAAACTGACTATCAGAAAATTCTTCCTTTTTCTAACCTCAGTACCTCTAAGCTGAGATGGAACCTTCAGCCATCTTCTGGAATTGTAAGCAAGGGGAGAAAGTCAAATCCAATTGGGTTTCTCATCTGTATGAAAAGCCACACTATTACCTTTGTCCTTGGGTTCCAGGATTTTCATTAAAATTCTTGCATCATTTCAATACCATCTTTCAGTACTTCACATTTATCAAATTGTGCAAATAAAAACTATCCTAAATGCTTGGTTGGTTAGGATGTGGTGGGTTGTCTAATGGCCACATTGAGGGATTCCTTCTACATCATTTCATTTCTTATTTTTTTCAATGTTTTGTCTTTTTTTTTAAGGGCTGCTGCACCCATGGCATATGAAAGCTCCCAGGCTAGGGGTCGAATCAGAGCTGTAGCTGCTGGCCTACACCACGGCCACAGCAACTCAGAATCCGAGCCTTGTCTGAGATCTACACCACAGCTCACAGCAATGCCAGATCCTTATCCCACTAAGCGAGGCCAGGGATCGAACCCGAGTCTTCATGGATAATAGTCAGGTTTGTTAGTGCTGAGCCGTGATGGGAACTCCCTTCTACATTAACTTATAACATGTCTATTGACTCATCCAACATCATGCTCTTACTAATGAACAGTCTTGCTGACGACCTGGATTTTGGAGAGTCTGCTAAAACTCACGTCTTACTGCACTTCACAAACAATGTCCATGTGGAAACAGTTAAGTGTCATGAACTACATCTAATTCCAAGACAGCATTTTAAAACAATTGAACTGAGTTTTTTAAGGAAGAATAGCATGCTGTAGTGAGTGATGCCAGTGCCCAGGATGAAGAAGTACTCGGTCGTTTTACCCGAGCTGATAGACAAATACTAGCAAGTGTTAACTTCATTGAATACTTGAAGTGTTTGCTATTGTGCTAAGCTCTGCACATGGACTATCTCACTTAATGCTTCCCAGATCTCCATGATATAATTATCTTCAGTTCGACAATGGAAAAACTGAGGTGTAAGGACTACTACAAAAGGAATTTTATACATACACACAAATATAGAATATAAAAAATTAGATATATGCACATATATATAAATGTGAGTATATATACATACATGTACGTGCATTTGTGTATATATGTACAGATGTGTGTGCACGTTTAAAGAGAAGTCAACCTTGGGTTCTGGGAAAAATAGTGATCAAGAATCAGGAGCTGGTCAGTGAGTTAAGAATCCCGCATTGCCGTGAGCTGTGGTGTAGGTTGCAGACTCAGCTCGGATCTGGTGTTGCTGTGGTTGTGGCATAGGCCAGCAGCTACAGATTCAACCCCTGGGCGGGGAACCTCAATATGCTGTGGGTGTGCCCTAAAATAAAAAAGACAAAAAAAAAAAAAAAGAATCAGAGCTTGTGAATTTCATTTCTTCTCTGTCTCTTCAACAAAATAACCTTAAGTAAATCACCTTACTGCCTCAGTCTTCATCAGCAAACTAAGTGTTGAACCATAAAGAAAAATCATTTGGCCTTTAACCCTCCATGATTGTTGGTTCCATGAAAGAGCACACAGCTGAAGGTGTTTAGAGGCAGGCAGGCCCCTGGGTTGGGTGCTGAGCCATGATAGGACAGAACACAGAGCTGGGGTCTGTTCTTCCTGTTGGTCTTAATGCTGGGTATGGCTTGTCAGCTGCTGCTTATTTTCCCTGCTCAATCTTTTCTTATCAGAGGCAGAAGGCATAAAGGATGCCATCTGGGATTGCTTGTTTAGATACAGCATGGTGTTAACAAGTTTTTCTCTCTTCTTACTCTTTCTTGTTTATTGCTGGTTGCAAGGAGCAGCGATACACATGTCCAAATGCAGACGTTGCCCAGGCTCTGTTCTTCACCATGAACTTGGGGGCCAAAGGGAAGTGGGAGGCACAAGCTGTGAGTGAGCTAGAGGGAAGGCAAGTAGCGCTGGGGCCAGAAGTGGGCATCAAATTCTGCAGCATCTAGAAGAGCTCTGAGATTATGTTATTTTAAACTGAGAAAGAAAAGGTAGGAGATTTTATTGACATCTTCTCTGGGAGTAACAATAAGAGACTGCATATTCCTTGAAATTTGAGGATTGATAAAAATATGGAGCTTTTTAACCTTGTTAAAAATGTTTGTGTTTATAATACAGCACAATATTAAGAGCCTGGGTGTTAGAGTCATACGGGATTTGAAGCCAAGTGATATAGCAGTGGGCACTGTGACGGCTCCACTGAGAATCCCCTTTCCCAGCCTTTGTGCCCACTGCACCTGCTGTGAATACTGGCTGCCAGCTGTGGTCACAGTCACCCCATGCTTCAGAGACTTGCCCTTGGCAAAAATGCAAAAACTTCCTGAGAGCCAATGGCCTGCTGTCAGCCTGGTTCAGAAGGCCTCTTCTTGCTGCAAGGTGGGACCAAATCCCTGGTGTGCTCTGTGCTTCAGAGCTCCGTGTGGGATCAGGATGACGGAAGGTGGGCTCCAGCTGACGCCCCAGTCTTCCCCTAAATAAATGACTACCTCCGCCTCTGCTTTTAGGAAGAACGATCCATAACATCAGATGAATTTGGGAAGTAACAGCGAATCTGCTTCTGGTCTCTCATCTGCTAAAAGAGATGGCTACTTTCACTGACCTTATAATTTTGTCATAGATATGAAATGTTTTCGAAGTGCTCAGCGTGGCACCTGGTGCCTGGTGTGGCTCTACTATGAGCTACACTATTTGCTCAGTACTTGCGGCATGGATTGGGGAATAATAAAGTGATGGCTTCCCAAACATTTGGAAACCCCAGAAAGAAGAGGTTCACTTCCCCTACAGTGGAATGCACTTAAGTATTATTTAAACATCCCAGCTCCTAATCAGATTAAAAACACACAAACAGTCTAAACCAATCACGGGAAAGCTCTTCAGCTCCCAGTGCCCAGCTTCGTGCCACAAAGTAAAGCATCTGTGGGTTGTGTGTCGCTCTGTGCGCCTCGCCTACTGGCTGCTGGCAATCGTCTGCATTCGTGCAATGGAAAATGTTGCTCTTCTCAGACAGGAAGAAAATGTATATATATGCATATATGTCTCCATACTGAGAGTGTCTAAATTAAGAAATGTAAAAGCCAATTCATGTAAGCCAGCAGGCAAAACCAACAGCAGTGCTGGCTGTGAAAAGAGCAGACTTCCCAGACACACCGCCTTTAGCGATGCCTCCCCCATGGGGCTTGCGGGTCTTTTCCAAATTGAACATCGGAAAGTGCACCCACCTTGGAGCGGGTGTTCCCTCACGACACAATTCACTGAGTGTGGATCAAAGGAATCAGGGGAGATTTAACGTGTTGCTAGAGCAGTTGAGGAACCACAACCTGGAAAAAAACAACACTGAGTATGCAATCAAGAGACATGTAAAGGGGGGTTCTGGCGCCAGTCAGAAAACCTCCTCTGTACCTCGCGGCATCGACAAATCCTGCCCCCTGTTGATCATCTGCTGTTGCTATCTTACTTGGGGGCCCTCACCTTCTGGGCAAGATAAATTCAACCATTTATTCATTTATCCAATTAATTCACCCCCTGCCCCCAAATATTCCAGACCCTCTGTGGGGTACTCAGGACGAACCTTTGGCTCATCGATGTTGAAGAACTGAACTGCTAATTCCCAACCCGCTCCTCTCCTCCAAAGATGAGTTTGAATCCTCTCCCTCAGGGGGTTTTGCAGACCTTTTTGGGGACAGTTAGTGTATCAGCTTCCTAAGGACAGGCAGGCTGTTTGATCCTGCGGCCTCCTGCATGGTGTTCAGCCCACAGTAATCACTCAGCTGACACACGACCAAGTTGATTTACCAATCCATCTACAATTTCTGGAGGAAGTCACATAGGCATGTATTATAATCAGTTCAAGTAGATTCATTTTGTTTTTTCTCTCTGCCTCAACTTCACCACAGCCAGTATGGCAAAGCTAGCTTTGAAGAGAGTCTGTACTAGTTTCCTAGGGCCAATGTAACAGTTTAGCACAACCTGGAGGGCTCAGAACAACAGAAATGTATTTCCTCTTCATTCTGGTGGCCAGAAACCTGAAAATCAAGGTGTTGGCAAGGTTGGTTTCTCCTGTAGGCTCTGAGGAGAATCTCCTCTGCCCTCTTTCTTTGCTTCTGGAAGCCGCCGGCATTCCTTGGCCTATAGTTGCATAATTCATTCTCTGCCTCAGTCTCTGCAGGGCCTTCCCTTCTGTGCATCTTATCCCCTTTCCTTCTGTCATAGGAATATGTTTTATTGGACGTAAGGCCCATCCTAACCCAGGATGAGCTCATCTTAACATCCTTCATAATTATATCTGCAAAGACCCTTTTCTATAGAAGGTCATAGTCACAGGCTGTAGGTGACTTTCTTGAAAAGCCACTGTCCAACTCAGTACAGGGTCCTAAAATTTCCAAGGAAATTACTAGAAGTAACAGCTGCCTAGAAGCCACATATCAAATACCCAGAATTAGGCAAGGACTACTCTGGGGTCAAATGGGATGTGGAATAAATGAGTCACAGAAACCATGTGAATAAGAATTGAAGTCCAGCCAATTGATCCTCCCCCTCTCACCTGGGGCTACAACCAATCCAGTTTGTTATCCAGATCATCGAGCCTTTCGTCCTCATGTTCACTGCTTATGGCTTTCTTATTTCAAAGGCCAGGCGGTGGGCATTTGGTAAGATGTCAGGTGATGTTTTCGGTTACTTTTTGAATTAGAGGAATTCCTAATTCCACCAATTCTTTGCTCCTCCCTTGCACTGTTCCCTGATATTCTGATCACATCCTTTTCGTATCATTTTCCTGTTGAAGCTACTTATAGTCATTCAGGAGCAGGCAGAAAGGAGGCCCCTCTCCTGACCTCTGACTTGCTCTCTCTCACTTCCCATTTGTTTGAAGCACTCACCAGAAGGTCTATTAAGGAAACACTAGTTCCTCCTCATGTGGAAACAGAGTTTCCCAAAAAAGCCCCTGTGAGCAAGAAAATATTCACTTCTCTTCTTCTTTCCTTAACAAATGCCCCTTTCCAAGAATACAAACTCCACAATGAAAATGATGTCTGAGAAACCCCTCTAAGTTTCTTTTGAGGATCCAGCTTTCCTAAGCTTGTGCTGGATCTGGGAGGAAAATTATTCTTCTTTAATCAAATCTGTCTGCTTATCTCTCCAGTAGTTATAGACAGGCAAAACAACAACAAGAACAACAAAATAAACAGCAAATCCAAGCCTCTCCAAGCCTCTCTTCTTTCGCTATCAATTTGACATGTTTCCTGAGAGCTAAAGCGACCAGAAAAAAAATCATTGGGGAAATTCTGAAGACCAAGTTTTTTTCCCAGAGGATAGCTGTCACCACTTGCTCAAAGTTGTATCACCTTAGAAGCTCTGCCAGGATTGGACACACCCAGGCCTGAGCTGATGGGCTGTGGGCGCCTTCTTGCTTGTCATGAGCAAACTTGATCTTTCTGGTGTCTTAACCCTAAGCTTCTGTCTCACTCGCTACTTCCAGTCTGGTGGATAAAAGACACAAACTTGATTTTCTTCTCTGTTCATCCAGACTGATCATTGCATCATCTCAGAAATGCCATCTTCACATGCCATGTTAAGATGTTAAGGAGAAAGTACCTTGGTCTTTGCTTTAAAAGGCTAATTGAGGAGTTCCCTTCGTGGCTCAGTGGTTAACGAATCCAACTAAGAACCATGAGGTTGCGGGTTCGATCCCTGGCCTTGCTCAGTGGGTTAAGGATCCGGCGTTGCTGTGAGCTGTGGTGAAGGTTGCAGACGCGGCTGGGATCCCACGTTGCTGTGGTTGTGGTGAAGGCCACCAGCTACAGCTCCTGTTAGATCCCTAGCCTGGGAACCTCCACATGCCACAGGTGTGGCTCTACATAGAGGCAAAAAGACAAAAAAAAAAAAATGCTAACTGAATCAAATCCTGTTCCTCTCTCCCTCCCTTTTCCCAAGACTATTTTTGCTTTTTCAATCCGGGTGCATTTCGCATCTTATATTCTATACGTCTATACATTTCTGTCTTTGAGCTGAGCAACATAACCTAGCAAAGGTTTCACAAGATAAAACTGAGATTGTGGTTTAAGACCTATCTTACCTGAGCATCAATTTGCTCCTGAAACAACTGTCCAGAGCTAAGGAAAGTGGCATAATAGAATATTTCATAAGTAAATCCTCCCCATATTGTGTTACTTTCCTTGGTAATGTGGATTCAATGTTGATCAGTTCAGACAGTAACCCCTCCTGTTATAAGGACACCACAGGAAAAAGCAAAAAGCAAAGCAAAGCAAAGTTTCTACCCAGAGTGATTCTATTTCTTTACATCAGTGTGTTTTATCACAAACAGAATATGGAAGGGCCAATTAGTACACATTTCCTCCGGGCACCTGAGAGTCGGAGGAGAGATCATTTATTTTCTTGGTTTTCCCTAATCCTTCTGCTGCCTGTTTTCATTAGACACCAAGGCCATTAAACATTATGTAGCCCAAGCAGATTTGAGACTCACAGAGATGGGCTTCCTTTGGCCCATCCAGAAAGCTCTTCCAGAAATGTGTTTTGAGCCCTTTGACAAAATCTGGGCAATCCTAAAGTCCTGCTGCTTTTCCTCTCTTCCCTCCCCCTCAGTAATCTCTCCCCTTTACGCCCTCTCTCTTACAGCGAGTTCCCTGTTTTTAGCTGAGTCACAGCAGCTGGCTGGCACCTCCAGGGTCATACTGTACGTAACACAGAATCCTCTCTGTTGGCTACCATGGTGCTTCAAAAGAGGGGCTGTGGCAGCCGCTGCAAAGCATCCTGGGTCCTCCAGCCGAGCCCGCCTTTGAAGCCCTGAAGCAAGTGGCTGGCAGGAGCCTGGGGCAGCTCAGGGATCCAAAGTCCCTAGCTAACATGGCTTCACCGAGTCCCAGGGCTCCTGCTGCTGCCGAGATGCTGCTCCGAACGAAGCAAGCCCTTAAGAAAATCAGAACAAAATCCAGGCATACAGAAGCAGAGTCAGATGGCTTCTCAAAGCCAATGGCTGCCAGGAAAGAGTCCTAAACCTGCCAGAGCCTTGGCGAGAGGCCTTGAGCCCTGCCAGCGGGTGAATAGTGAGATGAGAGGATTGGTCACATTCTCCTTTTCCAGTCAGCTGGATTGTGCCTGGGCACAGAAGAGCACATATGGAAGCAGGAAGCCACAGTACATCACTCTCTCTCCTGAAAATAAATGCTGGCCTGCTTAAGTAAAAATATACCTAACCAGGTGGAACAGTACAGATTTTTCTTGGTTAAAAACACACTCTTCCGGCTTTCAGATACTTAAAACTAGACGGTTCCTCACTTCCCAAAAAGCTGTCGGGTGGCTGAATATTTCACACACTATAGATCCTACAGCCCTCAGGTTGATTAATTTGTCCCCCCCCCACTCCTTTCCACATTACTGATTCCTATCTGATTCTGGTTCTAAGAAATGATTTTCTTTTACAAATAATTTATAAACCAGACATTATGCTCATGATGATGATGATGATGATAGCTAAGGCATACTTGTGTTCTTTCTGCAGCTTGGTGGAAGGAAATGTGTACACTATTAATATTTCCTACATGTCTGTTTTATTTTTTTCCCCACATATTCCTAGTTTCAACATAAATGTCAATGAAGAAGTAATTGATCCTAAATTGTGAATTTTAAAATCACTAAGAAGCCCTGCATCACATTCAAGGCATGACTTGTAAGGAAAGTTAAAATGGTTTATACAAATGCTAGCAGTAGAGGAATTTAAAAAGACAAAATGAGAAGGGGGTAGCAGATGCTTTTTGCAGCTTTATGGAGACATTAATATAAACTTATAAAGCCAGATTATTTACTATCAGACACAAATTAAAGCAAATACTAAACACACAGAAATGAAACCCATCATCTCAAAATATTTACATTTTTTCAATTAATGAGGCTCAATGAAATATAAGAGACAGGCTATTGCACCTCAGAAGACAGTTTTTAATTAGGATGGTTTTCTTTAGCTGTCAATGCCAAGGAAAGTAAAGTTAGATAAAAGCATTATTTAGAAGATGGAAAATAGCAAAGGAAAAAGTGACGTTGGAAATGAACCCCTGAGGAGTTGTTAGTAATTGCTTTTCTGAGATGTTAACACCTACAACATGTGACAGGACAGGTTCATCTTTGATTCAATGTGTTAAAATGTGTCTATCCCTGTTGAGCCATTTTTAATAAACAAAATAAATTATAATTGATTTGCTAGAAGCCAGGTGATTCATCAGTGCAACAGGTGTAAATATTTTAGAGGATGTGACCAGTCTGTACTTATTTCAAAGTTCTGATTATTTTTCACTCCTTATAACAAAACCTACATAATTTTTTCAGTCAGAAACTTGATGGCTTGTGCTCGCTTCGGCAGCACATATACTGAAACTTGATGGCTTAAAGGCAGGATTGAAATGAGAAAAAAATACCCCACAATTCTCCTACACAGAACAGCACCTGTTGAGAAACAAAATGGAAAACTATGTACAGAGAAATAAATAAGTACATGCTAGATCAATAACTGTAACATAATCCACAATGAAAGCACATGACTTAGAAAAACAATAGTTGTTGATAGAAGGAGACAAAGTGGAATGAACTGTCTGACTATGCGGCAAGATATTGCTTCACCTGAGATTATCATCTAAGAAACAAATCAAAACTATCACTCTAGAAATGTCAGAAGAGTAGAAATGATCAAGAACTCCTACTAGAGTGTCAGGTACATACAGAATAATTACTCAACTAAAGCTTTCCTGTTTAAAGACAGGTCTGCTCTGATATTTGCAGACCCCGGAACAAGAGTACAGATTGTGGCCCACTGCCCATAAATATTTAAACATTTTAAGTTAAGAAATGGTTAAAATAAAATATGTTCTATCTACATCCCTTGACAAATATACCTCTCAACATCCAAAAGGCCAGTCAGAATTAGGATTCTCGGAAGCCTTGAAGACTGGGGCCTGACATGAAGCTCTGGTCCCCAGCCTTATGCCTCCTGGCTCCTCCATTCTCATCCTAGGCACTCTATTCTCACCCTCATCTTCTTCCCACACTATGAGGGTCTTGTGCCTGTGCACACAGACACTCCAGTCTGGAAGTCCAACATCTAAACAGCCTACTGGCCTTGAAGTATTCATACTACGGTATGGTCCACCCTTTAAAGACAGAGCCAGGGAAGAGAGCTACTCAGTGACCATGTAGGGTAGGGAGTTATACCCAGAGTGTGATCTAGAAGTAGGAGAAGTGCATTCCTTTTTGCTCCACAGTGTAGGAAGAGATGCAACTGGACATGGGGTCTAAGGAAGAAGTCTGTCTGACCTCATCCACAAACTTCTAGTTACAAAATATTTTTATTTACTTATTTTTTAGGGCCTCACCCACAGCATACAGAGTTTCCCAAGCTCAGGGTTGAATTGGAGCTCTAGCTGCTGGCCTACGCCACAGCCACAGCAATGCCAGAGCTGAGCCTCATCTGCAACCTACACCACAGCTCAGCACAATGTGGGATCCTTAACCCACTGAGCAAGGACAGGGATAGAACTCGCATCCTCCTGGATACTAGTCAGATTCATTTCTGCTGAGCCACAACGGCAACTCCCCAGTTACAAAACAAATAAGTCATGGAGATGTAATAATAAAGTCAAATCACCTACTCTAACTCAGACATATAATAAGTACGTAAAACACAGTGCATGTAAAACATGGCTTCAAGTGGGATGAATTCCAGTGCTAGCGTCTGTGATTTAATTGCTATTATAGCCATTGTTTCACTGTAAGAACAATAGAAATACAATTGATTTCAGTTTTGGATATTGATCTTGCATTGCGCAAAGCTGCTAAACTTACTAGTTCTAGTGGCCTTTTTTTTCTTTTCTTTTTTTTTTTTTGGCTACATTCCTTAGGACGTTTTACACTGACAATCATGTCCTCTGAGAATAAAGGCAATTTTACTTCTTTTTTATTTGGCTTATATCACTGACTAGAATTAGTCATATAATGTCGAACAGAGGTGGTGAGGTTGGATAGTCTCTGGTTTTCTGGATCCTCAGGGGAAAGCATTCAGTCTTTTGTCATTTAGTATGATGTCAGCTGTAGGATTTTTGATTTATCAGGGTGAGGAAGTTCCCTTTTATTTTCAATTTGCTTACAGTGTTTATTATGGATGGATACTGAATTCTATGAAATGTTTCTTTTTCTGCATCTATTGAAATAATTACTTTTTTTTTTCTTTTTAGTCTGTGTATGTGACATGATTTGAATTTTTGAATGTTAAACTAACCTTGCATTCTTGCAGGGAATAAACCCCATTGACATATTATTCTTACCAGGTTCAATGTTTTAAAATGTTAGAAATTTTTGCATCTATATTCATGGGGGATATTGGTCTGTAGCTTTCTTTTCTTGTAATGTCGTTAATTTTAATGGCTTAATACTGACTGCCCAGAATGCACTGAGAAATATTCCCTGTTCTTTACCTGTCAATGTGTGCAAGAGTTTGTGTAGAACTGGTAGAATCTATCCAGAAAGCCATTTGGGCTTTCTGATGTGTTTTTTGTTTGTTTGTTTTGTGGAAAGGTTTGGACAATATATTCATAGTATATATAGATTGTGTCTTTTGAGCAATTTGTTCATTTCTTTTAAGTTGGCAAATTTAGCAACTGAAATTATTCATTATATTCTCCTTTTATCCTTTTTATGTATGTAGCATTTATAATAATGTTCCCTCTTCTCATTTCTGATATTGGTAATTTGTGTATTCTCTTATTTTTGATCAGTGTGGCTGGAACCTTCTCAATCTTACTGACCTTCTCAAAGAATAGCTTTTGGTTTCACTGATTTTTTTTTCTATTGGTTTTATATTTTCTATTTCTTTGCTTTCTGATCTTTTTATTAATTCCCTTTATGTCTCTCCCTTTTTTGTTTAATTTCCTCTTATTTTCGGTTTCTTAACATAGACTATTAGGTCATTGATTAGAAACAGGTTTTCTTTTCTATTATAGATGTTTAATGCTATAAATTTCTCTTTAAGTATGGCATCTTGCATATTTTATGTATCATGTTTTCATTTTCATTTCATTCACTCCAAAATACTTTCTAATTTCCCGTTTCCAAAGATACATTTTTTGATCCTTTGGTCATATTTCTCTTATAGATTGCACTTTTGGAGTTGTATCTAAAAAGCTTTATAATTTTGTTTTATAGTTAAGTTTGTGATACATTTTGAGTTATTTTTTATATAACATATGAGGCAGGTGTTAGGTTACTTTTTCTACAAATGGATGCCCAGTGATTTCATTACTATTTGTTGCAAATACTATCTTTTCTAATGTTAAATGGCCTTTGAACCCTTGTAAAATTTTAGTTGGCTATACTTTCGTGGGTCTATATCTAGGCTTTCTATTTTGTTCCACTGACTTTGTGACTATCCTTTCACCAACATCACATTGTCTTATAAATTTATTAGTCTTGATATCAAGGAGCATGAATTCTCCAACTTTTCTCTCCTACTCAGGATTTTTTGGCTTTTTTAGTTCCTTTTATTTCCACATAAAATTTAAAATCATCTTGTCGATCTCTAGAAAACTTTTCTGGGATTTTGATTGGGAGAATGTTGAATAAAAAAAGACATCAAGTTGGCATCTTGTCTTCCAATCCACAAAACAGATATGTTTCTCCACTTACTTAGATCTTTTAAAATTCTCTTTAATCATTTTTTAGTAGTTTATAGCATAGAGCTTCTGAAAATATTCCTTTAGATTTTTATATAAGTGCTTTAATTTTTGTGCTATTTTAAATGGTATTTCTGGCTCTGTATGATCTTCCAGTATGGTTCAGTGTGGTCTTTTCTTGGGCTTAAGCAGTTTATTCAGATTTCTGTAGATTTTTAATTATCTCCGTGTGTCTCTCCCCCTTTCTACGCATCTCTCTTTTCTTCTCTACTCTGCTGTCCCCAATTTCTCAACACTATCCTTCATCTCAAAATCCTGCAGGCTCTGTTCTAGTTTTCCTTCCTGCTTTGTAGCATGAATAATCTCCAGGCAGTAAACTGGGGCACATGGCACCCACTTAGTTTGCTTCCCTTCCTGTGGTAATCCCTGTAACAATTCACTGCCTATTGACCAATGTTTGAAAATCACTGTTTCATATATTTTCATCTATTTTATCATTGTTTAAAGTAGGAGGGTACATCAGTCTCCATCACTCCGTTCTGGAAACAGTTTTCCACTGCAACTCTTGTCATGAATTATATGTAATCTAATTGTACAATATAACCTTTCCACTCTGCTTCTACTTCAGGCACACTGAACTTTTATATATACTAAGGTATCTCCTCAAGGGCCCTTGTACATGACTGTTTCTTTGCTCAAAATGATTTTTCCTCCTGCGGTCCACTCAATTCCTACTCATCCTTCAGATTACAATGTAGTCATCAATTCTCCAGTGGAAGTGTTCTCTAACTTCCCTAAATTGTTAAATCCCCTGCTATATACTCTCATAACACATCTTCATAACACTTCCCTCATTTGTAACTTTAAGCTTATGTATAAGTACTTGATGCATGTCTGTTTCCTCCTCAAAACTGTAATGAGCATTGGGACTATTGCCTATCATTTTATCTGAGACAGTGCCTGGCACATAGTAGGTGCTCATCAAATATTTGTAGGCTAGGTGAACAAACTGAAATTACTTTCATATTCATCTTTTGTGTAAAGTTATTATTTCCCTATTTTCTCTTATAGGTAATGCACCAATAAGAAAGTATAGCCTTTTTCCCATAAAATTAAAATTTTCTATATGTACCAAAGCAAAATTAGCAAAAGAACAACAGTTCTATCAAATTGTAACAACATTCACTATTCAGAGACAACTAATTTAAATCTTATTGTTAAATAAACTGCTGATAGGAGAATTCTGCAACCAATTAGTGCACTTAAATTGCCATTTACTCATCACAGATGCAGTAAAGCACAACTTGGCACAATCAGGAAAACAGAATCTGACTCATGAGAGATATCAGATTTCCTTGCTTCCATTTTGTTTTCATCTTTCTAGTTTGTTTGAAAACTCATAAAAACCATATGATGAGTTTTCAAATAAAGCTAGTGGTAGTTCCATACTGACTTTTTTGCCCCCTATAGTTTGAATATTTACTTGAGGGCTATGATCCCGGTATCACAAACAGCCCAAGGAAATAGTCCTGCATTGCATCTTACATTATGAGGTAGGTGTGCACTCTGATTGCTAATTGTTTTTCAGGTGGTGGTTCTATCATCTGTATTTTCAGGTCAATTTAAACGTTGATGTCAAAACATGACTTATTTGATAAAAGCTGTTGTTACTTTGATTGAAATAGTTGCCAGACTACCCCTGGATATTTTCCATAGTTGTAGGAAGAACACACAAATTGATTTACTTCTTCCTAATTTTTGTTATAACCAGAGTATACCTCTAAAGTTAGTCATTACTATTTTTCCACTTAAAATAGAGGCATATTTTATTACAATTATTCTCAAATACAGAAAATGGTCCCAAAGTTAAAAATAAAATTTTAGATCTATTGAGAGACACATATAAAAGATTTTCCTCCCCTTTGCTTTTGTTTCACTATCTGAAAAATCTGAGAAATAATTGCTACTTACCTTCCCAGTAGAAAAATTATGAGGATTATTAAAATAATATATGTAAATTACTTTGCTGTCAGAAGCCCTGCATACCTGTGTAATATATTACACTGCTAAAGACTCATATTAGCAGACTTTAAATTTTATCCTAACGCTCAAATAAGCTATTCCCATGTATAGCTCAATGTATTGGCCCTAATTTTTCTTTTTAAGGAGACAGGTGCTGCTTTAATTAATTTGAATGGACACAAATTTAAAATTGTCCCTGTAAGAAAGCATTGTTGTTTTAATGTTGCTAATATTAAACATAGTTAGAAGCTTGTTCTCATTTCCATGGGGCTTCTCCCTATATTGAATGTAGTAATTTTATTTAATAATTCTGATCTCCTGATAGAAATGCAACTTTCTTGATGATGTACAATAATAATGTAAAGTGCCTGTGTTTGGAGTCAAACATTTCTGGATTCAAATTCCATCTTTGCTACACATTAACTGTGTAACCCAGAGCAAGTTCCTTTTCCCCTCTGGGCCTATGTTCTCTCTGTGTCACATGGGTGATAATCCCCTACGGTTTCCTGAGGATTAGTGACCTACACATAAAACACTGAGTACAAATGGGATGCTCATTGAGTTATCAATTATTACTAAAAATTGCACTTTGCATGCAACTAAGTTATCAATTATTACTAAAAATGGCACTATGCATGCAATAGAATTGGCATTAATAATTAGGAGGAAAATCTACACAGGCATACCTCATTTTACTGTTCTTTGCTTTACTGTGCTTTGTATATATTGCATTTTTTATAAATTGAAGGCTCTTGGCAACCCGGCATTGAGGAATTCAGTTGGTGCTATTTTCCCAATGGCATTTGCTTACTTTGTGTTTCTGTGTCACATTTTGGTAATCTTCACACTCTTTCAAACCTTCTGCCATCAAAAAAGATTATGACTCGCTGAAGGTTCAGATGATGGTTAGCATTTGGTAGCAATGAAAAACTTTTACATTAAGGTATATATATTGTTTTTTAGACATTATGCTATTGCGCACTTAATAGATTATAGTATAGTGAAATACAACTTCTACATATACTGGGAAACCAAAAAATTCATGTGACTCACTTTACTGTAATATTCACTTTAGTATGGTGGTCTGGAACAGAAGCTGCAGTATCTCCAGGGGATGCCTGTATTTATAGTTGGTTTGCTGTGTTTGGTCACCATGTGATTTATAGGCACTGTTTTACATAATTCTCCCGAAATTATTATATTGTCATTTTATTCCCCATTTTGCAGATGTAGAAACTGAGCCTAAATAAACTAATTTGCTACAGACAGAAGAAACTGGGATTTGAATTTAGAACTGTCGGATTTCAAAGTCTGAGCAACAAACCTTAATTCTGAAATTGAACTCCTTCAATTTTAGTTTCTGCTTAAGAAATTTAAGTTTCAACAAATGATACTGATGACTATCTGTAGTAAAATTATCTTATAATTTTGAACATTTATTCGGTCCATACATTATCACCAAGATTACAGTGAGGGGCTATGGTACCATTGCCTATATTCCAAAAATATTTCCCTAGGAAGTACAAGGTGATTTTCAATTTATGTACGAAGAGTTGAAGAAATAGTTACCACACCATTTTCTTTCTCAAAATATCTTCTTTAGTATTAGGACATACACATAATTAGATCCTCTCTAATATTTACGATCCGTTGCATGTCTCTTCTCCTTCCAAAATACTAATTTAGGAGTTCCTGTCGTGGCTCAGCAGAAACGAATCTGACTAGCATCCACGAGGAAGCAGGGTTGATCCTTGGCCTTGCTCAATGGTTAAGGATCCCACATTGTGCTGAGCTGTGGTACAGGCTGCAGATGAGGCTCAGATCTGGCATTGCTGTGTCTTTGGCACAGGCCTGTGGCTGCAGCTCTGATTCCACCCCTAGCCTGGGAACCTCCATACTCTGCGGGTGCAGCCCTAAAAGGACCAAAAAAAAAAAAAAAAAAACCAAACTAATTTTTAATTGTCAACCACTTGACAGATAAGAAGGTCCTGTATATCCTATATATTCCTAGTTTTGTTATAAATAACTGAATTGATAAGTAGCAAGGGATTTAGAAGAGGGTAATGCCCTTCCACTTGGAATATTCTGTGAAGAGCTCATCAGTTGTATTCTGCATATCTGTTCAACACTAAGAAGCTCACAGTCTCATAAAAGCTACGATAGCGGCCTAAGGAAGATTGGACCATTTTAATATTATTTTAATTGTAATTAAAGCAATACACGAGCATGTTGAAAGAATCAATTTGTTACCACATCCTTATTACTAAATGTAATACACCCTGCTTTCTCTCTATTTAGTCCTATCCCCGAGATACAAAAAAACATTTGACTCTTTAGATATTCTTGTCTGCAATTTATCTCCAAATTTTTAAGTAATATACTTATTGTTTCTTGATTTATAAATTTCAGGTTTTTTTGGTAAATGAGGACTAAGATCACTTATACCAAACCTTGTCTTTCTTCTCTGTCTTCTTCTTATATCTATAGCAATATTCTAATTAGATTAATAATCAGTGTTTACATGCACGTGACCACATAAATATTATTTTCTTCAGAGTCATGTAGGTATTATGGTTGTTTGTTTTGCCAATAGTTTTTAATCACTTTTATTATTTTCTAGGTCTATTTATCATGCTTACATAATTAAAGATTTTTCAAATACTAGCATTATTTTTTTCCTTTTTCCTGAATCCTTCCCTTCCAGATCCAAGAGGAAAGGATTTGATCGTTTAAAATAATTAACTGCTTGCTTGTAAGCTATTGAATGATGGAGACAATATCTACATGGGTTATCTTTATATTCCTGACACCTAGTATAGTGAATTGGCCTACGGTATGTTATACACTTAATACATGTGGACATTCCTGGACCAGGGATCAGACTCAAGCCAAAGCAGTAACAACACCAGATCCTTATCCCACTGAGCCACGAGGAAACCCCTAAATCCATATACTTTAAAGAAAGAGGGAGAAAAATACCACATTCATTATCATAAGCCCTTAAATGTTCTCAGCATTGAACAATGATGCAGAAGGTATTAAATAAAAATACTTGCACAGCTTTCCCCTACTCTATTATTTTCCAGGAGGTTAAACAGCTTTATGGGATGCTTTTGCCCTACAGACTGATTAAATCCAACTCTTAGTTTTTCTGTCTATCTAATTAAAATTCTTTAAGGACTAATTCCAAATAGTTTCTATGTAGGAAAAAAAAGCTCAGGCTGTGCTTTCTATCTTAAAGCCCAATTTCCATCCCCCCGACAACTGGGCATCATCTCCAGGCTGAAGGACCATAGTAAGTATAAAGAATAGCTACGTATCTGGAGCAGAGCAAATTGCCTCTCTTTGACTCATCCCCCATTCATCCTCTTCGGCTCTTTGTTGGTGAGAACTTGGGTTGTTCAAACTCTGCTATTTCCAAAGCAAATATTTCAAACCGTCAGTGGATATAACTCTCCTATGACAATGTAAACTCAACCAACTCATAAAACACAAATATAGATTTGTCTACATCTTATTGATAAAGTGCTTGCAGCATTTTCCAGAATTAAGGTGCTAAGATGAGATTTATAGCTTGCCCTTGGAGTGAGACTAGAGGAAGAAAAAGGTTGGCTGAACTCAAAATAAATTGACATGAAACACTGACATGCAAGAGGTGACATGCCGTCTCTGTTGCAGTCTTGCTTACTCCTTCTGAACTGGTTTTTGACACACTTGCTGCAATTCTTTTTCCATGTTTACTTGGGATCTCACAAGGAAGCAAGGGATATGTCTTTCCCTACTCTGAGTAAAGGAGGAGGCCATGAGAATTCCGGTGGTTGCTTTATTCTAGAAAAGGAAGACATTTTCTCTGAATCTGAAGTTTCAGATTCTTCTCCTAAGACATACTGTAATTAAGCAGCTTGTGCGCTGCTTCATAAAACATATGGGAAACCATCACTTGTTTTATTTAGGATAGGGTGCTGCTGTGGAGAGGATCTGTCAAGCCTTTGTCTACGGCTTTAGTTATGAACAGAAACTCATTGGCAAATGTCAGGTGACAGAAGAGAAGGTTAGTCAGAAAATCAAAGGAAGTGCAAATTTGAGGACATTTAATATGGCAAATATTGTCCCCTGCTTATGAATTTCAAAACAACAAAGAATCTCTCAGGACAGAGAAAGGAAGTGTCCTTGTTATAAAAGAAAGATCTGAGAAGGCAGCAGGTGAAACTCTCCTTTGCACTGAAAATCTGCTGTGCGCCTGGAAACTAAAGATGCTTCCTTTGGTAACTTGTCCTGGCCTCTGAGATCCCTCAGTCAATTTATTTGTCTTTGTCACGTCTCCAGAGGCTCAGGAGCAAAAGCATAAATTGAAGCTAAATCCAATTTGGAACACAGAGAAGCAAACTTTAAGCTGCTGTCAGAAAGAACCCTTAAAATTCCCCAATCTCCCAATAATACTTTGTATTTTAGCACTGAGACTGACTAACAAGTACTTAGAATGACCGTAAAAGGAGCAGCATTTTTTCCACAGGAAAAACAAAAGAATGAGAAACTCCAGAACCTACTAAACTCTGAGTTGCCATTATCTACTTTAACAAAGCTTCTTCTCCAATTGTTCTCATCGACAATTTCAAAGAAAGCTTAGTTTTCCCAAGTCAAAATGGGAAATATTCTCCCATACTGGCCAGGAGCATTTATGCATAGATCCCCATGAAAACTTTCAGATCTGAAAATGCAGGCAAATATTCAGTATTTCCATTAGTCTTTTCTAAACTTAACCATATCCCAAAGTCTTCATTCTAGGTGAGAGGCAATAAATGTAAAAAGAAATTTATAGTTAATAATTTAAAAGGATATTAATTCTGTTATGTAAAGCTTTTGTTTTCCTAATAAAGAAGAATATATTCTCATTCATCTTCTTCTTAATGACAGGGTTTCTGAATGTGGGTTAGTGCCATATCCTTTACAGCTCATCCTATTTGAATTCAGCAATGGTCTCTTACAATCTAAGAAACTTATACTGCAAAGTCTCTGGATTTGTTCTTTCTACTGCCCTTGATACTTTTTACTCAGAATGTTTATTTTTTTTTCTTTTTTGTCTTTTTCAGGGCCACACCTGTGGCATATGGAGGTTCCCAGGCCAAGGGATCAGAGCTGTGGCTGCCAGCTTACGCCAGAGCCACAGCAACGCAGGATCCGAGCTGCTTCTGTGACCTACACCACAGCTCATGGCAACGCCAGATCCTTGACCCACTGAGCAAGGCCAGGGATTGAACCCAAGTCCTTATGGATGCTTTTCACGTTCGTTAACCGCTGAGCCACAATGGGAACTCCATAATTAGAACACTTATAAGGTTCACTGCTTCCCTTCAAATTGATAAACTGTTTTTTTTTGTTGTTGTTGTTGTTGTTTTGCCACACCCATGGTATGTGGAAGTTCCCAGGCTGGGCCAGGGATTGAACCCCGTCACAGAAGTGGCCTAAGCTGTTGCAGTGACAATGCTGGATCCCTAACCCGCTGCACCACAAAAGAACGCTGAAACTGATAAACTTTCAGATGTTATCTTAAGGAAACTGCCCTATCCACTCTTTCCATTTCACATCACTGTCTCCTTACAGTGTCTCAGTTTTTCTTATAACACCTACAATATCTAAAACTCACATTATGTACTACAAACACATCAACCTTATTATATTGACTGTCTACTTGACTCATTACTGTCTTCATTCATAAAATGTTTAGACTTTAACCACATGGATTGCTGTTTTATTCACTGCTGGGCCTCTGGTGTTTACCATACAGTGCCACATGTATGTAATCAATATATAACTGTTAAAAGATTTTGTGAATGAATACATATATTATTGAACCAACAAGATAAAGCCCAAAGGCTTTGAAAGTTACATAATTCTCAACTCTAGGCTTCGTTATGAACTTTTCGTCCCAACTGACAAAATTTCTACATGCATGGCCTTTATGCCTTTTTCAGCTACTTCTTATGAACTATACTATTTCAGAAATCTCTGCCTTTGCACATGAGGCTCCCTTCTTGTGGAGAGCTACCACTCGATTTCAAATGTCACCTACTGTGTGAAAATATTTCTAGCTCTTCTGGACTGAGGTCTCATATTCTCATAGCAAATGATATAAACTTCTATTACAGTATTTTTTTGAATTCTAGGGTAAGTTTTTGCTATATAACTATCTTATGGCATTTTATGTCTAGAGCCTTGCAAAATGCCTGGTATATAGGAAGCACTCTAGACATGTTTCCTGAATAGGTACATTCTATAAACTTGGCAGCAGTCTAATTTCTACCAACAAACCATTTTATAAGGTATTTTTTCTTTTCAAATTCAGTATTATACTCTAAGGATGTTTCTATTTTTTCTGGACTCTGTAAGCAAGTGTGAATGGCAAAATGAGCAAAAAAGATTTCAGTCATGTAACCTGGAGAAGGCTGGTAGTTGACATTTAATAACATTCAAATACTTGCAAGGAACAAAGCTAAATGACCTTATTATTTCCCCTCAAAACAGCTAAATGAAAATAGACTGGGCTTTTTATAAGTCTGTGCTTTACATAAGCCTCTTAATAAAACTTGCTGATTAGAGACTTATGGATTGTATTTCTAAGAAAGGGTGTGGTGTTTCTCTCCCTGCCAATTGTGAAGAACGTACTAGACAGGTGTCTCTTTGAAAAGTGTACATGAACTAAAGGATGTTTTGCCAGCCTATAATTCTATGAAATCAACTTCCCTGAGACCAAGAAACAAGATCCACAAGAGAAATTACTATAGTTAAAAGAATAGACAAATCTGTAAGAATCGGAACAACTTCATCTTTTTTTTTTTTTTTGGATATGTACTATTTTATGATGGGTAAAGTTTTACATATAATCAATATGCTTTACATTTGGGAATCTCTGAAATAAAAAAAAACAGTGCTAAAATTATTTTTCTGTAAAGGAGGAAAACCAAAATGAAACTAACATTTCCATTAGAGATTTAGAGGTCAGATTCTGCATGTAGAATTAAGCTGAGCAAGAAACTGTAATTTTTTTTCTAATATTCTTTTAAAACCATCCTTCCTCTATTATCAGGTGGCAGCAGAGTTACAGTGAACACTAATACGACTTGATTCCTTGCATAGTAGAGCAACTCTTCTCCAAAAGGGGATTTACATTCCCTGGTTTCTTGCAAACATGAGTAAAGAGGATATCTAAAAATAAAGTTGAAGCTTATTATATCTGACAGTACTATTATATTACTATCTAATACCTTTAACAATTAAAGATTACTGAATCTAATTTGCCCGTGTGAATATAAGAGAACAAACAGCAAATCCCACCAAAGGGAAGTTTAAGGATAAGGGTTTTCTCAATTACCTCCCTCTGCAAATACAGTAGGTGGTACCCGTATGGTGCCAAGTGCCTAGATCCTGTAAATGCTCAGAGAACCATTAGCCTCTCTGATGGCTGGTGACCATTATGAAGAATGGCTGAGGAGTTCCTGCTGTGGCACAATGGGATCAGAGGCATCATGGGAGCACTGGGTCTCTGGTTTGATCCCTGGCACACTGGGTTAAGGATCTGGTGTTGCCACAGCTTCCGCTTAGGTCATGACTGTGGTCCTGACCTGATCCCTAGCCCAGGAACTCCATACGCTGCAGGGCAATCAAAACAATGAAAAGAAATAGATAAATAAACAAATAAATAAATAAAATACATAAATAAAGTAATGGCTGAGAACAACCGAAATCTGTTTCTCTGATGGTCCTTCCACTTTGCTTCCCTGAGATGTTTTTGAAAATCTTCCCCTTCATTCGTCTCCAGTGCACGGAAAACAGCCCTCTCAAGCTGAGTGGAAAGGGCCAGTGGGAATTCTCAGGAGCACCGCCTGGACTTCATAGAACCAGGGACTAGGCGAAGGAAACAGCTCTCTGTTACAACGGTCAGGAGGATCCATGCTCGCCTTCAGCCATGGCTCCAGGAGCAGATGACCTGGGGAGAAGCGCTCACTCTGGAATGGACATCAAGCACGAAATCGAAGCCACTTAAGTTTTTCTCACCCACAAGGTCCAAACCTTTTCCCAGTTCAGATACATGATTAGAGTTTCTTTCCATTTTAGTAGTAATACTTTGGCTTTCAGAAAAAGTGACATAAAAATTTCTACTTTGGAGTTCCCCTGAGGTGCAGCAGGTTAAGGACTGGCATTGTTGCTGCTGTGGCTAGGTCACTGCTGTGGCATAGGTTTGATCCTTGGCTGGGGAACTTCCACATGCTGAAGGTGTGGCCAAAAACAGTCTATTTTAAGAAAGTAGAATATAAACAAGGAAACAATATGATCACTGGATCCGCTCTTGCTTTTGAGAAGAACTTGATTTTTTCAACCCTTGTCAAAGCCATAGATAAGACCTTAGTCCATGCAGTGTTTTAAAAAGTTACACTCTGCTACCTGAGCTTTCAAACTTCCTTATATTTACTTGCTTAGTTTGAAAACTAACTCCTATAACTGCTCTTTATATCGTCACTGTATTTACTTTTTAGTGTGCAGTTATACTTGTAAAGCTTGTCATTGACCAAGAACAGTGCTCTGATGTTTTTAAAGGAAAAAAAAAATCAATAAACAAATAGCAGGATAAAAGACAATCTTGGCAAGGCTCCTTTCCTCCGCTTTGAACCCACACTTACAACTTTCACCTGCATCCATTTCATGATTAGGTACGTTGTGCAGCAAATATCTTGGAAAAGTTGGCAACGGTTTAGGACATGCTTTTCTTCCTTAAACAGATACGATGAAAGAAATAGAGAGAGGGACGGTGGGAGAGAGAAAGAGGGAAAGAAGGAAAAAGAAGGAAATAAATAGAAAAGAACTGCATGAAGAATATCACTCCCTGAAAAAGACACAGGCTCTTTTTTCAAATAATCTGCTTATCAAAAAAAAAAAATCCACCTGAAAGTCAGAGGAAATGCTCATAGCTTTATAATTAAATCTCTATGGATTTATATGAAAATTTTAAATTAACTAGTGAGAGGACACCTCAGGAAGGCGGAGGTAGAAAGTAGAGAAATTCTTGTGTTTCATTTCATAAAATGTGAAGTACAATACACTGAAAACCTCCAAGTAATTATCCCGACATTCTAAGTTAGCTTTGTTCATTGTCTCAGCTCACTGAAGAAATGGGATTTCACTCCATAGAATATTTTTAGAGGCTTTTAATATATTAGTTACAGAAAAACAGTGATTGCGACTATGTCTATATAACCAAAGCACTGTGATAAAAATGGAAAATTTCCGAGAGTAAATCGAATGTTCTATTTTCTTGCTCCAAAAATTTGCATACAGGAGTTTGATAGAAAGTGTCATTAGGTAACTTCCCCCTGGCCACACCATCACACTCAAGAAAGCACACACCAGCTACAATGCCCTTCTTAGTGTTTCCCATTACATTGTTTCAGACTGTTGCTCTTCTCTTACTAGTCAATTCTACTTTACCTGTATGTCTTTTCCTAGGTTTTAACTTTGATTAGCAAGGCAGCCCTCATCATATTCTGACAGTATTAAACTACCTTTGAGTACTAGAGAGTTAGTAAGATGAGGTCTCTAAAGATACTTGCCTATTGCAAAGATTTGGGGCAACTGCTTTTATCAACAGATTTTGTTACGTGATTAAAGGTCTTTGGTTCAGCCTTTTTGGGAAATATGAAGTAATAAAAGATGATCATAACAATTATTTATCTTCAGGCAGAGTGCCTACATAACCACTGTCTTTTTATCCATGAAATTAGTTCTTTTAGGCATAGGAAAGATCTAGCCTCCCACTTGCTAAGATCGTATTCACATGAGAGAATACACCCCTGTCTCCTTGTTACCCTCACTCATCTCTCTTCAGCCAAATCACTGAGTATGATTAACAAACACAGCTCTGAAAACTGGACCAACAGCTCTTTAGACCATGTTCTAAAATGCTGCTAGAGATGGTGGGTCACATATGTGCTATTGGAAAAACTTGGACTTCTCTGGGGAAGGAAGGGGGTAGAAAGCAGAGAAATTTGTGTGTTTCATTTCATAAAATGTGAAGTACAATACACTGAAAACCTATCCTGCAAAGCAAGACTGAGAATTCCAAATTCTCTAGATGGATTTAGGTACAGTATGTAACTTCATTGTAAAACTGTGACATTGTCAAATTTGCCTAAAATGTGAGGAGGCAAAGATAAGGAGATATGAAAGTATAATTTATAAACTAGACTTTATCTGTAAAATTAGATGAGAAACAAACTTACCCAAGGGACATTTGGAAGGTATTATCAAACATTACAGAACCGCTCTTCCCAGCAATTTGGGAGAAAAAAAAGAATTTACAAAATAAATATGACTTTTAAAATCATTTATCCCTATAATCCACAAAGGTAGAAAAGTAAGTGAAATCAAGACATCTCTCCATCGTCACTTGGGAATTATCTTCATTAAGTGATAATTCGTAATAATTATGCTATTTACATGTCCCCTCTGAAATAAACTCTATTTAAGGAACTCAGTTTGTTGCTCTGGCCCCATGAAAAGACTTCTAAAATAGAAAACAATGGACATATTGTCAGCACTAGAATGCTATTTTCAAATGTATAGTAGTATTGGAAAGAGTTCAGAGAACATCAGAAGGAAGAGTTTGACTTACTGCATGAAAAAAGATTAAAAGAGTATGTATAGCTTGGTGAAGCAAGGACTAAGTGGGAACATGATAACTGCCTGCAAATCTTCCAAGGGTGTGAACACAGAGAAGGGGGAGGGTTTGGTGACTTTACAGAGAAGACTCAGATTCATGAGTTTAGTTCATCTCTTTCTCTCTTTTTAAATCCTTTTAGGATTGAAAAATCTTACAGTGTTACAACATTTAGGTAGAAATTTCCTAACAAAGAAAGTTGTGGACTTTTTTTTGCGGGGGGGGGAGCATATTATTTGGAGACGTGTTAAAAACAGATCTGAAAGTAAGAGAAACTATGTACATAGTTGTCAGTCACATCTGCATCTAATTGGAGTAATAACTGTGTCACATTAAGGACATAGTAAATATGTAACTTACACAAATTGTAAGGGCCATCTCTGGCTTAGCACACTTCAGAAGCTCTATAACAGTTACGATTTAAGGAATATTACCAATATATTTAAAACAAAATACTTGAAAAGGAGATGAATAGCAATGAAAGGTCAAAGAATTCTCATTAAATCTCAGTTGGACTCAACCAAAAGCCCTGAGAAGGTCATGATGTCCTTAGCAAGAAATTTTGTACTATCAAAGTAATACTGATTTAAAATAAATAGGTTTCTATGCCTTGCTATAAAATAGTAATATATTTCTACATTACATAACTTCATATAATTTAACTGAAAGCCTATTATTGTGCTACCAGGAGATGTTTTAATCTGATAATCAGCATTTGAGAAAGGTTTTATTCAACATTAGACAACATTATCACTTAGCCCAAATAATGTTATATAAAATGTGTAGTTGAATATACAGTTGCAATACAATGACATTTTTTTCCTTAGGATATGATGTATATGATAGAGGAAAAAGTTAGCAAAAACAAGCAATGATCAAAAACTACTCTGCTGCCAACCTATTTTCAATGCAAACAAGGTAAAATTCCTTACCTAGATACGCCTTTATAATTCCCACGTATTTTTCACTTACACTCGCTCAGTATTTTCTGACTTTCACTTTGTGTTTGAAAGTTGAATAAATCATTTAACTTGTACTTCTTGTACTTCTGTTCTTGAAATAGTTTATGTGTATGTAGATTCAAATCCTTCTTTGAAAAGACACTTTTAACTGACAAAGAATCACTAACTTACATTGGATATAATTACTTTTAGCCTTAAGACCTTGGCATGCCATCTACTAGAAAATCCATGCCAGGGAATACCAGCCACACCTCCTGAGGAGATGGCCTTAAGAAACACACTCATTTATTTTCCCCTCTGATATTTGATAAGTCAAAATAAATGATGACTGTGTAAAGCCATTTTGATGTCAGTACAGAAAGCTAGGGAGCAGGCATTGTCAATGAAATTTTGAAAAATACAGCAGGCATTTTAGAACCCTAAAGAGTGCCATAGAGAATTTTTTTCCCATCAAAATAATTCAGATTTAAATTTATCTTGAATTAATTATGGAAAAATTATATAGTATATGTGTATTTAATGACTGTTACAAGAAAAATGCTTCCTTGTAGACACAGACTATCCAATGACACACAAAAATGAAATTTGGTTGGTGGATTATGGCTGATAGTGGATATTTTTCCAAAATCCAAATTTTTGTCATACTTCTAATAAAATTAAAATTTCATATATGTTATTCACTCAATAACAAAGTTGTTATATGAATTTTCTTGCAGTAAATACTTCCAAAGTAAGAGAAGTAAATCAACTTACTTTTCCTTTGAAAAGATAGCCCTTTTGCTTACACATCCTATTTAATGATGAGCTATTGCCATTTGTCCCTGTTTTAAAGGTTCCTAAGCCTTGCCCATGTGCTGCTTTTCCTCTGTCTTTTACTTTTGCCCTAAATTTCAGAAGATAAAATGACAAAAAAAAAAATAAAAACCATGCATAACCCTGCCACATACCCTCCTTTCCTCTTTAATACAGACTCTCTTTTCAGCAGTATTCTGTCCACGCAAGTCCCTAAGTAGCTTCTAGTTCACTGCTGACTATTTTACAGAGAAAAATGCTTATCAACCAATGACAATAACAGGAATCAAAATAATTTTGAGCGACCATCAAGCCTCTATTGTTTAATAAGTATGGATATGTGACTATCTTGCACCAAGAGAAAGACAGCTGCTCCTGGGAACAAAAGTGATTCAGAAAGAATTGGGCTCAAGTGGAGAACACTGTGGGTTCTTCAAGTCTGGCAGAGTCCACCCACTGACAAACTGTTAGGACATTCCTCTCTTTGACTGTTGCTTCCACAGCAAGAAGAGAGTTGGAGCTGCCATGGCCCTCCAAGAGATTTGTGACAAGTCCAAGTACAATCTGGTTCTGAAATACATCCATCTCACACTTCCTCTCACCTCTCCTGGCATCCTCCATGAGACGGAGTCGAGTTGCCTTTACCTGTAAGCAAGTGGAGGCAGGCAGCATCATGCCTTTGGCATCAAGTACAGAAAGAACGAAACAAATTAAAATGCTTTAAAATGTTTTTGAACTTCTGTAAAGATTTTAAAGAGTTTGCTTGAAAGATGTAATTTTTAAAGTCCTTTGTTCACTAATATAATATTTTTTTTTTCCTGTAGGAGATTGAAATGAAGGAATCATTCAAGGGAGAAAAATATTCATTTGATAAACAACTGAGTGTCTATCCAGGAGCCCCAGGCACCACAGACATTACAGATACTGAGGATATAATGAGTAAAATATCCTTTTTTCCTGGGAGGGACATTTCAGGTGCCCTTGGTGTGGGTGGTATTGTATTTCAGTTGGATTTTTCCATATGCTTCCAATGGTTAAAAGTACACCTGCAGGTGCATTGTATAGTTTATTAGAAAGTGATAATCTTACGTCTTTCTTTCATATGCTAAGAAAAGTCATATTTAGATTTGATACTGACTTTTGGGCAGTACTAATCTACAGTTGCTTCAAAGAAATAAAGCAGTATTTAAGCATCTATGTTCAATCTACACATATATGTATCCCAATATAGAAGTGTATGCATACATACATACATGTTTATATTTTAGCTGAGCTCTACTGGAACTATGTCCATTTCTATCTTAATTATGATATGTTATTATATTAGATGTGGGTAACATAGGATGTGTTTTTTCCTGCCCACTTCATCCTCTAGAATAAATAGAAATGGAAACACTAAAAAAACACTCAAATCTGATGGAAAAGTATAAAAAAGGAAAAACTGAAAACAAAACCCCATTTCGCGTGTGTTTCAAGCGAAATGTCCATGAAGACACATATATTCTTATGAGCTGGGTAGTAGGCTGAATAGGGTTACTTAAACCTTTTTTAGCCCATAGGCGATAGGGAAAGGAGACCATAAGGAGATGATCTAGGGCTCTGGCATAAATGGTGTTGAAAGAGGAAATAAAGACATGGATTGTTTTCTATGTACACTACAAAATAATCAAGGAGAGCTTGCCCAATCCATCTAATCCTCCTGCCTTGGTTTGCTCTTCTGTAAAATGAGGGGTGTCTAGACAACTTTTATTGCAGGCTACAATCAGGTACTGATTGCCACAGTGGAGCTGAGGAAACATTTTCACATACACTTTGTTTTATCTTGTCCTTATGTTAATCTGATACAAAAATGATTACAATCCTATTTCACCTGAGTGAACTAAGAACTCAGTAGGATTTGAGGGAGTTTATTAAAAGTCTAAGTGTTCTCTAAAGTCTCTTCCAGATGCTAAAAATTATCTTTAAGATTTTAATTTTAAGCAAGGCACAGGAGCAAGGAGTAACATGTCTAGTAACCATGTGGACACAGTTCTCATCGTACTCCTTCCTCCCACCATTTCCCACTTCCTTCCCCATCTCTGATTTCTTCCTTCTACCCCCACATACATTTTTTTATGTTAAGTAAATATTTTAGGCGATTTAGGCTGTACAACTTCTACAACTATGGGACTCTGCTGTTGTAGCCTAAAAGCATCCAAAGATAAATAAGTGAGGGTGAATATGTTCCAATAAATCTTTATTTACAAAGACAGGGGGTGGGCTGTATTTGGTCTATAAGCTATGATGTGCTTACATCAGCTATAAGTTGACCTTAAAAAATAAAAATATCTGGTAAAGGTTCCAAAGTCTGGGAAAAATATGAAGATTAAAATGATTTAGGGAGCTCCTGTTGTGGCTCAGTGGTAATAAATCAGACTAGTATCCATGAGGAGGTGGGTTCGATCCCTGGCCTCACTTAGTGGGTTAAGTATCCAGCGTTGCAGTGAGCTTCGGTGTAGGTCACAGATGCAGCTCAGGTATGGTGTTGCTGTGGCTATGGCGTAGGCTGGCAGCTGCAGATCTGATTCAACCTCTAGCTTGGGAACTTTCATATGCTGCATGTAAGGCTCTAAAAAGCAAAAAAAAATTTAAAAGGTTAAAATGATTTAATAACACACTAAATCATACATTTTAAGCTTGATGTAGGCCTGTGGTTACCCAGTACATTTATAATAAAGTCCTTTATAATCAATAAAAGCACTATAATATTTTAGCTAGTGTTACCTTTATATTTGTTATGTGATTGAAACTGTTCGGATTTGTTCACCTTTCTCTTATAAAGCTTGTTAAGGCTCTTGAAAAAGTCCTGAAGAAATTTCCTTGCTTTTTTTTTCCCTCGGTGATGAAGCTGGGGTCTTATATTTAGAAATTAGGTAGAGATTCTATGTTTTCTTCATTAACTTAAATATAGTATCTGGACTACAATAAGTTACTAAGGCAGAAAGCAAAATCAATTATTAGTCACTCAGTCATCAGGCAATCAAGAATATGTATTGAATGTCATCTGTCTCATTTAGTAGGTGTAATGACTGATATCTTGACGTTTCTTTTTCTAGCATCATAGGGATATAAAACTGACCTCCTAGCCAAACATGAAGCTCCTTGGAGTATATACTCTTTGTTAATGATCTTTTAAGTAAAATACACTAGGAAATCGTTCAATAAATGTATTTGAGCAAATGTCTTTCTTGTGTTTTTTTTTTTTTCTTTCTTTCTTTTTAGAGCTGCATCTGAGGCATATGGAAGTTCCCAGGCTAGGGGTCGAACCAGAGCTACAGCTGCCAGCCTATGCCACAGCTATAGCAACGCTGGATCTGAGCCGAGTCTGCAACCTACACCATGGCTCAGAGTAACACTGGATCCTTAACCTACAGAGTGGGGCCAGGGATCGAACCTGCCTAAGTAGAAAGTAGAGTCTTGTTGAGTTTACGAGAAGTCTGGAAATCAAACAGTCAGCAAGTCTGAGCTAGGGGGAACTTGTAGGGAGAAGGGAATCATTAAGAACATTTCCATAAATCTCTGGAATACAAACATGCAAATACGTATGGGAGAAACCCTTATGACTGTGTAACACAATAACTGGTTGAATTGTTCTCAGAGCTCACAGAGGACTAAGAATCATGGGACTCCCCCCCTACTCAGAACGGAAATTTCTTCATGGTCAACTGGAAAATCTAGTGGCAACTATAGAAGGGCTGGTTCTTGTACTGAGACTAAAATATCCCAAGTCTAAAGGCTATTTGAGACCCACACAAAGCTTAGAACTAACCTCAAAAGATCAAATAAAAAACATGAGTCCTTAACTGTCTGTTGGAACAAAGTCAACCACCAAAGAAAGACAACGAAATCCAGAAAAGTAACATTAAATATTCACAATGCTCTGCATCCAGTGAAAGATTATCAGCCATTCAAAGAAGCAGGGAAATGTGACCTACAACTAAGAAGCAAAAAAATCAGTCATTGGAAAGAGATAAAAAGAATAGCAAAGAAAGGATTAGTAGACCAAAGCTCTAAACAACTACTATAATCATGTTGTAATATTTAAAGGGAAACGAGCATAGTAAGTAGAAATATGGAGGCTATAAAAAGAAATAAGCAGGGAGATTGGATTAAGATGGCGGAATAGAAGGACTGGAGCTCAACTTCTCTCCTGAAAAACAACAAAACTACAACCAAATGCCGAGCAGCTTTCAACCAAATGGACTGTAAACTTCCAAAAAAGATATTCTACTACAGAAGACAAAAAGGAGACCAAATCAAGAGGTAGGAGGGGTGATTACACGATAGAAGCAACCCCATACCTCCCGGGTGGGAAGCCCCACAGACTGGAAAGTAACTGCATTACAGAGACTCAGCTACAGGACTGAGAGTTCTGAGACCCACATCAAAACCCCACGCCTGGGGATCGGGCACAGGGAGAGAGAGCCCCCGGAGTATCTGGCATTGAAGGCCAGCGGGGCTTGTGTGCAGGAGCTCCACAGGACTGGGGGAAACAGAGACCCCATTCTTAAAAGGCACACACAGACTTTCATGTGCACTGAGTCCCAGGGCAAAGCAGTTTCCATAGGAATCCAGGTGGAACCTGACTGCAATTCTTGGAGGATCTCCTGGGAAAACAGGGGTGACTGTGCCTTGTTGTGGGGGAAGGGCATTGGAGGCCAAGCTCTCAGGAACATTCAACAGCCTGCATTTCTCTGGAGGTGGCCATTTCTGGGAAAATCTGGTCCCCTCCATCAGTGCTGAGAAGCCCTAGGCCAAACATTAATCCAGGTGGGATCACAGCCTCACCCATCAGTTAACAGGCTGCCTAAAGACCCCTCAGGCACACAGCCAGCCTCTAATCTCATCCAGAGACAAAGCCCCATCCCCCAGAGGGATAAGAATCAACCCCACCTACCAGTGGGCAGGCATCAGTCCCTTCCATCGGGAAACCTACAGCAAGCCCCCTCCATACCAACTTTAGCCACAGGGGAGGCAAATGCCAGAACTAAGAGAGGCTATAACTCTATCGCTGGCAAAAAGGTCGCCACACCAAAAACCTATAAAAATGAAAAGACAGAAAACTATAACTCAGATAAGGAAGACAGAGAAAAGCCCAGAAAAACAGCTCAGTGATGAGGAGATTATCAGCCTCCCAGAAAGAGACTTTAGACTGTAGCTGCTGAAGATGATGCAAGGCACTGGAAATAAACTGGAGGCAAAGATTGATAATTTACAGGAAACACTGAGCAGAGAAATACAAGCTGTAAAAATTAAACAAGAAGAGATGCAAAATACAATCACTGAAATAAAAAATTCATTAGAAGCAGCCAACAGTAGAATACAGGAGACAGAAGAACGAATCAGCAAGGTGGAGGACAGGTTAGTGGAAGTCACTAATGCAGAAGAGAAAAGAGATAAAAGATTGAAAGGAAATGAGCTGAGTCTCAGAGAACTCTGGGATAATGTTAAACACACCAACATCCGTATTATAGGGGTGCCAGAGGGAGAAGAGAGAGAGAGAAGGGGACAGAAAAAATATTTGAAGAGATAATAGCCGAAAACTTCCCCAATATGGGAGAGGAACCACTCAGTCAAATTCAGGAAGAACAACAAGTACCATATAAAATAAACCCAAGGAGGAACACCCCGAGACACATATTAATCAAAATGACCAAAATTAAAGACAAAGAGAAAATTTTGAAAGCAGCTGGGAAAAAGAAACAAATGACATACAAGGGAACCCCGATAAGGTTATCAGCAGATTTTTCATCTGAAACTCTGCAGGCCAGAAGGGAGTGGCATGATATACTTAATGAGATGAAAGGCATAAACTTCCAACCAAGATTGCTTTACCCTGCAAGGCTCTCATTCAGATTTGAAGGACAGATCAAAACCTTCACAGATAAGCAAAAGCTAAGAGATTTCTGCAACACTAAACCGGCTTTACAACAAATCTTAAAGGAACTTCTCTAGTCAGAAAAGAAAAGGTCACAACCAGAAATAAAAACACCACAAATGACAAGACTCAACAGGAAAGGCATATATACCGTGAAGATACTAAATTATCCATGCACAATTATGCTACCGAAATCAGAAATCATGAGAAAAGAGCACAAATACAGGTCTCTGGAGACGCACGTGCAATTAAGAAACCAACAACTTAAAACAATCTCATTTGTATATAGACTCCTATATCAAAACTTCAGGGTAAAAAAAAAAGAGCAACAAAAACCCCAAACAGTTAATACAATGGCAATAAGAACATATATATCAGTAATTACCTTAAATGTTAATGGACTGAATGCCCAACCAAAAGACATAGACTAGCTGCATGGATACAAAAACAAGACCCATATATATGCTGTCTTCAAGAGACCCACTTCACTTCTAGAGACACATACAAATTGAAAGTGAAAGGATGGAAGAAAATATTCCATGCAAACGGGCATCAAAAGGAAGCTGGCGTAGCAATACACCAGCCAGAATGGCCATCATCAAAAAATCTGCAATCAGTAAGTGCTGGAGAGGGTGTGGAGAAAAAGGATCCCTCTTACACTGTTGGTGGGAATGCAAATTGGTGCAGCCACTGTGGAAAACGGTATGGAGATTCCTCAGAAAACTCAAAATAGAATTACCATTTGATCCAGCAATCCCACTCCTGGGCATCTATCCAGAGAAATCCATGACTCGAAAAGACACATGTACTCCAGTGTTCATTGCAGCACTCTATGTAATAGCCAGGTCATGGAAACAACCTAAATGCCCATCGATAGAGGAGTGGATAGGGAAGATATGGTACATACACACAATGGAATATTACTCAGCCATTAAAAGGAACGAATGACCAACATTTATAGCAACATGGATGGACCTAGAAATTATCATGTGAAGTGAAACCAGTCAGACAATTAGACACCAACATCCAATACTACCACTTACACGTGGAAACTAAAAAGACACGTGGAAACTAAAAAGAAACTAAAAAGCAACATGGATGGACCTAGAAATTATCATGCGAAGTGAAACCAGTCAGACAATTAGACACCAACATCCAATACTACCACTTACACGTGGAAACTAAAAAGACACGTGGAAACTAAAAAAGTGAACTTATTTGCAGAACAGAGAATGACTCATAGACTTTGGAAAACTTTGGTTTTTCAAATAAGACAATCTGGGGGGTGGGGGGATGCACTGTGAGTTTGGGATACAAAATCTATAAAATTGACTTGTGATGATTTATGTACACCTATAATTGAAATAAAATCCATTATGAATGTTTAAAACAAACAAACAAAAAAAAAGAAATAAGCAAAACTTCTAAGAATGAAAATTATAATAGCTCAAATGTAATATTTACTGAATATGTATTTTTGCTGAAGTACAGTTGATTTATAGCATTGTGTTACTTTCAGATGTACAGCAAAGTGATTCAGTTATATACATATACATTTTTCAAATTCTTTCTCATTATAAGTTATCATAAGATATTGAATGTAGTTCCTGTACTATCCAGAAAAAATTCCTTTGTGTTTATTTTAAATATACTAGTGCATATCTGTCAATTCCATACTCCAAATTTATTTCATCCTCAGAATGTTTTTTTTAATAGAAGTATAGTTGATTTACAATATTTCAGATGTATAGCATAGTGATTTAGTATTTTCGGAGATTATACTCCATTACAGGTTATTATAGTGTAATGGAATGAGTATAATTCCCTGTGCTATACAGAATATGCTTGTTGCTTATCAATTTTATACACAGTAGTTTCTGTTAATCCCACACCCTTGGTTTGTCCCTCCTCATTATCTTCTCCCCTTTGGTAACCACAAGTTTGTTTTCTATATCTGTGAGTCTGTTTCCATTCTGCACATGTATTATTCTTTAGATTCCACATATAAATGATATCAAACAGTATTTGTCTTTATCTGACATTTCACCAAGCATAATACTTTCTAGGTCCACCCACGTTGCTGCAAATGGCAGTATTTTATTTTTTATGGTTAAGAAATATTCTATTGTTTTATACATATTACATCTTATTTTGCTTTTCTTTATGGCCACACCCGTGGCATATGGAAGTTACCTGGCTAGTGGTCGAATTGGAGCTGCAGCTGCTAGCCTATACCACACCCACAGCAGTGTAGGATCTGAGCGGCATCTGCAACCTGCATCACAGCTTACGACAACACTGGATCTTCAACCCACTAACTGAGGCCAGAGATTGAACCTGCATCTTCATGGATAGTAGTTGGGCTTGTTACCACTGAGCCACAACTGGAACTCTTATATGTGTACCACATCTTAATAAAAATCATCTGTTTATGGGCACTTGGGTTGCTTCCATGTCTTGGCTATTGTAAATAGTGCTGCTATGAACATTGAGGTGCTGAATATATTTAATACCAGATTAGATACTGAAAAATAATTTTTTGTGAGCTTAAAGACATAAGAATTAAAACTATCCAAAATAATACACAGATAGAAAAAAAGACAAATAAATAACTAGTTAGCTATTAGACAACATAAAGATTAACATATGTGTAATCAGAGTCCTACAAAAAAGAAAGGGCAGAAAAAACATTTGACAAATTAATGGCTGTGTATTTCCAAGATTTGACTAAAATGTAAATGCACAAGAATGTGTAACTGGGTCACCCTGCTGTGCAACAGAAAATTGACAGAACACTGTAAACCAGCTATAATGGAAAAAATAAAAATTAAAAACAATGTAAATGCACAGATTCAAGAAACTCAGTGACAGCAAGCAAAAAAAGTATAAAGAAAACCAAACCAATAATATCATAACCAAAACTGCTGAAAGTCAAGGGATAAAGAAAAAATTTTATAAGAAGTTAGGGACGAAAATAAAATATTACATATTTTGGAAGGGAGTAAAGATTTGTAAGAAAAGACTGGCACAGAAGGAATTCAATACATATTTTTGAAGAAGTATTTAATTTAATTAATTAATTAATTTTATTTTTTGCGTGACTTGGAGTTCCCAGGGATCAGATCTGAGCTGCACTTGCGACCTAAACCAAAGCTACTGGCAATGCTGGATCTTTAACTCATGGGCTGGGGATCGAACCTGTATCCCCGTGCTCCCAAGACACCGCAGATCCTGTTGCGGCACAGCAGGAACTCCTCAATACTTTTGTTCTCTGACCTGAGGGTGAACTGCACTCTCAGTGTGTGAAGTGGCCTAAAGATCTGATAGAGAACCCTTTACTGCCGGTCTGAGAAACCAGAAGACAAACTCCCAGCCAGGTCCCAGCACCAGAAATAACAAAGGTGGAATTCTGGAAGGGAGAGATCCCTGAAAGAGTAGCCCAGATTACGTTTGTCAACTGCCTAAGTCTCTCGCTATATCCTGACTCACACCTGGGCAAGGCAGACCTCAAACACCTCAGATGAGGACAACGGGAGTACCTGAGCAGGAATTGCCTCACTGAAGGTGAGAGTGAGATTTGTAGTTCAAGCATAAGCATGCAAACTGTCTGCTAAAACAAAAACACCAAAACTCTTCCAAGGAATATAATGAAATACAAATTCTGAGTCTCTGCAACATCAACAATGTCTGGGAAACAAGACAAGATTATTCTCCACACAAAGAACCAGGAAATGTAAAGTGTCTTGAAAGGAAGAGAAAATCAACAGAGGCCACATGTAAAATGAATCAAATCAGATGTTGGAATTATTAGACAAGGACTCTGAGTAGCTAACAGAAGTATCATCAGTTAGATGAAAGAAGTATGTTGGTAAGGAATGAAATATTAGAAACTTGGTCCAGAGAAATAGAAAACATGAAAACAATAGCCCAATAAAAATTTTAGAAATGAAATAATACTCTGTCTGAAATTAAAAATTCACAGGAGGGCCTTGGAGTTCCCATTGTGGCTCGGTGAGTTAAGAAGCCGATTAGTAGCCAAGAGGATGAGGGTTCGATTCCTGGCCTTGTTCGGTGGGTTAAGGATCTGGAATTGCCTCAAGCTGTGGCATAGGTCACAGATGTGGCTTGGGTCTGGTGTTGCTTTGGCTCTGGCATAGGCCAGACCCCTAGCCCAGAAACTTCCATATGCTGCAAGTACGGCCCTAAAAAGAAAAAAAAAATTCATAGGATGGCCTTAATAAGGTAACGGAAGTGCTTAAGAGTCAGTAAACTTGACAAGAGATTAATATAAATCATGTAATTTGAAATAAAAAGCAAAAAATAATGAAAAAATAAACAGAACCCGAAACTGAGCCAGACCTTGTGGGGCTCCTTGCCACAGAAGTCTTTCTGTGTCCGCAAGTTTCTTGTTTGTAGGAAATAGGCTTCAGCTTCTATGGCCTTCCCTGAGTTCCAAGGGCAGGTTCAAACACTTGCTATCAGGGAGGGAGGGAGGGATGCAGAGACCACGGAGGAGCAGTCAAGAAACATTAGCACAGCCTTGAGGCAGGGTCCTGGGTCCCCCTCAAACGGATACACATAACAATACCTTTGAGCTCTTCTGCAGAACTAACCACTTCCCTCAAAATGGAAGATGTTAACTAATTCATGAAGCATTCTTCATTTCAGAGAGAAGGTCACAGTTTGATAACTTTGAGAACCTTAAAAGCTCATCAGGAGACCGCCCCCTGAGTCCAGATTAAAGAAATACATGTCCCTCCCACACTCTGACCGTTATCAGCAACACTGCCCTTGAGCCACTGCTATAAAATGCCTCACCTAAACCTCCTGGGTGGGACAGCTGGCCAAGCAAGAAAGCTACTTTTCTCTCCTTCACCGCAAACTGTCCCCAAGATTCAATTTTGTGTCAGGGCACAGAGGTGGCATTTCCGCAACAAGCCTCAAGTGACAGTGGAACAATATCGAAAGTTATAATGTGTAATTGTGTAACTGGAGTCCAAGAAAGAGAAGAGGAAAACGCAAGGGCAGGAAAAAAGTAGTTAAATATACAAATGGCCAAAAACTTCCAAAATTTGATGGCAGTCATATATTTATAACATCAAGAAATTTTGCATACCCCAAACAGGATTAATAAAAAGAAACCAAACTAAAGCGCATCATATTCAACATGATAAAAACTAAAGATAAAAAGAAATTCTTGGAAGAATCCAGGGAAAAACCAAATATGTATATGGGTGGAAAAAAGTGATTCAAATGGCTGAAGACGTCTCATTTGAAACTACGTAAAACAGAAGACAGTGGACCAGCACTTTTTAAATGTTGAAAAAAAAAATCTATCAGCTCAGAAATTTTTAGCTTCAAAAAATATCTATCAATAATTAAGGTAAAATACACACATTTCAAATAGTAGAAAATTAAAGTTGTTAATAGTAGGCTGACAATACAAGAGATGATAAAAGATCGTCTGAGGAAAATGAAACAAGTAGGAATGGTCGATCTTAACAGAAGAACAAAAATCTTTGTGGTGGCAAATATCTGTGTAAATATTAGGAAACATGTTTATCCTAAGTTTATTTCAATTTCATAGAATTATTTAGAGCAAAATTTAAATTCTTCTTTTGGAGATTGTAACATATTAAATTTATAACATTTGACAACTTAGAATAAAAGATTTCAAGTGCAAAGAATAAACAAATTCCCTATATTTTATGTGGGATAGTACAATATTTATGGTAGTTAGACTGAAAAGTTAAGGTTATATGTTATAATCCCTGGAGCAACCACGAAAACGATGCACAGAAAGATAGGTAAAAAGGCAATCAATAAATTAGAATGGAATTTTTCAAAAAAATATTTAAATCATCTCAAGTCACAAGAAGGGAAGCAGGGTAACAAAGCACAGAGGAACAAACAGAAAATTATTAATAAAAGCTTGACCATTATCTAACTGTATCAAAAATTATATTAAATGTTAATAGAGTATAATTATTACATTTAAGGCAGAGATGATCAAAGAGGATAAAAAAGCATAATCAACTATCAAAAGTAATACTTGCATTCTAGTGACCTTATTTTACTTAAATAATGATCCCAAAGCACAGGAGCAGTCCTGGCAATGCAGAAAAGAAGCTGTAAAATGCATCCTTTAAGTGAAAAGGTGAACGTTTCCAACTTCTTTTGCCAGTCTGTATTCCTGTACGGATATATCTAAGAACATTTGCCAGTCTCCAGGACTATATGATAAGCAAAAATTTACTTTTCCGTTCCCTAGTTAATCTTTCTAATACATTAGTTACTTCTTTACATCACTTAATTAGAATTTGCCATTATACATTTATCTGTATAATTATTTTTATACCCCCCCACATACACAGTAAAACCATGACGGAAATGACAGGGATGGAGTAGGCACAGGTAGTTGTAGAAGTCCCAAAAAAGGACCATAGATAAAGAGAGGGAAACCTAGGGGACGCTGGGGGATCACTGTAAGTTAATAATTGCTCAAGACATCCATCAGAACAAGGCAGGCTTGCTTGACTAGCGGAGGCATTAGATTTGCCTCAGGTCATTGGGTGGGGGGTGGGATGGGGCCTGCATTCAGGTTCAGACCAAGGGCAGGAGTTTAAAGACCAACCTTCTGCTGATTTGAATACCGGATACCAAGGAGAAACTACTCCTCTCAGAAAGGAAGACGCAGTCTTTTCCCACCCCCACACCCCTTGGATGATAAAACTGTAGCCCACCTAATCCTCAGGGCTGAGCCTTCTTGCCTGCCTGATTGCATCTCTCACAAGCGTCCTATCTTAATAAATCTATTTCTTGCCTATCACTTTGTCTCTCGCTGAATTCCTTCTGCACAGAGGCATAAAGAACCTGAACCTCAGTGAGTCCAGACACCGGATGAGTGATTCTAATTTAAAACTGTGGGTTCAAGTCCCAATCTGGGTTTTGGCTGGGTTCAGGCTATTTGTGCTGTCAGTTTCAGAAACACTATGTTGTAAATTGTGAAGGAAACACTATATTATAAATCCATGATGGAAAGCAATCATTTCACTTACTAGTGGTAAAATGAAGGACTGGCACCTTGCAGTCATTCAATATATGTTTCCTGGGTTGCTTGTTTGTTTGTTTGTTTGTTTGTTTGTTTTTCCGGCCTCCCTGCGGCATATGGATTTCCCAGGCCTGGGATCAGATCTGAGCTGCCGTTGTGACCCAAGCTGCAGCTGTGGCTATGCCAGATTCCTTAACCCACTGTGCCAGACTGGGGATCGAACCTGCAACCTAGTGCGCCCAAAATGCTGCCAACCCCGTTGATCCACCATGGGAACTCCATCAATACATGTTTTTTTTAACAGATCAGTACATTTTAATGTCCATGAATGGATTTCAGCCATCTGCTGTTACATTTAACATGAGCTTTTTGAGGGCAGGGCATTGGTTTAAATTTGGTCTGTTTGTCTTAGTAACTGACATATAAGCCGGTTCAACAAAAGATTAAGAATGAAAATTGAAAGTGGATAAAAAATTGTGACAAAAGGACAGACATAGGAAATAGCGGAGGGTTTGAGAATAGGGTGAAGAACTAACAGGCTATAGTTCATAATTCTCCTTTTGCAACTAAAATATTTTTTTTTAAGTCCATAAGTGAAGACTCACAAAACCAAAGAGTATTTGAAGAGACTATGTTAGGGAGGTAAGGAGAAGGTAGAGAGGCATGACAAGGGGATTGGGCAAAGCAAAAAGTGGTCGAGTCAGGATGGACAAAAGATAAATTCGACACTCTTCTACAAATTTTTCCTAGGCATACAGTCGCAGACCCCACCTGAACACAGATGGAAAAGGAAGAGATGAGGCGTGCAACCCGAACTACAGTGGTGGAAGGGAACCACGCATGTCAGGAGTACTAGCTACTTCCCCAACCCACCTTGAGGCATTTAAGAACCGCCACATTTGAGGGCTGAGACTTGTCTAGGAGACATGCTTTCTTATGAGGCAACTTAGCGGCACAGCAAACCCAAACAGTGTTTCCATCCCCTTTCATTTTTGGAGAGTTGGAGTTTATGTTTCACTTATTGCCAACTTTCCAATTTTCAAGACACTATCACAACTGCCATGTACTCCAAAATCATTGAATGTGCCAGCTACTTTGGCATATGCATTGTACCTCACTATCCCTATTAAATAGGAGGCTAGAAATCTAAATCATGCATTGTTGAAGATGACACAGATGGTAAGAGAGCAGCTGCAATTTGAGTCATGCCTAAGCCTTCAGACTCTACATCTTTTCCCTTTCTTTTCTTTTTAGGACTGTAACTGTGGCATATGGAAGTTCCAGGACTAGGGGTCGACTCAGAGCTGAAGCTGCTGGCCTACACCACAGTTACAGCAACGTGGGATCTGAGCCACATTTCTACCTATGCTGCAGCTTGCAGCAATGCTATATATTTAACCCACTGAGCGAGGCCAGGGATTGAACCCGCATCCTCATGGAGACGTTGGATTCTGAACACACTAAGCCACAAAGGGAATTCATCTCACCTTTTTCTTTTTTTCCTTTTTTTTTGTCTTTTTGCCTTTTCTAGGGCCGCACCCCCGGCATATGGAGGTTCCCAGGCTAGGGGTGTAATTGGAGCTGTAGCCGTCGGCCTACGCCACAGTCACAGCAACAGGGAATCTCAGCCACGTCTGCAGCCTACACCACAGCTCACAGCAACACAGGATCCTTAACCCTGAGCGAGGCCAGGGATCGAACCCGCAACCTCATGGTTCCTAGTCGGATTTGTTAACCACTGAGCGACGATGGGAACTCCCATCTCACCTTTTTCAATATACCTCTTTGTATTCAGTGAAGAAATTGTTACTATTTCTTTTAATGCCATTTTTCTGCTAGTTTTGTGGGCTTGGAATGGGGACTTGGGCTCTTTTCAGTGTACACACTAATTAGGAAATAATCTTTTGGGCCAAAGGAATTCAAAGCCTCTATTCCACTGCCTACGTTACAGAGGATTACTATACAGCTCTGAAGGAGGGGATCTCTGAGACGAAGGGAAGCAAGCACTCATCAGATGGCTTGCATATGAAATGCTTTGCAGAATGCAGAATGCATTGACATCAGTTGACGGAGATTTCATAAAGACTTTTTTCTAAGCAAGTACATGTGCTAAAACCAAAACTTATACACATAAAGCCTTAAAGCAAGAAACAGTCACTGTAACAGATCAAACAGCATGGAACAGGAGCTAAGTAGGACACACACACAGGAGGACCCAAGGAGTGGGACCAAAACATGCTTGGCTATACTCACTGAAGGTTGTCAGAGTTCCCTTTGTCAGAGAACTAGAGACTACATAATGCCAGAATCTTATGCGGTTCAATGTGCTTCTTCCTGTTTAGGAACAATTCACTTTAAAATGTTCTGCCTTAGTGAAAACCTACCATAGAAGTGACCACTAATGCCCATGTGGAAAAATAGATCAAATTAATAATACAGTGTTATAATATATTATACATATATATATATTCTTATATATAATGAAAATCACCAAAAATGCTACTAACACACTAATAAAATGTGTAAAGAATTCTGAAGACACTAGCTTCTAGACCATTAACCAGTTTCTTGGGAGCTGTGTAAACTGGCACAAACTGATATAAACACTCAAAATGCAACTGTCACAAGTAAGGATAATTTTAAAATATAGTACTGTCATTTCATTGTCAGAAAATGAGATATCAACCTATTAAGGACAGATCTTTACCAGACTATCCAAAGGATACCACTGCTTGGTGACCCAACACCATATGCTCCCCAAGCAATCACAAGCAGACTCTGCTCCTACAGATGCAAAATGCAGGTTAAGAAAAACCAAAAAGCAAAAAAAAAAACAAAGCAAACCAGAAACAGCTCCTCATTCTCACATCACGTGGACAAGGCTCATGACTGCTCGGTGTGCTGTGCGTTACACATCCATGCTGGCCATAATGTTTTCTAGACTGGTCAGTTTTCTCCCCCTTGTTTAGAAGATTTGTCTCCTCTGTACGGTACAAAGCAGAGCTGCTCAGATGGCCAGTGCAGTTTCTTTGAAATGTAGCCAAGTGAAGGTTGAGGCATGTCCCAGCCCTTGTCGGGTGGCTCTTTTAAATCTTTATGCTATACACTTTAAAGATTGGGGCTGACAAAATAGCCTCCAGGACTGAGGGTACTTTGTACATAATGTGTCAGATGTCTGGGAGAGGTAGCTGATTGTTTACTTTTGAATTGCTTTCCCTCTGAGGGAAGTGTGAGTTAACATTACAGCATTCCATGGGGAGGGGTGCTGAGATACAGTCATCTTTCAGAGTCGCCTTTCCCACTGAGGGAACAGCATTTCTTTTATACAGCCAGCAAATCTGAAAGTTGAGTTTGGAAGATCATAGTATCATGGCTTCAACAGATCATGGAAGTGGGTTATTCTAGAAAAAGTCACAACACACCCAAAGCTGATATCGCAGGCTCACTCTGCTGTCTTAAAAGATGGTTCACGCTGGTGAAAAATAATTAAATATCCAGATAATGTAAGTAAGATATACAAAGATAGAAGAAAAAATCAATAGCAAAACATGCTACATCACATCAAGACCTGTGATGGAGTGAAAGAGTGAAGAAAAATAAAAAAAAATGTAATTTACAAGAATTCTATCTTCCTAGGATAACTAAAAAATTTTTTTAATATTTGAAAATTAAAACAACATTTTTTTTCCTAGAATTTTCCCAGTGTGAAAGGTTTCAATTTCACTGAAGTTCATACTGCTGGTCAGCAACTCCGAGATATTTTTTTTCCACTTAAGAGTATGAATATTTAATACATATTCTGGGGTTAGTTGGATTTAATTTTCTGGATTTTTAGGTCACTAAGATGAACAATGTAAAAATCATTTTCCTTTATTTGCTGTGTGTGTACAAGCCAATTAAACCAATATTCTCATATTAATCTATTTACATAATTAAGGTGATTGGTGCTATACCTATTCTTATAATAGATAATTTCCCTATCATAATCATACATTGAACTATTTAAATACAATGAATCCAAAACCAAATCAGTTTCATTGTGCTGGGCAATATCTTTCCCTCTGCTAATGACATTTCAAAGGTCACTTTAAGTATTTATAGAATGAAGCACTGTATGAATACATGAAAGTATGAACATGAATGTACTAAGTATACCTGGTTTCTAATTATTCCACCTTATAACTTCATTACATGAAAGTAAGACTTTCTTAACCCACGTTCATTATTTTTTTTCTTTTTAGGGCCGCAGGATCCAAGCCTCATCTGCAACCTGCGACCACAGCTTATGGCAATGCTGGATCCTTAACCCACTGATTGAGGCCAGGGAACGAACCCACAACCTCATGGTTACTAGTCGGATTTGTTTCCATCGCACCACAATGGCAACTCCCCATATTCATTATTTATGGTTATCTTATTTCAATGTGATCCTTTAGAAACAATTCTGGATATTGCTTATCACATGCAATGATATGCATTGTATGGTCTTCTCAACTCTAAAAGTTAATTTTTACACGAGAGGGCCAAATGTGGCTCTTTTTTGCAGACTATCTGCCCCCTGAACTTAGAGCCACTGTAACACTTATACCATTGTGTTGTTTGTGTTCTTGCTCCTTGCTTGTTTTCAATCCCTATTTTTCCTACTAAGCCGTAATCCTGGAAACAAGATCTGCATTCTATGGATCTTTGTACTTTGGTGTCTATTGACTATATTCAGTGCCTGCTAATAAATATACATTGAATGGTTATTTAAGCTCTTCAAGAATATAGTCAAAGAATATGAGTACTGATTCGTGTAGAGTAAAAAAAATTGCTCAAGGCAATTAACAGAAGCACTTTATAGATAGAGATCTGGCATTATTGGAGGGCATCCATTAAATGAACTGAAATAAGACATTATAAATAGGTCTAAAATGACTTTTTAAAACCAGCATTCATTCTTGTCTAAAATTCCAATTGATGAAATGTTAAATTTCCATAAGCCTTGTATAGACTTAGTGAGATGAAGCCAACTAAGAGCCGGGGGATGTGGAAAAGCAGTGCAGCTAAAGGCCTTGATTATGTATCAGAGGATAGAGGGGATTCTGATGAGGACACTTGAAATTTCCTCAGTGTCTTTTCACTAGAAAAAAAAATTAAAAATCCATATCGTTTGTGTTAGGAAAACATGATGATTTTATAAGGGCAGACTTATTGTTAGTTGACTCACTCGATAGGTATTACTGGAATGATTTTCTCATCACTTGAATTTCTCTTCATTATACTAATTTTAGCCCAAGACCCTCAGTTTCACTCTTGAAGGAAAATATGCAGTAGAATTATCTTTGGACTTTCCGTGTGGGCTCAGAGGGTTAAGGATCTGGTGTCGTCACTGTAGCAGCTTGAGTGACTGCTGTGGCACGATTTGATCGCTAATGGGAGAACTTCCACATGCTGATGGATGCTCTAATGTTGTGTTTTAGCCTTTCAGGGCCCCCAAACCACAGTACAAGGCTTGAGAATTTTTAATTACAGTAGCAAAATGCTCAATGTAAAGCCTTATTTACTCCTTCAATTATTTTCTTTTAAGACCTAAGCTCTCCAGTACATTCCTCTTTATCTAAGTAATTTCAAAATTATGGGTTCACATTATGTTCCCTCGATCACAATTTTCTTTTCCCTGATCTAAGATGACCACTCTTTATCCCCCTTCCCCGTCCCCCCCCCTTTTTAGCTGCACCCACAGCATATGTAAGTTCCCAGGCCAGGGATCAAACCCACAACACATTAGCAACCCAAGCCACTGCAGTGACAATGCCAGGTCCTTAACCTGCTAAGCCACGTGGGAACTCCAACCACTCTTTATTCTTCGCTTTAAAGGGACTTCAGGTGCGTGGGAGAGCAGAAACTCTCTTCTGGGTTCCTGTGAACTGAAGGCAGCCCCTCCTTGGCACCTCTCACTATGCAATGCTTCAAAACCTTTGATATGACAAACAGAATCCTGTAACGTATAACTGCACAAGACTTTTGCCCCCATTATGTCTGTTTTCCTTCCATTCCAGACATTATCCAAATAATGACATGGTACCTTGATTATGGTTGTATATATACACATGGATATGTTGTCAAGAGTCTGGATTTCTGCTTTCATATATAGAACATACGAAATTAAAAAAAAACACACAACCAAATTTTAAAAAGTTTCATTTGTTTATGGGTGGCAATACCTTAATAAAGAGAACCACAAGAGTGAAAACCAAGTGGTTATATTAGAAAATAATCATTTAAATAAGACCCTAATTAGCTGTTCATGCTTTTATTGATGTTACTATTATTGATATTTTTATGACATTGATAACAGTGTAGAAATATTCTTTTAGAAAGAACAGAAGTAAATATGAAATGTTCTTCTCTTGGGAGTTTATACCTTGGTACCAAGTTTTGGTGCCTGATGGAGAAAAGGAGTCTTGTCATTAAAAGGTAATAATATAAATTGGCCATTCATAAAAGTCAAACCAAATACAAATCTTTTAGATCATAAAGCAGATAAACTGTCATGAATATTTGCATTACAAAAGGATACAGCTTTACACACAAAAGATTAGCTGCTGAGTTCCCTTAAAGAGTTCACTTGCCAGAGTTTTAAAAATAGGATGGGATTTATTTAAAAACCGATTAACTTTTCAGAAACACATTTTTCTGTAAAGTAAAGCAAATCTCTATATTACTACACTTTACAATTTACCACGCTGCTCACTTGTACACTGTTGGCCTATTTGGGTTTGGGGGGAGTAAAGTAATAAACACTACTGCAGATTTTTTTGGGCGTTTGAAAGAATGCATTTCTGTAAGGTGGAGTTCAGTAAATGCAAAAGTCATCAGATCTTTAAAGAGAACCTCAAAACCATGTCAAGACTCCATGAAATCCCATCAAATCAAACATGAAAGTACATAACCTAGAAAAATATTATTTCTTGGTTAGCTGTGTATGACAGTGCAAGAGATCAGTGAACAGCAAAGATATTTTTCCCCATTTCCGACAGATAAGGAGACAGTAAAGAAAAATGAAAGAGGGTTGCCCTGAAGCAGCACCCAAAGCCATAACTTTTATGTCTCCCTTCATGTCATTCTGGCATTAGGATTTACTTATCTCTAAAACACACTGCTGAATTAAAAAAAAAAATCATTGCAGCAATTAAGAAATAATATCGGCTATTAGGAAAATGAGTACAAATTTCATTAACTATTATTTTATATTGTCTTATTCCTTTGGAGAAGGAAAGGGTGAGGAAGGAGCAGGGAATGATAATGCAAGGGAAAAATGGAATGATCCATGATATTCCAGGGCTCTGTCCAGAGCCTCATAAAAGTTGAAATGGGAGGGAGTTCCCTTCGTGGCTCAGCGGTTAATGAACCCAACTAGGGTCCATTAGGACGTGGACTCAATCCCTGGCCTCACTCAGTGGGTTAAGGATCTGGTGTTGCCGTGAGCTATGGTGTAGGTCGAAGACATGGCCCAGATCCCGCGTTGCTGGGGCTGTACAGTAGGCCAGTAGCTGTAGCTTCAATTCCACCCCTGGCCTGGGAACCTCCATATACCATGGGTGTGGCCCTAAAAAGCAAAATAAAAAAAAAAAAGTTGAAATCAGAAAAAAATCTTTAGAACGTAAAAGAAGCATATTGAATAAGACTAGCAGTGGTGACATTTGGTCAAATAAATGGTCAACATTAGAGCTGAATAAGCCTATGATTTATGGACTATAAATCTTTCTGCAAAATACTTCATGTCCACCTAATTCTCCCCATCTTCACCACCACCACTCGCTTTAAGCCTTTGTCATCTGTAACAGGGATTATTTAGAGCTCGGTCTCCCTGTAGCCACATTTGTCTCTCCCTACTCTCCTCCGTTCTGATGACATCACTTCCCAATCCCCAACTCTTGGACCAATTCCTAGTGTACTGACAATATAACCCTGAACACTGAACGTGACCTGGGAAGCCCTGGGAGCCTGGTTTCAATCTACATCTCCACTTGCTTCTTTACTCTTTACCACTGTGCACTGTGGCTAAGTGCTAAAGAAGGTCAAAATTCATCAGTATGAATATGTAAGTCACAAGTGGCAGAAAGCTCTGCTTAAAGTGGCTGAAAACAAATAATAAAAATGGTGATGATGAGTTTAAAAAAAAAGGAATTTATTTTTCTCATATGGTCTTCAGGAAGGGTATGGCATATTTGAATGCCTTTGCCCCCTCTCTGAAAGTCCTAACACCAAGTGTGATGGATCTAGGAGGTGGGAACTTTGGGAGGTGATTACACTTGCATGATTATGTCAATGTATGTGCTCATCAGTTACAACAAATGTTCCACTGTGGTGGAAAATGTTGATACTGGAGGACAGTCAGCATGTGTGAGAGCAGGGGCTTAGGGGAAATCTCTGTACCTTCCTCTAAATTTGGTTTGAATCTAAAACTGCTCTAAAAATATTTTCAAAAAACATCAAAGGGTTTATGGATTTTATGAAGTCACTTTTCATTTTGTATACAATTCAATGGGGAGAGAACCTACACTTTCAAATCAATTTTTCAGGACTGCCTCTATTCTCTAAAATGCAAAGTACCTCTGTAAAAACTAGTTGGTAGGAATGTTGCTTCTAGAATGTGTCAGGTGCTGAGGTTTGCACTGTGAAGTGTCCGTTTTTATTTTTGTTATTGCTTTTCCCTGCGATGAATATGCAAATAAATAGGACACACAGAAATTATTCAGAGGGAGAGGATAAGGGTCTACCGTTTCCTAAGGCACCAGGAGAACAACTAGGAGATAAAATGATCCCAGTTCACAGATGAGTCATCATCCCCATCCTCGGTAATTCAGAAAAAAAGAGTTTCATTAATGGCAGCAAAAGTGTCTTCCAAGTGGCAGTACTGCTGGCCCTGATCATTTTGATGGCTTGTTTAATACGTGACAGTAGCAGGGAAATTTGATAAGTCACTGATCCGGGTGAGATGGTTGCTGAAAGGCAGTATTTCCATTCACTTGTCTGCTCTGAATTTGTTCTTTATTGGTCTTTCCTAAGATACTTGATTGACATTCTTAATCAGAATGAGCCCTGATGCTTCTAAGTCTTCAAGAATAATGGTGGCCAGTAGAGTAATGTTACATATACTCTTTTATAGGGTATATCTCATAATGGAATACAATACAGCTCTTGAGTGGATGAGGCATGGAGATGTGTGCCTGCTGTTAGAGAAATTCAGTTGTATTCAATTAAGGGGGAAAAAGTATACGATAATACGCATAATTGCATTTGTGATTCTGAATTTATGGTTTCTTGAATAACATATAAGAAGTGGTTAACACTAGTTACTTAATAAGGGCATATATCTGAGGGTAAGTTGGCATAAAAGTGGGCATTTACATTATAAAACACTACATTTCATGCTATTTGAGTTTTTTAAACTATAACCATGAATATTTTTATAATAAAAATTACCTTAAACAGATTAGGAAGTGTTGCTTACAGTGAATTCATTCAAAAATGAATCTAAAAATCCCAAACTGAATTCCTAGTGAAAAATGGAAAAAGAAGTGCCTCCACATGCTCCCTTCTGTTTCAATTCTTCATCTCTGGGATGGCAGAACACCCTAAGAGATTCATGGTGCAGGGTGTAGCGCAATGCCATTCATCACATCCTCCATGCCTTGTCATAGTTCATGTTATCTTCACACTTCTCTGTGGGGTATCAGTTGGAACACCTCTCTCCCCTGCCAGGACTCTTCCACTTGGCCTTATGGAACGCATGGTCCATCACCAACAAACCATTTTAATCTTCCATTTATTTTAAGAACACTCCCTTCATCCCGCTGCTTTAACTAAAACACAGTTGTGCACTGAAGATGCTGTTTTCACTCCTTTTCTCTCAAGTAGAGTTTGATTTTGTCCTGTACTTATATCCCTCAAGGCTTCATCTGCAGGGGTGTCCTCCTTCATTCATATAACCGCTCCCAAATTCTCATTCCTTCTTCTCCCTTCAAAACTTTTTGGAAGTGTGTTACCATGTACCCCTCCTAGGTCATCCCTGTTCATTGATTAGTTTCATTAGCATCCAGCTCACTGATTCCCTCCACACTCCTGCCACTATTACTATAACTGGTAATTTGAACGTCACAGTCTCTGACCCACCCATTGCTCTGACCTCTTTAATTAGTGACCGTTTCGCTCCTGTGATCTCAGTCACCCACTCAAGCGACCCTTCCCTTTTCCTAATGACACCATAAATCAGAAAACATCCAAAACCTCTAAGTCAAACATGCTACTCTTTGATCTTCATACTACTTTCTACCTTACTTTCTCTAGTCTTCCTCTTCTTGCAAGTCTTGCACCTCGTGGTTACCCCGGTCCACAGACCATACTATGTTTTCACTGCATCATCCTCTCACATCCTCCTTCCCCACTTTACCAGCCTGAATTCGTGATTCCGAATATAAGAACTTTTTGCAAATAACTTTGATTTCCTTTAAACACTCTCCTCTACCCTAGTCTGGAAAACATTCCAGCCTATTTATGTGCAAAATCTAACCATCCCTGCTCTCATTACTGTAATAGAGAAGCTAAAGACTGAGGGAAAAAAACCCAAATATGTATCTGTACTGATTGTGCTAACTTTGTGTTACTATACTGTCTGGAGGAGATCTCGCTGCATTTGACTTCCTTCACTTGCTTTCATGTCTCCAAACTGGGGTGACTTTCCAACCTTCTCTCTTTTTTTAGGTCTCCAGCAATGATAACTTCATTGCATATTTCACAGAAGAAAGTAGAACCGCCTTATATTTCCACTATTGATTCTACCATCATTTTTGCAACAGAACCCAAATAGTCTACATGCTTCTTATTAAAATACGTGTCCTCTCTCTTGTTAAAAACCTTGACTTCCACTTTCCCATCCCAAGGAATTTGGTCCTCTAGTTGAACACTTTCTCTCCAGCGTTATCAATTTCTCTTTCTGAACTGGGTTCATTCAATTTGGCATACAAATGTGTCAATATTACACATCTCCAAAAATAAACAAAACAAAACACTTCCCTTCACCTACTGTCTCCTTTAGCTGCTATCCAGCTTTTCTGTGTTTATAATGAGAGTCCTTCAAGCAGTTGTCTGTATTTATCATCTCTCTTTTTCTCTCCTCCTATTTTCTCTGCAACCAACACCAACCTAGTGTTTTTTTTCTCACCATTTCACTGACCTTATTGTAGTCACCAAAGACCTATATTGGCATTTCCTAAAGATAACACGTGAAGTTTTGTTGTTGTTGCTTTTGTTTGTTTTGTTATGTTTTGTTTTAATACTGATAATTCCAGAGTCTTTCCCTTATACCTGTGTTCCTTGGGAACTATTTGTTTAAAATAGTTTGCATCTCATGAGCTACTCAGAAAATCTCTGAATTAATCCCTCCTCATGACTATTGCTTGCAACCAAGGAATGTGAATTTACATTATCACATGCTAATTCCTACAAATGTGGGCATATTTTGGATTCTCTAGTCTATTCTTTAGATCCATTCATCTACTCCAAAGACAATTTTAAATCATTTTTATTGCTAAAAATTTTTATTTTCCAGAGAGCAAATTCCCTTTCTTCTCTTTAAAATTTTTGTCTTCCAAATTTATCTTTATTCTTTTTGCCTAGTCTTCAGGATGAACTTAAAATGTCAGGTCCCAAAAATATAGTATCATTGGCAGTTTGATTAGAATTTCAAATAATTTCCAATAATCTATAAACTAACTTTTGAAGAATTGACATTTTTAATTTTCGAAGAATCAACATTTTTCCTAAGTCTTATCATTTGTGAACATGGTCTGTTTGCCTTTACATAGATTCAGGTATTTTTTTCATACTCTTTATTAGAATTTAGCTTTTTTTCCCCCGATTCAGGGTTGAGCTTCTTTACATATTTTTTGTTTGTTTGCTTTTGTCCTTGATATTTGTAGAGCTCATGTTGCTATTGTAAATGGGACATCCCTCCATAACTTGGCATATAATGGGAACTGTTTTAAAAAGTAGGAAGAAGTTAGCTAAATCTCCGGAGAGTATTGGATCAAAGAGAAGATAAGCATGAGAAGGGTAACTGGCCTGCACCTGAAAAAGACACAGCATGGAATGGTAGGAGAACTTAAGTAAGACACTTTGCAAGAATCTGGTGTGCCAGATATAATACAGTAGGTATTCTCTTCTCGTTGCCCCTAAAATAACTAATTAAGACCAAGAGTTCAAATTTCTGTATATGAATATTGTCCATATCAAATGCTAAAGTCTATAATGAAAATTCAGTCAAGACAGATTATACTGCTGTTCTTGAATATATTGCAAGTCTCTTGCTATAATTTTGCTAATTTACTATTCAAAGTATGACTAAAGATGTTATCTTTGAGTAATGAAGTGTTATGTGATTTGGGTGTTTTTAGAAATGGATTTTTTTTCCCTCCCACTTAGATCATTTGGAGCATTCTAGCTTATGGCTGCCAACATGGTGAAACTATATTCATGGGACTTAGCATCAGAGGCTTCCATCCATGGCTATGTTTCCAGATAAAGTTTTCTCTCAGATATAATCTTTGATCTTGGTACAAAAGGCTTAAATTGTTTTGCTTTCTATACTAAGAGGATATCTTGGCTATATTTTAATGAAAAGTTTCTCATCTATCTTTTTTCCCATCAGATTCTGAGGTTTTCCCTTAATATTCAAGGCATCTCTCTGCCTATGGTACCTGTTGACTGGACAATAAAGTCTTCACATATAGAGAAAATATTCTGTGCCATTTTATAGTCCCAATGTCTAATACACAGTACCTGATAGAGGACACATAAGGAATATATGTTGACGGATGTATACTTGAAAATATATATTCCTAATGAGTTGTATCCTTTTTTTAGGTATTCAGCAAACATGCATTGATCACTTACCATGTATCAGGTACTATATTAGGTGCTGTGGATGCCTTATTGTGAACAAGACAGACAAAATACTGCCTTCTAAGAAATTATATACTAGTGAAAGCAAACAATAAGTTACTGAAAAATATACTAGTAACTTACTTATACAAGTAAGATCATTTCAGAAAGAGGCAATAAATCAGGGATGAGGGCCAAGTTCAGGGCCGCAGGTAACATGTAGAAGAATAAAGGAGGATGGGAAGTAAGCACAGGAGGCTGAGAAAGGGCTGCCACTGAGACAGGTGACAATCCAATGGGATGTGGTGAGGTGGAAAACTAGAGGAAAAGATTCAAGGAAGGAGTGGTCAAAACCACCATATGCTGCCCAAAGAACAGGTGAGAAAAGGAAAAGGATGGTCACTGACTTTGGTAAAATGTAGGTGGTTGGTTCTATTCATTGTCTTTTCCTGTAGTGTGTCAGCTCTTAGGATTCAAATTCCAAATGGACACAATCAGACTGACCTGGATTGGTGATGTGATCAACCCTCTTGCCCCAGCAGACTGAATTATATCATTGACAGCCCTGTGAACTATGTGGAAGAAAAGAATGACAGTACCACCCAAAGAAGGTGGAGCCATTGTTAGCAGAAGAAGGTTGGACGTGATATGAACCAGACAAAAAGAGCAGCTCTCTGACACAATGATAAAGACCGTATTTAAATTAGTGGTTAAAAGATGGACAAGAACTTTGTTGGGACACCTGGACGTTTTTGTAAAATAAAAAAGTTAAGCCCTTCCCTGACAGCGCACACACAAATTCTAACAGCAAAACAATAACAACAATAAAGACAAAGCAAAATTGGAAGCTGGGAAAAATAGAGAATATATTTATGACCTGTAGGTGGGAAATGTCTTAATTAAGTGACCAAAAAAAAAAGCTACACAAGGAGAGACTGATACATTTGAATGGGTAAACACTAAAAATTCTGTAAAATAATAAGGGAGAAGGATTTGGCAGGATGAAGTGATGAGAAGTGTGAGATGAGGAACAACTTAGGAGGTGAATAATGGTTTTTCACTTTTTAATCCATCGGCTTCTGCATATACATATCTATATATATGTATATATCATATTACATAGAAATATATATATATATATATATATAGCTTATATATATCAGTCTTTATACCCATGCACACACGCACCAAAGGCAGTGATTGATGGTGACAGATCTGTATCTATACCTACCTACAATCAGTTACTAAGTGATCTCATCTACTTCTGTGGATTCAATATCAGGACTCTCACACTAATGTTCTTAGTTATGCCACCCTGCGCATCCCTCTTGCTCAAATGCATGAGTTCAGTTCCACGTAACAAAAACATAAATTCACACTCTGCTCAGTCAGGCTATACGTAATTCCTGTAATAATTTTTTTATGAAATCCATGAAGCTTGTCATTTTTTTTTCTGAATTCTCTTCAAGTGAGTGATCCTTCACTTTCCACTGTTAACATCTTGCAGCTCTCCCAAGTAAAGTGGATACTCAGTTATATGTGCAAAGGAAATTAAGACAGATTTTTTTTTTTTTTGTCTTTTTAGGGCTGCACCTGCAGCATATGCAAGTTCCCAGGCTAGAGGTCAAATCGGAGCTGTAGCTGCCGGCCTATGCCACAGCCATAGCATCGCCCATATCTTAGCCATATCTGCGACTTACACCACAGCTCACAGCAACACCGGATCCTTAACCCACTGAGCAAGGACAGGGATTGAACCTGCGTCCTCATGGATACTAGTTAGGTTCATTAACTGACGAGCTATGATGGGAACTCTAAGACAGAATTTTTTTTAAAGGACAACTGGAATATTTATTATTCCCATCTCATCTGTGTGGACTCTAATCCTTCCTCTTCTTGCTGGCTTTCCTTTAATGTTAGAATCCTTTGTATACAGGGGGTGATAAATAGTAAAGAAAAGAGAATTGTATGCTTACTCAATATAGCTGTGCTTTACCCAATCCTGGCAATGGATAATAGTGTATTGACATAATAATCCAATCCTCTTTTTGCCCTACATATATATTTATAGCAGTCTACTCATATATTCATTTCATTCAGTAAATATTTAAACATATGTTTTCCAGGGTGAGTGAGGAAGTCAGAGAACAGACAGAGTTTAGCTAGTTTATTCCCTCCTTGAGACTGCAAAGTGCAGCAGGTCCCTTGCTCAATACCGATACCACTTTGAGATCTTTGCAAAAAGGTTGGGGAATGCAGACTGGAACATCAAAATACTAGAGCCAAATAGAATCTCGAAGATTATATAACCCAACATTTTATTAACAAGCGATAAAAGTAAGTCCTACAAAAATTAAGTTACTTCATTAGGATCATACAGACATTTAATGATGAAGCTGGCCCCTAACCTATACTTTCTGATTTGATATCAATTTTATACCAGATATTATATTTAATCACAGTTCTGGACCTGATTTAAATAGTGCCAGAAGAAAATCTGGATGCTTTGAAATGAGACTTCAAAATATTCCTTTTGAATTTTAGGGGAGACATAGGATTATTTTGGTGCTTAGCAAAATAATCTGTGGTTCATGGGACAACTCAGCTAGAACAAAAAGTTATACCTCGTTTCTCACTAGGCTCAACATGCCATATTAGTGACACTATGAATTTAATAGTAAAATATATTTGAATTAAAGTAATTTTCTGTTAGCCTGGTTATCTTGTAAGCAGTATTTTAGATTCTTGATTCATTCACCTCTTTAACTTAGATTGCCTACAGCTAGTGAAAAACTGGTTTAATTCCTTTTTCTAAAGGTCATGTAAACATGTATGCTTAGTGAATTAGATGCAAATTCAATTCCCTGAGCTCCATGCTTCCTAGTTAAGTTCCTTCCCTATTTTTCACATGTAAGCCCACATCTGACAGCAGAATATTGACTTTTGAGCTATGGTAAAAAATCACAATAAAACAAAAACATCTGACATCTGCTTTGTAAAGCAGACATAGAGGGAATGGAGTGAACAAAAGTGTTCTTTATGAAACGTTCTTCAGTATTATTATGTTCTCTTTCTTTAGAGGCATTTGCATGACTTCCTTTTTTGGTATTGCTTTTATAAGAACAGATCTAATTCACCACTTGATATTGAATTAAATAAGGCAGGTTTCGATACAACACAGGGGTTTAAAATTAGGATGCAGGAGAATATTTAATAAAATGCACAAGTACATCATGCTATATAAAGTCAAAGAAAGGTTCCAAAACATTTTTTGCATATTATGATTCGATTTTTGTTCACAGATATAGAGTGAATAGAGGTCAAAATATTAATAATGTTTACCTTGGGGTGATGAGAGGCTGAAGATTTTTTTAATTAATTTCTCCTTTTTTCTAAATTTACTTCAGTGAATATGTGTTACTCTTTGGTACTAAAAAAAAAGGTTATTAAAAAATAAGGCTTGCCCATTTTTAATATTATTAGAAATCTATAATATGTCTCAGCACTGCACTTTAAAACCAATCTTATTTTGTTTAAAAGTAGAAAAATACCATATATAAATTAAATGGATGAAATAGCAATTAATGGACTTTTCAATTTACAATTAGGATTTTACAATTCTGAAACAAAAGTACCACTTTATGAGCTACATTCTATCTGGTATAGTATTTGTTCACTCTACTTTTGAGCAAAATTTGCACAGTTTTATCTTGATTATTTTTTTGATAAATGGAAAATAAATAATCTTGTTTTAAAAATGAAAGCTTTTAAGTTTTTTGTTTAAAAATCAAACATAACATGAGAATAATGTAAAGAAAAAAATTTCAAAAGCATTTGAAATATCATTACTTTTAAAATCAACAGTTTTAATATGTTCTGTCATGAACAACTTTATCCATATGACATTTTCTGCCTTTTAATTGTTTTTTGGGATAAATTCCAGAAATCCCAGGTTAAAGAATATGAATATACTTATGGTTTTTGAAACATAAAGTAAGATTTTCTTCTCCAAAAAGGTTGTTCAATTTAAAGTGCCGATAGCAAAGAGTAAATACTACTTTTCAAACGCCTACATTCACATAAGGTTATAATGTTACTTAAAATTTTTACTTGTTTAATAATATAAAAGGGTAGCTTGTTATTTTTTCAATTTACATTCTTTTAATAACCAGTGAGTCTGCGCATTTTCCCATATGTTTTTTTTACTAATTATCAACTGTCTCTGTCTTTTTTTTTTTTTACTGTATTAGTGCCTTCATGTATTCTTATGAATTTTTATGAGCTCTCACAGATGAATTAACTCTGTCTTACAAATATTTCCTTGGTGAATTTTGATTTTATGTGTGTGGGTATCTATATACATTTCTACGACATGGGATTTTAACTTCTTACAATTGATTATGCTAACAATATTCTTTATTTTTCTACTCTTTTAGACTCTAAAACATTTCTATGCTTCCAGATAACCATAAACATGTTTTTTAGATTGACCACTATAAACACTGATATGGTGTGGTCTTGTCCTATAACAGTCTTGAAACCGGATTCGTGATTCCTTTTCATCTCTCAAAATATGGATTCAAGTTCACAATATGCTCAAGAGTAACACAGATTTTGCTGATGATTTAGTGGGGAGAAAAAGAAGAAGAGCTATTACAGTACAGTTAAGTTTTCACATGGCAAAACTTACGTGTTTCTACTAGGTATTCCTGTTCTCCCCCCAATTCCCTTCGTGTAGGTCAAAAACCTCTTTCTTCTCTCCTCCATTTCATTTAATTTTTTTACAGTGTCTGAAATCCTTTCTACTTTATGAAACAATTCAGTGCTTGCTCCAGTTCCACATACTTGCTCTGAGTTAGGACAATAAAAGCTCTACATTTAATTACACTCAATTCCTTAAAACTCTAAGTATCTATTATTGCTCAATCTTGCTTTTAGGGTCTAACCTCTTCCCCCATGCAGCTATCAACAATAAATGGTCATTTCTTAGGAGCAAAGTCAATGGCTAAGGAAAACACATTTTATCCTGACTCTTACTTTGATATTTCCTTATAGTATTATCATTAGTATTCAATATTTTGTTCCAGCTATAATTTATTTTGTATAACTTATGGAGCGAAATTAATTGCCTTTCAAAATGCTAACTAGTTTAAAAACATTCATTTAATACATATTAATTGGTTAATTAATTCACACTTATTGACTAGCTGGGCAAGGCCCTGGAGGTCTCTGCTTTTAGAAAATTCAGAGAGAAGGTAAGAGACATAGAAATAACTTGATATAATAAAATATAACCAGTACTCTAATGTAAAAAATGTTATAGGAAACACTGAGGTTATTAACAGAAATTGGAGGATTTGGGAAGACTTTAAGGTGACAAACTGAAGGGCAAGTAGAAGTGGGGCAAGTGGGGATAGGCTTAAAGCAAGAGAGAAAAGCACGTGAAGAGACTGAATGAAACAATGCTTGGATTCTCAATACACCCTTTTGTTCCTTCAAGAAAGCAACAATCATTGCACACATCAAGAAGAAATCCCACTACTAGGGCTTGGCTCTCCTGAAACATAAGCAGGTAATACCCTTCTGTATTAATGCTTGGAAAATAAAACCATACTAAAATTTGACATGACTATTATGATGATGATGGTGGTAGCATGAAGGTAGTTTTGCTCTTCTTCCAAAGCAAAATCAACAAAGAATAATTGTAGGTGAGAGATTTTTTTACAGAGAACAATTAGCTTTAGACAAATCAACATAATTAAAACATTTTTTGATAACAAGTATAAGAAGTAGATCTTTTAAGTGGTTTTGTAGGCTCCTAGTATCTTATTTTCAATTTAAAAACAACAACAAAAAAACCCTGAAACATCACTAGGAAGCAAATGTCAAAGAATACATTACAATGAGTTTCTCTAAATAACATAACGTGAATCAATTGGAGACACAAACATTACGGAACATTCTATGTTCAGAATAGAAATAAGCTGGAAACAATACTTTGTGTCTTGAACTATTCACAGAGGCTCATGTGTATGGTTTAGAACACATAGTTTTTTTCTAGCAGGCACACACACAGAGCCTAAATTTTATTTGGACATTGGCATAACAAGTAATAAATTATTTTTTTTGCTTGCAGAAGTACATATATAGATCTGCATTTGTGATTATTTGCTGAGTTTAAGAAAATAACTGTAGAATTCGAAAGTCATACCGTTTGTAAAATTGTTCAGGCCTATTCATAAAGACTTATTTCCCTGGACTATCTTTAAAAACATATGTGTATGACTGTGTCTTTTCTCATACTTCACTTTTCTTATGTATTGTGACATAGTAAGGCAATAAAAGAACCAAAGCAAAATGGTCCATCTACAGGAGAAAAAAAAAAACTGTACAATGAAAAAATAATTTCCATTCATTTTTTTCTACAAACAGCAATTGTTTTTCCATGCTATTTTCAGTAGATATTTCCTTTTCTACTCCATCTTTTTCATTTAAACGTGGAGTGGTTGAGGAAAGATATACCACCATTGGAAAAAAATATAACTGGTTTACAAAAAGTAAAACATGATTTGTTTGGTGAGTTTGAAAATAAGGAAAATGGCCATCATATTGTCCACTGAGTCATTATATAGAGTCGTTTGCTTTAGGAGCAAGAAAAAACAGCTCGAGCAGAGACTTATTGGAAAGATCTAAAACACGATTTTGAAACCTGTCTGGAAGTGCAATGCATTTTATGCAACCAAATACAAAGCAATTCATACATGTATAAATCCATGGAAAGCACAGCAGATACAGAAAGCACCAGTTACTAGCGGTGTCTAGACATGGAGAAACAATGACCTCAGTTAGAGCAACCCAATATTTACTTTTCCTTTCCAAAGAGCCATGTACCTCATGATCTCAGTATGCAGGGCAGCAGGGAGAGGGGCAACTATAAATGCTGAGCCTGGCGGTAATCTTCAAACACAGTGAGGGCCTAGACATTCCAGAATTGCGGAAAATTTTCATGAGGATACCTACTCAGAGTGCATATAAAAATATTTCTGTTGGAAAAGACATCTTTTTTCTCTTCATCACTAGAAAAAGGTACATAACAAAATCAATTCACTTGTTTGGGAAGAAAAAAAAAGCTCAACTAATGAATGAAAGAAGGCTCCACATCACGGGGGTGGAGAACATCTTTGAATGTTTTCTGTTCATGTTTTGGAGGCTAACTTTTGATTCTCTCGCATTTTACCTCTGAATCGTTTGGATCAGAGTTGAGTGTTCTCAGAAGGTAAGGACATTTTGCATTTGACCTAAATTTGACAGGTTTTGGTGCCATCCAACCAAGTAGTCTATCATTTTGGTTAAGAAATCAGAGTAAACACACCTCTCCCTGTTTTTTGTTTTTTAAAGTTACAATGAGGATTCTGGGATGACACAGGTTCTGTATAGACTTGAATGATCTCAAGCAGAAGTACAAGTTTTGCAAAACTCCATTTTAAAGTGTCTTAGCAGCTTAGTACCACCTGAGGTGCACCACTTGTTTGCACAGTCACTGCACTGAGCGCTTCCTTTCTAGCTGTGCCGCCTGGGACCGCAGCTTCTATCGTGCCGGGCTTCCTCTGGCTGAAGCCTGGGGCATTTCGTGCCAGGGCCTGAGTTATTTAATAACAAAGGGGCTACCTTCACATTTTAAAAATCTCATCAGACTTGTGTTAACTCTTTAAGCCATAAACATATATCCCATCGTGGTACTTAAGAAACATTAAAAAAAAGATAATCAAAAAAGAATTGAAAAAAAAAACAGAAGTAGGCTCTCCCAACTTACTAATCAATTAATCAACTAAAAAAATAAACAGAAACAAGTCTTTAGGCGTTATCAGCAAGGTGATATTTTTACTTCATTTCATACCAACATCATTCATATAAAGAACGAAGAAATAGGAGTAGTACTCTTCTAGAAGAGCAGAATGGACAACTGAGATGAGATTTTGAGGTCCCTCGCAGTCAAGCAAGGTCATAGGGAGGAAATAATTCTTAACTCTGTTTTGAGGGAGGAAATGGAGAAGAAAACTGGAGAACCCTGAGGGGTGGCCATTTTCTCTGGATATCAACTTATTATGTTTGCACGTACTTGAGCCAAACTTTTTTTTTATCCCCAAGGTTTTTTTTTAATTTTATAGTGATTTTTATTTTTTCTATTATAGCTGCTTTACAGTGTTCTGTCAATTTTCTACTGTACAGCAAGGTGACCCAGTTATATATATATATGTATACATTCTTTTTTCTCACATTATCATGCTCCATCCTAAGTGACTAGATATAATTGACATATAACATTGTATTAAAGATGTATAACATGACGATTCAATACTTGTATGTATTATGACATGATCATAATAGATTTAGTTAACATCTGTCGCCTCATATAGTTACATTGTTTTTCTCGTCATGAGAAATTTAAGATTTACTGTGGTAGCATCTTTCAAGTATACAGCACAGTGTTGTTAACTATTGTCACCATGCTAGGCATTACATCTCATTTATCTTCTAACTGGAAGTGTGTACTTACCGACCACCTTCACCCTATGGCAACCACCAAACTGATCTGTTTCTATGAGTCAAGATATTTTTTAATTCCACATACAAATGAGATCATAGAGTAACTGGATTTCTTTGTTGGAAGAGCCAACCTTTTAAGGATGGGAGCAAACACAACAAAATAATGTTGGAAATGGCTATAGTCTTTATTTGTTTGTTTTTCATCCATAATCTTCAAGGCCATTTGTGAATGAAAGAAGTGATGGCTCAACATTTTCCTTGGCATGAGCAAAGCTATGCCACATAGGGTTGGATTTTGGAAAGCAAGTGTGAACATAGGCTGAAAATATGATTACGGTGTTGTAGGGGGAGGGGGCTGTCCTCTGTGGATATATAGTCAAAGACTGCAAGAAGTGTTAACGTCCCCTTGTGTTTTTCTGCAACTGAAGAGGCCCATAGGAAAATTGCAGTTTTTCTATAGCCAAGCTTATGTCAAAGGAAAATAAAACATGAGGAGATATGTCCAAAGTCACATAACTCATGAAGCATAAACAGGGATGCAACATTTGACATTTTCTCCTTTATCAGGTGAGAATATCAATCAGATCATGATTGGCAGTCAAATCACCCAGCAGTAGTCTTTGTCCACAATGAAGATAAGAACTGCCAATACCACCAGACCCCTGCGATTGCACTGTATTGAACTGAGGCTGGTAGGAGGAGTTACAATTTCCTAGAAGAATCTGCAGATGCCTCCACTGACTTCCCATTCCTCCGGAGAACAAATCTGGTGACTCTGTTCCACTCCTTACCTCAAACATTAGTTCTGACTTTACTAGAAATATCTGAGTAATCTCCTCAAACATTTTTTTTCTCAGAGTTGGTGTTTTTTTGTTTTTCTTAGATTTAGGATGAATAAAGTTTTGCTTTTATAAAAAGGTCTCAATCTATCTTTGCACTGTTAAAAATACACATGTTATGTCTTAACAAATTCCAAGGTCCATAGGGGTTAAGAGTGCAACTTTGAGGTCCTATACAATGGTTGAAATCTCAGGTATCCTTTTGCAGGCAACTGAATTTACCTACCAGAATCTCAGATTCCGCTTTTGTAAAATGCATATTGATGTATGTAAAAACATTTCACACAGCATCTTGGATATCACATTTTAAAATTTATTTTGTATATTCATTTGTTCTTGTAGGAGTTCTGTGTGATTGGAATGATTGGAATGGAGCTGATGCTTTAAAACTTTGTGCTAAGGGAGGGCCAAGGCGTAAGGATTGTGGGTTGATGGTGAGTTGGGTGACTACAGGACCTGTCCAATAAAGGAAGCTTCTATTTACATTGTGGCAGTTTTATATGTAGAAATATAGGCCCAGTGTTTCCAGACTTCCTTAATAACTATTTATTGTGTATGCTATACTCACATTTTAGACACTGAACAAAACAGAGAAAAGTAGACAGTAAACAAATCCAACAAAATCTATGTCCACTTGGAGTTTTCATAAATAAGTAAATTAAGTACCATATTAAAGGTCACAAGTGCTACGGAGACAAAAAAGAAGAGTGATAGGAAGCATGTTGATAGAGTTCTTTTTTAATGAAGAGTTAGGAAGTGACTGCAAATAAGGTGATCTGTGAAGTTGGACTTTAGAGTTAAGACTTAACAGAAGTGAGGGCAAGAGCATTATCAACACCTGCACACGGAGTCCCCAAGTTTCCAATCCGAAGAAAGATCTGGATTTTCATGTAAAATCTTCTAATGAAAAAATTATTTGAGTAAAATCAGACAGAAAAAAGACAAATACCAAATGGTATCACATACATAGAATCTAATAAAAATGATACAAAAGAACTTTATAAAACAGAAATGAATTCAGATATCAAAATCAAACTTATGCTCATCAAAGGAGAAACCATGGGTGGGAGGGATAAAGTGGGAGGCTGAGACTAACATACATACACTATATACACTGCTATATATAAAACAGATAACTAACCAGGACCTACTGTATAGCACAGGGAAATTTATTCAATATTTTGTAATAACCTATGTGAGGAAAAGGAATGAGTCACTTTGCTATACACCTGAAACTAATACAACATTATGTCAACTATACTCCTATACTCCAATAAAATTTTTTAAAATTTTTAAAAAGGTAAAAATAAAAATTATTTTAAATACCGGATGGGCTACAGAAACAAAACATGTCCATAGACCACATTTATATGTCAGATATCCAATTTGTGATTTCTGTAAAATTCAGCCTGCTATCCACTTATAAGTGTCAGTTCTATATTTTATGCCTCCTTGAACCCCAGCAACCCACTTTCCAACCTCCCTTCAATCTGGCTCTTTGTTGATGAACATTAGATCACAGCAGTTTCTCATACCTATTTGCTAGAACCCTTATGGTACATGTTTATTGTTTCATATCTAAATGATGGTTCTGTGTCTGCTGTAGTTGATAGATTCTTAGAAGCAGGACTTGGGCAATACGTTGTGGGAGATTAAAATTTGAGTATACACTGTGTACTGCCTCCTGGGTTTTACTTTTCTGGAATTATTATAGGTCTAATTTGCCTGGGTTATTTACACAGTAAACTTTACTGATGACTCTCATTATCACTGAATAGTATCTAGTTGGAGTTACTTAGCAAAAATGGACAACCAATATGCCTGCAGCTTGCTGGGTTAGGGCTTTCATTTGGTTGTTACTAAATATCCTGAAAGATCTAATTATGCTGATGCCATCAGTTCCTTATATTATGGGTTTTGTTTATGGTTCTAAGGCCTTTATGTTATATCAGCAGATTGTACCCAAACTGTACTGGCATATTATTGTCTCTGAATCAGTTGGGTAGTTATGCCTTGAAAATTTATACCACTTAAAAAAAGAAAAGGAGTCCATATGGTTTTTTTTTTTTTTCCCCTAGCTCCACCAGCTTTAATTGGATCAAAAATGGAAATGTTTATCATACTCATCTCAGAGAATGATTGATGGCACTCATGTTAATACAGGTTATATTCCAATACAGCACTTCTCTTGCCAAATAAATTTCTGTATAAGAAAAATTATTTTCAGGCTCCAGCATACAAGTATACTTTCAAGTGATATTTAATTTATTCCTTCATCAAGGAAGGAATCAAGAAAGACTTGACATTTGAGCAGAGCCTTGAAGGATTAGAGGACTGATAAAATGTGGGCTTGGGAATGGAAGGGAGAAAGGATATGATAGGCTGAAGGGACATGATGAAAAACACATTCAGTACAAAGAAATCCTTCCAAGATGAAAATATTTATCAGAATATTTTCCATTTGTTAAGTTTCAGTCCAAATAAAATCCCCTTTCGGATGCCATCCACAAAACTTCTATACTCCCTGCTTCTTCCCACTTAGAGCTTGTATCTCACTGTCTTCCTTATTGTACTTTGACTGTCATGTAACTGATTATATTCTTGTCTCCAAACTAGCTGATGCATTACTTGAGAGCAAAAACCTTATATTCCACCTCTCAATTCAGGAATAAGAGTGATAGTATCATTACACTTATTGAATGTCTGCTCTGAGTCAGGCATTGTATTAAGCAGTTTAAATACATTGATATCCACTAATATCCGATAATCCTTGGTATGTTATGAAGATACCATTATTTTCATCATTTTACAAATGAGGCAAATGAGTACTGATAGAATGGGGACGCTTGTCCTGAGTTCTTTCCCTGAGTGGCTGGGATGCAATGCAAGCTAAGCGTGTGGTATGACTCCAGAGCATACAGTCTCATGCACTAAGATGCCTTGCTCCTTTTTCCCTAGCTCAGTGCCTGGTTCATGCTAAGTGCCCAATAAATGTCTGTTGAATAAAGAAAGGAATGCATGATGAAGAGTGTTTCGAGTATAGGACAGAAGTATGAAGAAACTTGTATGACTTACCTGTGGTTTAAAAAAAAAAAAATCTGTGCATCAGTGAAGAACCTTCAACAGTATTGGCAAAATAAACAACCTCTTGGAGTTTTCAAAATGGGATTTGCCCTGCATGCTTTTAAAGCTGAAAGGCCTCAGGGCATCCTTGCAAATGTGCATCCGCCCAGACTTGAAAGGCAAGTTCCTCCCATCCTTCTAATGATGATAGGACCTAGACCTCCTCCAGAGGCACCATATCCACCTCTCTACATAATTTCATCAGCATCGTCCCTGAGCCTCATTTAATCTTAAACGGTAAGAAGGAGCCCTGACAACCAGTTTTGGAACACAGCCCAACTCCTGACAGTACGTGTTGCAACAGGTTCCTGTGATTTGTGACACGTGCTCAGAATGGACGAAGGCAGGGTTTGCAGGCACTGCTGAAGGAGATGCTGAAGTGAGAAGAGCATAGGCAGGGTGGGCAAAGACACATGTGAGCCAATGAGTCGGGGTCAGACAAAGGGTGAAGAGGACACAGCTCAGAAACCACAGCAGTACCAGTAGCAGCAGCAGGGGTGGCAGACTAATCTGTTGTAAGGTTTTACTGTCAAGAGAGTTTGGCAGAACTTCCAGAGGTAGAGGAGTGATTTCACAGGTGGAACCAGAACACTGGAGGTCACAGTGACCTGCTCTGGGAAGACAGTCCAAGGCTGTTTCTGCACAGCCTAGCAACCAAGAAGTCAGCCCTGCTTGACAACTTTGAAACACTCACCCAGCCAACTTAATGTGTTTGGGTGCTCACTGCTGCTAAGTAGGTAGGTGTGTGCAATATCTTTTGCAACCCAATCATCAGGAATGGAAAAATGAGTCACTCATTTCCTAAATTTGTAACCTACCCATTAGAACCAATACCATGATGGGCAAAATTTACCTGAATGAGTAATTCAGTGGCTTTTACCTGTCTCCTCTGCTACTTAAATATCTTTTTTCCTCAGTGTATTGATAACATCTAGTATATTGTCAAAGCACTCGCTGTGTTCTAATAAGTCATTACATCTCAAGTTCCCCTGAATCAGAATTCTGGAATGTTTTGTAATGGAATCATATCATGCTTTCAATTATTCAAATATATACATAATGTAATTTAAACTGTATCCATTTTCCTACAACTCAACAACAGAACAAACAACTAGATTAAAAAACTGGGCAAAAGATTGGAACAGACTTATCTCCAAAGATACACAAATGGCCAATTAGCTAATGAAAAGATGCTCAATATCACTATACATTAGGGAAATGCAAATCAAAACCACAAGGCAATACCACGTCACAGCGATTAGGATGGCCATGATAAAAACAAAACAAAACCAGAAAATAACAAGTGTTGACAGAGATATGGAGAAACTGGAACTCTTGTTCAGCACTGGTGGGAATGTAACATGATTAAGCTATGTAAAACAGAATGGTAGTTCCTTAAAAACTTGAAAATAGGATTATTATATGATCCAACAATTTCACTTCTGGATATACACCCAAAAGAACTGAAAACAGGGACTTGAACAGATATTCATACACTCGGATTTATAATACCATAATGCATAATAGCTAAAAGAAGCACCCAAGAATCCATCAACAAATGAATAGATAAACAAAATGTGGTATACATATACAATGGAATGCTATTTAGCTAAAATGGAAGGAAATTCTGACATCTGCTACATACAACATGGTTGAATCTTGAAAGATATTATGCTAAGTAAAATAAGCCAGTCACAAAAAGACAAATACTGTTTGATTCCTCTTAGAGGAGCCACTGAGAATAATCGAATTCACTAAGACAGAAAGTTGACTGGTGGTTGACAAGAGCTGGAGAGATGAGAGTTATTGTTTCAAGGGTATATGGTTTCAGTTTTGGAGGATGAAAAGAATTCTGGAAATGGATGGTGGTGATAGTTGCACAAATATGTGAGTGCATTTACTGGCAATGAGCTATACATTTAATATGGCTAAAATGTCAAATTTTATGTTATGTGTATCTTACAATTATTAAAAATGCATTTGCTATTAAATAATGTGCTTTAAAATATACAGTACACAGGTAGACATATTGTGTGAGGATGTTTATATAAATGATACATATTTTATTATATTTTATGGGTAACTTAAGAGGTTTTTAACTGGCAATTTTTCTATAGGTAATTATTGATTTTACAAGCTGAATTTCTAACCTAACCATTGTGTAGGATCCAACTTTACCAAATATGCTCCTCGAATTTTGAAAAGATTGGTTATGGCAGAAGGGTGGAACAAGGTAGCCTACGTAGACGTTATGGACTAAAATATAGGGCATGCTATGATAGATAATCGTCCCAATTCCCAACAGTTTTCTCTGAATTCATTAGGTCACTAAACATCCAAATCTCAAATGACATCTGCATTTCAATTTCGATTGAGTGGCCATGGATAACAGGGTGCCTTTGTTTATAAGAAACACGGGTCAAGACTAGAGCCAAGGCCTTTATTTCCTGGAAAAAAATCGACAAGGTAAGTAGACTTCATATGCGTTCTTACTGCTTTATGAATTTTTGCTGACAAAACACATCAAAATAGATTGCACATAAAAATTTGGGGTAAGCGTTATAACCAGCAGTTTAAAAGGAAAGTGCATGAAAGCCATAATAAATTGGAAAATTCAGCTTTATTACTTTCAAAAATTATGTCAATCATCTAATCATCTGTCAGTTTAGCCATCCCTTTGTAATATGTTGTTGAAAATCTGCCATTGTCTACAGCCTCATTCCTAAAGCACCCACACGTTTTTCTCTGTTCAACATAAGGAACTCATTTTCTACTCATAGTACCTTTTGCTGCAATCACATTCAATTCTGTGGGTCTTGGTGACAAAGTAGCCCTGAGAGCTATTACTGGAAATAGAAATAGGAAACAGTGGGATCTCTGAGCCTGTTAACTTCCTTATTTCAGAATCTTAACAGGAGATGCAGAAGGGTCACCCAGGAAAGAAAAGACATGTTTTGAAATGGCTGAAACTTCTTCTCAAGCATAATATCTACTTTGCAGCCACGGGAAAGAGTATAATCCCTCTTTCCAGGCAAAAACAGTAGAACTCAATCACAAAAAGGCTTACTTCTGGCCCCTTTTAGAATCAATTAAATTCATTTCTCCTGACAAGTTAGAACCGGAAGAAAACCTCCTTTGTTCTACGAATTGCACACAAAAACAAGGAATGGACATCTTGTGTGTCTTTAAAGGCCATGGAAAGTATCCGCCATTTTACGCGGGAAACCTCGTGGGTACATCAAGAACCCCTTTGCCAAAAGAGGGAGGACTTATCTTGCCTGTCCTCTCATATCCCATGTAGAAATTCCTGGTGGTGAATATGATATAGCTCTAACCTGAGGCTTAGTTATGTGACTGCCATCTCTCTTATTCTATGAAAGATAACCCTGGCAGGATATTGAAATGATGTTTCATTCTGTACTTAGAACTGAGATTTCAGTTGATAGCATTATCAGAAAATCTGAAAACCGTGCTCTCTGACCTACCTGGAAACTTGAATTTTTGCCAACAGGTGTGAACATCAAGGAGAAATCTTTCACTTTCAAAGCATCAGCGTTTCAATATGTTTGATGACAAAGAGGGAAAGGAAAATAATCATCTCTATATCAAGGCTATCCATCTCATAATTTTACTATAATTTGTTTCATGTAGTTTTAATATTCTTAAACCTTTCTCAAATCCTCTACATGAGATCTGTCTTTTGGGAATAAATGTGAAGACTTCCATCCCCAGAGCACTTGTCCAGGCGCCCACACCATTCCTACCCTCTACAACTCATCACAAAATATCTACCATCAGTTGGAGGCAGTGTGACTATTACTCTTAGAAGATGGAGAGACTGTCATGTTCAAGCTTTATCTCCTCAAGTTTTGGATGTAGATTTGCACTAATCCATTCCTTGTTGAACTTGAATCTTATTGTATTTTTTTTTTCTTTTTCAGGAGGCGCACATGGCATATGGAAGTTCCTGGGTTAGGAGTCCAGTCCGAGCTGCCCCTGCTAGCCTACGCCACAGCCACAGCAACACAGGATCTAAACCGCGTCTGCAAACTACACCACAGCTTAAGGCAATGCAGGACCCTTACCCTACCGAGCAAGGCCAGGGATTGAACCTGCATCCTCATGGATACTAGTCATGTTTGTAACCCACTGGGTTACAATGGGAACTCCTGAATCTTATTGCAAGATACTTTATTTATCTCAGAAGTCATCGTCTTATTGGATTTCTCTAAGAAAAGCTGCTTGATTATTCAAAACAGTATTATGAGGATACCAAGAGTTGTCATTGCCGTTAAAGTAACCGAATATTAAGAACTTTAATTTTTTGGCCTTACATGCATCAACTTCAATAGTTGTCCATAATTACTTTCATTCTATAGGTGCAGACAATGCTTACTGGCTTTTATAAGATCTGGAAATGTTACAACTAGGAATAAAGTTTGTACTTCATGATGTCTACTCTTATGATTTATAATGATTTTTAATACTTTTAAAGTTTTATTTTCTTATATTGGGGAAGAATTAATTTGGTGATACTGCATGATTCATGCTACTGGACAAGACTCTCTACCCAGCAACATGGAGAGAAAGTTCCCGTAATTCTAGGCCATGAGTCAGATTCCAACAAATCTCTATGACTTTCTCTCCCTTCTGCTAATGTGAAGACAGGATGATTAACTCAGCAATTACTGCAGACTTGGTGCTATGTGGGAAGTGGAAAAAGGAGTGCCCTTGCTTCCAATGTCCAACACAGCTTGTAATCTTGCCAGTGAGATTAAAGGAACAGTTAGGAAACAAGAAGATACTAAGAGTTAAGCCATGAGGCACTAGAAATTTCAGTGAGGACCAGGCAAGATTCACTGAAGAAGTGAGATTTTAACCAGACCTTGAAAGAAGACTATAATTTGAAAAAACAAAGGAAAATTCACTATGGGATATGGAGAATACATGTGTGAGAGTAAGAAAGAACATGGGCCAGAGTGAAGAACGAGAAAGATATTGATTCCATTAAAGAAGTGATAAAATTCGGGGAGTGATGGTGACAATTTGCATGTAAAGACTAAACACATTATCCTTCTTTTCATCCTTGGTACCCCGAATAGTGCCTGAGATCCAGTCTGCCCTCCGTTACTGTTTATTGGGTTCAATGGAAATAAATCAGGAAAGGTTTTTTTTTTTTTAATCAAGCAGAGGAATTCAGATTCAGTATGATGAATTAATGAAGATGTCTTGATCATGAAAATGCTATGGTTTAAGTGATCATGCTTTGGTAGGTTGAGTTATGGAAAAGGGGGGCTATCAGATTTGAATTCAGATGAGCCTGTCTGTTTTTAACCATGGGCAAATTGCTAAACTTTTCTGAACTTCACCTTCTTTGGAAAAAAAATAATGGAGATGTAACACCCTTCTTGCAGGGTTAGTATGAGGATTAGGTGAAATAATATGTGCCCAGTTCCTAGCAAGCGGTCTTATAAATGTTAACTATTTTTACTAGCTGGAAAATAACATTATAAACTAGTCGAAAAGGGGAAAAGATAACCAATACCGAAGATAGCCTGAAACAGGATGGGGGTAGCATAGATGCACAAGAGAAACTCAAAGGAAAAAAAAATAACTGGATTCAGAAAAAAAAAATCATATTTGGTGCATGAAGCAAATATGATATCAATGTTCTTCATTCTGATGCAAATGAGGATGGTGTGTAAAACTGATGAAGTCTGATTACTGAGAATATCTAATTTTTAGAAGGTACCTTTATACCTTTAAACATAGTCATGTTTTCCCAATTACTTTCTTAACTGTCCTCTCAGATGGTTCTAACCTGATCAGCAGTCTTTATGGGGTTTTCTTAGAAATGAAGAAAACATATTTTCTGGGACAGAAAATAGATCTCAGTAAAGAAATGATATACTGGGAGTTTCTTCTGCTGTTCAGCAGGTTACAAACCAGGCTACTATCCAGAAGGATGCATGTTTAATCACTGGCCTCACTCAGTGAGTTAAGGATCCAGCATTTCCCTGAGCTGCAGTGTGGCTGACACTTGCAGCTCCTATTCAACCCCTAGCCTGAGAACCTCCATAGGCTTCAGGTGCTGCCCTAAAAACCAAAACACAAACAAAAAACTAAATTAAAAAAAAAAAGATTAATATGCTTAGTAGAGAGGCACACTGAAAGGTCAGTGCTTTATTCCAACCTCATGGATTAATTTACAAACTTAAAATAATACCAAGTTTTTTAGAGAATTAAAAGAGCATTGGTTAATTTTGGCAAATGATGATATGAAGGATTCCATTCTAAGAATCAGCACAGCTCACCACACAGATTTATAAAAAATGAGTATAGTAGAAAAAAATTTTAAATATGAATTTATATTAGCAACTAATGCTTGCTTAGACTGGCAGTGATAAGGAAAGAAATGTTTGTGTCCTATTAAAGGAATAGCAGGCAGACTGCCAAAAGTGGAACCGTCTTTGCCTGAAGCCGTTTTAAGTAAGATATGTCCCACCTCTATTTCCCCAAACAGGAAAAGACATAGATAAAGATGAGTCATTATGTTCACTATGTTAACAAAATGATACGTTTATTTAGAAAACCAGCTTACATTAACAGTTTATTTTTCCAGACAAAATTTATTTTAACTTTTGGCTTTACCTACATATCGTGAGAAATGAAATATCTGTCCTGAGTTACACAGGTCTCAAAGGAAACGGAACTGGTCTTTTTTTGCCAAAAAAAAAAAAAAGAATTCGAAGATAAATGATCAATGAGGCTGCAGAGTAATCTAAGCTGAAAGAATACAGAGGACAAGTGATTCCTCCAACAGCCATTCATGACTAATTTCTTAGAAGAATTGTTTGTTGTTGTTCTGTCTGATAACCAAGGCTCCTGACACAAAAAAACATGTGTGAGTCCCGATCTCTTTGGTGAATATGTTTTGAACAATGGATATGACGAACTTGTGTTAGCATACAAATTCTTATCCTCGGGACTCATAGCCACCTGTCTCCAATCATCTAAGGAAAAGAGATCTGACAATGACACTCTTATTTAAAATCCTTCAACAGACCCCCAAAGCTTTGAGGATAAAGCTCCAAATACTGAAGTATACAAGGAATAGTTTGGATTTCTTTCTCCTGCTTAGAACCTCACATTGTCTCCAGCAAGTTGCTAATAAATAGCTACTAAATTGGCTTGAGGTTTTCTGATTTTTCCTCCTGGTCAGGTCTGGAACATACTTTCCCTTCTTCATTCATCCGAGAGCATTCAGTGGTAGCGTCATACTATTCAGAAAGTGTTCTTTGACCATCCCTTTCGAACCCCACTGGACTTAGTGCTATCATTGCATCTCTCTCATACTATTTATCTCTTTTAATTATGTTCTGTTTAATTGCGTTCTCTTCTACTAGTGTGTGAATTTCGGGAGAGCAGGGACTCTATCCCTAGCACACAGCACAGTTTTTGGCAGCTAGTAAATACTGGCAAAAAAAAAAAAAATGGGGTGAATGAAACTCGATTATATTTGAACTACAAATGACTTAATCCAGGTTTCAGGAACAGCTGCGGTCAATTACAATCCCTAGGCATACTTAAGTTTTCTATAGACTATTGTGTTGGTTCAGCTTCTTAGTCTCGCTCCCTTGGAATATATTTTTTTAAATATATTTAAAAAATATAATAATTCTATTTAAAATTTTCCCCCTATGTAAGACTCACCAAGACACTGAACGCTAGATACACGAGGAATTTCATATTCTTGGCAAATACTTCAAGGTTCTTTCTTCCCTGAAAGGAACCCTCTTCTATGAATCTAATAGGCAGCTATCGCCCTTTTCTTGTTCCCCTTGCTAGAGGCTATTTAGTGAGTGCAGTATAGCTTTTCTAGAAAAACCCGAGTGATTGGTGGAACAAAACAAAAATACCACTGGAATGATATCAATCAGACTTGTGCCAGGAACACAAATTTCTATTCATACAGTCTTCTCATTTCAACATGTAAACTGAAAGAAAAAAAAAGTTTTGAAACGGAAATGTTGGTGTGTCTCTGCCCCTTTGGTTTGTTTGCAAGATACAATAGAGACCAGGAATCCTCTGGTACTTTGTGGCTAAGTGACATAGAGATGGAGAAGGCAACGTCTTTGATGACAGTTGGATAAAGCAACTTTATTGTTCTTACCAATGATTTTAGAAAAACATAAACCTCACCTAACATCAGAGTACATATATTCTCTAAGTAAACTGACAGTTCTCTTCCTAAATAGATTCACCTTAGCAGCATATTTTATATATATAAAATACATATACATACATATACATGGTATTTATGTGTGTGTGTCCGTGCATGTATACAATGAGTTTCCATGACGACAATACAAGGCTGCTCCCAAGATTATCCAAACATCATGTCATGTCAGGAAGAATTCAACATTTTCAACATTCTATATATAGCATATTTTTTTTTATTCCTGTTTGCACAGTCATTGTATGATAGTGACTGGGGTCTGTAGCTATCATTTGCCTTCTGAAATTATTTTGTCAGAAGTCCTAGGGCTTTTTCTTCCTTCATGCATTTTCTTTTAATTAAAAAAAAGTTTATGTGTGATATTAGAAGTTACCACTCAAGAGTATTCAAAGATACAACATTTAATCAAAGTGAAAGGAAAGAGTAATACGTGGTAAAAAATCGCTTGGCTTATCCTTCATGTTGTAGTCAGGCTGTACTAAACGTCTCTGTAATTAGAATTAAAAAAAATGTTTTTGTCATGGAGTGTGTGGAATACGAGGGTCCTGTCTCCTTATGACTATCTGTCTCCACCACTCCTAAGCTTAGATATGGACACATGAACATGAAGACAGGAAGTGCCTCTGATAAAAGAGGAACCATCCAGAGCACAGGCTTGCCAACGGAGGAACAGTTCTGATGAAAGAGCCAAAAATCAGGCTCCAGTATCCAGCCTCTGCCATGTGGGTCTAAGGGAACAGACCTATTCCTGTCGAGTTAAGGAATAACTTATAAGGCGGCAGGGGAGTCAGTCTCAGACAACCCTGCCTCTTCCAAGAAGATAACTGAACTCTTGGCAGTTCTTCTGGAAAAATAACCCCACTTTGGAAGGGTGGGAAGAGACCCTGAATGCTTTACCAAATGCTGCCAAACTTGAAAAATATGAAACCCTGTCTTGGAAATTTTATTGATTTGAAAACATATTAGAATGACATTAAAAATCAGGTTCATATTTGTCATAAATTAAACTCAGGTGATCCTGAGTATTTTCGCGGCAACAGAGTAAAAAAAAGACAGAAAAAAAATACTTTTATGTTTCAGAGCTAGGGTTGTAATCTCCTGAAATCAAATACATAATTTTGGCTATTATTTTTATGTAGCTTCTTTCTTCTTCAATGCTTAGAAATAAGCGACTATAGCCAGGATAATGCCCTTCTGGGCAAAACAGCTTAAGGTTTGAAATATTTCACACAATTTTTTTCAAATTAAAAGTGAGTTGAAAATATTTGTTAGACTATTGCTTTTTCTTTTTCACCAGCATGGCTTTGTCCTTGGGAGACAGAAAATGAAATTACTGATGATTTTCCTACTCCAGAATAAAATTTCCTTTTACTTTGAATGCATCCTCACCAGATGAGTGGGAAATTATTTTGAAGGTTGACAATCTGCTTCAAGGCTTAGAAAGCAGTCAGGTTTCCAAAGAAAGGAGAAGGAAGAAAAGCCTGGTCAGCACAGATTTGAGATCTCAGTTTAGAGTTAATGGAAAGGGCATAGACTTTAGCAGTAAAAAGGGGGAAAAAATTCTGGCTCTGCAATTTATTAATGTTGTAATCTGAGGCAAATTGCTGTTGTTGGCTGCACCTCAGTTTCTCCATTTTAAAAATGGAGAAATATGTACAGAGATGGCCTGGCAATTAAATAAATGAGTTATCGTCAGTTAAACACCTAGCTTTATGCCTGACCCTTGTTGTGGGCTCTCAACCAACATTATCTCCCTAACCCTCCTCTCCCCTTCATCCTATTCTTGCTTTTAGACTGTATTGACTCCTCCTTTTTTTTTTTTTTTCACTGAAACTAAAGAAATGGAAGGCTACCCGGACTTCGGAAAGTTATGAAATCTGTGGTACAACAGACACATCCTGTTTCTGTGTGGCTTGAGTTATTCAGCATTATTAGCAGATCCATCACCGCTTCCAAGCACAGGAGCATTCCTGAAAGTTACTCAATAGAAGTCCTTTTAGGTAAAATATTTCATTAATACCAGATCCTCCACCACAGAGTAACGTTTTATCAGTGAACTCTGCTGACCTGGTAGAGTCATCCTTAATTTTATTTCTGATAGCCTTTCATTAGGATGGCCTGAAACAGCCTAAAAATATTCAGCACTGTCCCAAAAGGCAAGTGGCAAAACCTTCCAAAAGGCCTTTTCTGAGATGTGTCTTTTTATGTCATCAGACTTGACAATCTTTTGCATGGAAACACAAAGAGAGAAAAGGGGAGAGGAGGGTAGGGGAGAGAAGAAAGAAATCATTGAACATTTCTCAGCTTTGTGAGTGCTTCCAAATTGTGGACCAAGTCATTTGCCCAAATTTGTCACCAGATAGCTCAGATCTGTAAGTAAAGGTTGGGAGAAGGACTATCCTAAACAGACAAACAAATCTTTATGTCAACAAAGCCTCTGCTTTGGTGACTAGGGCTTTTAAGAATAAAATATCATTTTTCCAAAAGAGCTGACTATGAAAGTAACAGTATTTCAACCCCAAGTGCCCCCCCTCCCCGCCCCTGCCTCCAGCAAACAGAGCTTCAGAAATGCAACACCTATCAAATATTTCCTCAGAAATGCCAGATTGCTAGGATTTTAAAGAGTTCTGCATTTTTTCCCTTTCTTTTTGACATTTAGACAGATTGAGTTTGAGAGAGGAAGTGACTCTGAGTCCAGACTGCCCCGCACCACTGTCAGAGGAAAGAACTGAAGTCAAATGAAGTGATAATATGCTGTAGAATATTTAACAGAGCGCAAAGCAGAGGAAAATGGCAATCTGGGAATATACAACTGATCCCCAAAATAGACACAGTCTCCATGCCAGAAGCCAGAACAGATGCCAAGTACAGTAGATCATAAAATGGTAAAATTACCTCTGCCCTGTGGGCTGTGTGTTGATGGAGGAAAATGCCCCCCAACCCCCCAAGCAGAGTAGCTGGGTCTTTACTCCTAGTCATAGTTGTCATTTGTCATGGATCCTGCCAACTTTCTCCTCCTTTCCCTATAGTCATTGGTGAGAAAGCTAGTAAGTAACCACCTCAGTGGCCGCTACAAGTTGCAGTGGGATTCATGACAAAGTACTATTTACTCTGGGCCCTTGTGTCACATTGTGAGTCAAATCAGAGGGTTCCATGGAGGATATTTGCAAAGCTCTTTCCATTTTGAGGAAGACTCAAGGTGATCAGGGGCATGTAGCTTTTTCTCTCAAGGAAAGATAAATAGAGTGACGAAGGAAAAATATACCCCTTTCTATGTGCTTAGTAAGCGACCTGCCACCTTCTGGGGGAAAGGGGTAAGCATGCTACGGGGTGTCTCAGAATGATGTAAAGGTTGAAAAATTGGCAAAACAAGACTTCATCATGTGCTGAATGCACAGAGAGAGGAATGATGCTTCCAGGGGGAGGCATCTTTTCAAAGAAGACAGTTACCTCATATTCATGGTGGAGCTGGGGGAGATTTACATTTGAAGAAGTCTTGTTTGTCTTTTTACTATATGAGTAAAAGGGACTAGTCATTTTTCCTCACCTCCTGGCAAATTTTCACTGAATCTTTTGTGCTGAGGCTTTCTTGTGTGCATGGGACTGCACTGGCCAGCCACTGAAGGCTGAGATAAGCATGAACAGAAAGAACTAGGAAAGGTTTTGTCCTAGATTTCTTCTTTTTCTTTTTCCTTTTCCTGACCTCCCCCCCATCATTTCCTTCTATTTTTTTTTCTTTGAAACTCAAAGATGCTCTGCAATTATCTTACACAAAGGAAAAATAAAGCAGGTTAAGGAGAAAAGAGTTTGGGTGGATAAATGAGTAAGGAAAAATGATCAAAAAAGAGCCAAAAGAAGTCAAAGCAGGAAGTTTTCCTGGGATCATTATAAGACAGTACACATACAAGAATATATATATATATGAATGACTGGGTCACTATGCTGTGCAGCAGAAATTGACACAACACTGTAAATCAATTATACTCAAATAAAAAATGTAAAAAAAGAATACACACACACACACACATACACACTATGGAAAGCTTTCCGCTAAAATTTGATTATTCTTGATTCCTAAATTTAGAAAAATGAAATGATCTTAAACCTTGGCTAAAATTTTTTCAGGTGTGTGAATCCATACAGTTTCAATGAAAAACGAGTTGCTGTTTGTGGAAAGTTTAAGTTGCTATGATTTCAGGCAGAAACTAGAATAGGAAGAATGGTTTGACAATAAATTTCTTTTCAAATCTTGTGGTTTATAGGATAGAAGTTTGTTCACTCTTGGTGAAAAGGAACTTCCCATTTCAAAGAAGAAAAGTTTACACAAATTTCATAACATTTCTTCATCAAATTATTCCTATAAAATGTTGATTGGTAAGTTAAAACTTGTTTTCCTTCCCAGATTCATAGGGATTTAAAAAGTGTTAAGGGGCAATTATATTGACAAATGAAGTTGGACATGTCTCTAATGTAAAATGTTTGAAAAGGGCTTCCATAGTTTATATAAACCAATGTACAGCCTGGATTATCTTTTCATAGTAGAACACATTGGTCAGCACAGGAAGAATTTTTAGTATTGAAACCGAAACAACTATTTTCATTAACAGTAAAGTTAAATTTATTAAATAAAATTTATAAATATATGGGAAGCTAGAAAAAGGCTTCTCTATCACGTAAAATGCAACTGATGTTAATACTTTGATGTGGATCATTTCCTTCCTTCCTTCCTTTCTTTCTTTTTGCTTTTTAGGGCCGTACCTGCAGCATATGGAAGTTCCCATAGGGGAATTTAGGGGTCCAATGGGAGCTACAGCTGCTGGCCTGCGCCACAGCCACAGTGACACTAGATCCAAGCCACATCTCTGACCTACACCACAACTCATGGCAATGCCAGATCCTTAACACTCTGAGCAAGTTCAGGGATACAACCCACATCCTCATGCATCCTAGTCGGATTGGTTAACCGCTGAGCACAAAGGGAACTCCTGGATCATTTTCTTTATTTCTCTATGAATTCATTTTCTTAAATATGTTTTTGTTGTAATTATGCCACTTGCATGATTTAATAATGATACTCATAAGTTATTAGCATCTGATAACATCCCAGATATATTTTTCCCTCTTTTTTTTTTTTTTTTTGGCTGCTCTCACAGCATGTGGAAGTTCCTGGGCCAGGGCTTGAGCCCACACTAAAGTTGTGACCTACACCACAGCTGTGGCAATGCCCCATCATTAACCTGCTGCACCACAAACAGAATTTCCACAGATATATTTTCGATTTTACATTGAAGATGAAGGAAGTGAAATTCAAACTTGCCAAAGATGACATAGCCAGTCAGTGGCACAGCTGAACTTGAAATCAGATTTTTTTTCTATGCTCCTTCCACATCACTACATCTATTGAGTCTTAAATATTTAAGCTTCAATATGAGAAATAAATGATATTGAATCTACAAGTATTCTCCACTTTTAATATGCACAAATTTCCCAAAGTTTTGACAAAAAATAGCATTGTGATATAACTGGTGATTAATTGACATTTGAGGCAGTTTCAGCTAAAAATCCTAGTTAACTTTTCATAGTTGTTTTGTTCTTCTGGCTAACAAAAAAGATTTGGGTTCATGCTAGAGTTATGCTCAGTGGTGAAATGTACATTTTTTTTTCACTCTGGAAACTCTACATTTATTACTAATTCTTTATCTTACATTTTGTTATGATTTTAATTTTGATGGAATTGTAAGATCCCATCATGGTATTCCCTTGTGCTGTGTTCTTGAACATTAATTATATAAAAGTAGAACAATTTTCCTGTACAAAGGAAAAGGATGGAAAGAGAGAGGCTGACAGTCTCAATTATTGAGTTTCTCTATGATACACAGGGCACTATTTGAACCTGCAGCAATTTGCTGGCACCAGGAGTATCAAAAGCATATTCAATGGATGAGAGGAAGGATAACAATTCTTTCTATTAGACTGGCAATTGCCCATCTGCTTCAGAGGGTAGTGTTTAACCTGCAGGTAATCATGGGGAAATAGCCTGATGATGTGTGTCAGACTTTATTTTTTCTGGTGGGGGGACAGGGTGGGATGGGAGCAGTTAAAAGTACAGACAATACAGCTGCCCTTCCTTAGAATCATAGGCACATTCGGTACATTTTTAAACACCCTCTCCCAAAACCAACCAGAAAAAAAAAAAAGGTACCACGTTCAATATTCACTTAAATGAAATCAAATTTAAGCTATGTCCTCTAAAATATCCTTAGCAAGATAACTTCTGGCATCAGATGAAATTTGTAGTGTGTTACTGATGTTCTTCCATTCCTCTTAAAACCACCGTCTGAGGGCTAAGACAGTTAAATGCCAAATGAATTATTTTGAAATTTTTATTTACATATTATTTCAGGATTTGTTTGAAATTATTCAGAGCTTTAATTGGATATAGTAAAATTCCATGCACTTTTTTGAGAGACGTATGAATTTGTCAATTTGATTTCTATCTTCTTATGCATCACAGCATAAGGGAACATGATACTCTTAGATAACAGACTTCCAGGTGGCTGCAGCTGAGGCATTAAGTTTGATATTTTAAGACTGTAAGTGATCACTGAGTCATTTTCTTTGTGCTTAAGTTTTGTGGTTGCTGTTAGTAATGGTAATTTTTTTGATCAAACCTGCAAGGATTTTTTAATTGACAAATAAATAATTGTGAAAGAAAGAAAGAAAGAGGGTATTTCCAGAGTCCCAGCTAGAGCAAAATTTACACAGGAGCATTGCATAGGCCTATGCAATAACTTAGATTACAGGAATATCTGGTACCTGGAATTATAACAGTTCCCCTTTGGGCTTGGGTATTTCAAAACTCAGAAGCATAGGGAATTTTAGAGGCATTGAATAATTCTATTATTTCCCTCAATACCCTCAGCAAGTGTCAACACAAACACCACAATGGTTATTTTATAAAGTATTAATTTATAGTTATTTATTCATTCATTTAGCAAATATTTGGGAGCAACCTACTCTGTGGCAGACACTGTTCTAGTTTCTCAGGAATGCAACAGTAAATGAAAACAAACCGAAAAGAAAAAAGAAAAACAATCAAACAAAACAGCATCAATACAAAATAAGAGAAAGAATTCCCTGACTTTGCGGATCTTACATAACAGTGAGGCAAACAAACACTAAAGAGATAACTAATACACGTAGAATAGGGTAGACAGTGATAAAAGATAACAAGAAAAAAAAAATAAATCAGGGAAGGAGATGGAAAAGGCTGAGAAAGCGGTGCTGAAATTTTAGATACAGTGATGTAAAGGACCCCAAAGGAGGAAAGGAATGAGTCAGGTAGATAAGGGAAAATGGCTCTAAGCACATGCTGTCCAAATCCAATGGCTCCTAGGCTCACGTGGACACTACACTGGAGAGCAGAGACGTGAGGCAGGTATATCACTCCAAAAGTTCTAGTGGACAATGTTACTCCAACAGAAGGAAGAGCCAATACATAGGCTCTGAGCTGGAGAGCAGCAGAAGAGGCCACGAGGTGGCCACTGTAGCCAAGTAAAGGTCCAGGAGGGAAACTGGACACCTGGTCAGAGAGTGAATGAGAGACCAGCACACACAGAGCCTCTCCCAGGTCCTGTGTGGACTTTACAGTGTTACTCGGAGAGGACAGACAGTCTCGGGAATGTGTTAAGTGGAAGGGGAACACTATCTGATTTGTGTTACGCCAGCAGTCAGGGTCACTATGACTGCTGTTTTGAGAGTTAAGTAAAAGAGATCAAGGACACAAGTTAGGACACCATTGCAATAATACAGGGAGAGGTGATGATACAGAGGGTAATTGTGAGAAGTGGTAGATTCTAGGTCTAAACTGGAGTAAAACAAAGGCATAAAACCACCTTGGGAGCACTTACCACAATGTAGGTTCTAGACCCGCCACTCTCAGGAGTCATGATTGAGCTGAACTATTATATGACACATGAATCGCTATTGTTTTCTCCTGTGCAAATTCTGGTGCTGTCCCATCTTGTCTCCCAATATGTACCTGTCCTACAACCCATAAAACCTTTGGAATAAATTTGTTTGAATACAGTTAACATTAACACTACAGCTGATGAACACTGGGTGCTTCTAGTGCATGAATGTGGGGAGCTAAAAAGCCATTAAAGGACTCTTTAATACCATTGGGAAGAGGCGGGACACTTGACAAGTTTTTGGTTTGTTTGTTTTTTGTTTTGGTTCACGTGTGACTTCCATGAATTTAGCTAAAAGCCACACAGCTGGTGTTTGCAAGATGCCATTTCCACTTTTCTTTTTTTTTTTTTCAAAGTGGTATTTATAATTGGCCAAACAGGTTTTGGACATACCTTTCTCCTCTGTAAGTTCTGATGATTTCTCCATATAAGATAAAACTACCCTTCATAAAGAGTACTGCCTACAAGTCTCCATAATGTAACATTTTTATAGCCCATAGGAATAAGTACTTATAAAATTGCATGTTGATCAAATATTCACTTTTTTACATTGAGATTAAACTGAACATGTTTTGCTATTTCATTTTTTACATACAAATAACCTTGGGTGAGAATTTTCTTTTTCCTTTTTCTGTTTCTTGTTTTCTCTTCATTAACTTGGAAGGTGACATGAGATTAGACTTCAAGGAGGAAATTGGAAGAAACATATTTAAGAGAAAGAATAAGTGAAGATGAATCAGGCTGAAGTAAACAGTTACAGTTGCCTACAATCTGGCATAACTGCTCTCGTGATGTAACTATGAGGGAAAAAAAATGCTGTTAATTATAATTTTCACACAGATCAATTAACAAATGAAAAGAAAAAAAACCCTAATATTGCCTTTGTGGTTATTGACACATAGATGAAGGATCATGTAGGAACAAATTATTAGAAAGTGAATAGACATGGCTAGGCAGAGAAGATGAAAATTAAGGATGTCTGAAATTTCCCTTTCAATACAGTTTCTCTAAAGGTTTATTATTAATGATTTTTTCTTTTGTTTCACACAAGATCTTAGATATACACCAGGCAAAATAAACTCACTCACTTAGTCACAATAATTTCAATATGAATTAATTGATCAGATCACTTTACTTCCTGGCAGAAAATCCTGGGAAGGCTTTAAGTACTTGATATCCGAAGTTTGAAAAGAAGGAATGGAATAAAAGACAATAAATCTTACTACTTTTAAAGGGCCAATTCAGAGGAGAGCAAGAATCTGCACAGACATAATAATTTCTGGAAACCCAGGTTGTTTTGTGGTTTATTCCTTAGATGAGTTGAATGCATTGTTCTACTAATTCCTGTATCTTTCCTTTGACTTGATCCATAGGATGGTAGCCAATGGCATTGCTTCCTGAACTTCTGAAAAATTGCTATCTTATTCATCCCTCCACACTGGGCTAGATAATTTTATAATGGGAGTAAAGATAATGGAGAAACTTAGGAGAGGCAAGGAAATGTAGGGTCTGAAGACAAGGAAACCTAAAGAATCCACCCTTCTATTTTTGGCCCCATAACTCCCCTAATATTACCCTTTGGACCAGCCATCACTAATTTTTATCCTCCCTATCTGTAATATCCATTCCCTTTCCAATACCTTGATTCCCATTAAGAGGTCTTTAAGAGCTGGCTCCTGGAAAAATATTGAGGGCTTTACTGTACTTCAGAGTGATGGAAAGCATTCCTTTTATATATATAAGTAACATGAGAACAGGTCTTGGGAGAGACTTTGTATAGGAAGCCATGCATGCAGTGAAAAAATGTGTATTTCCCCAGAGGTGAAATGGTAGTCGTATTGCAGTGGTAGCAAAAGTGTATTTGACATACCAAATGGGAGCTCTCTCTAAGCAGGCATGAGTGTTCAGGCTGGCTAAAAAACAGCCTATCTTGCGAATTAGACTAAATGGTTCGTCATGAAGATGGCTTGTCCCACTGATTTTGACTTTTCAAAGATAAAGATAATTTTGTCTGGAATTTAAAAAACCCAGACTAATCCTGGAATGTGTTAAGCATTCTGTACATGACCCAAGAGTAATATATGTCCTAAGTATTTCTCTATAAAGACCTCCACTAAAGCTTCATTAAGCAATGGCAAAAATGGAATAAAGCATTCTACTCCAAGTGATTCAAGTTCCATATAACAGTAGCTAAAATCGGGGGGCACTTACTCTGATTAGCACTTTATATGCATTATCTCATTTAATAAGTGCCTCAACTCTATGACATACGTGTGATTATACCCGTTTTTCTGCTGTGGAAACTGAGCTACAAGGTCACACAGCAAGTGAGAAGCCAAGTCAACATGCAATTCTAATAACGGAATTAGATTCCCTTGTAGCTGGGACTCTGGGACAGGGTGGATGAAGAGCAATCAAAAACTACCATCATGAGAGTTCCCTTCATGACTGGGAGTTCCCTTCATGGTTCAGTGGTTAACAAATCTGACTAGGATCCATGAGGATGTGGGTTCAATCCCTGGCCTCGCTCAGTGGGTTAAGGATACAGCATTGCTCTGGGCTGTGGTATAGGTTGCAGACGTGGCTTGGATCTGATATTGCTTGGCTATGGCATATGCCAGCAGCTGCAGCTACAATTCAATCCCTAGCCTGGGAACTTCCATATGCCATTTTAGGTGTGGCCCTAAAAAGCAAAAAAAAAAAAAAAGAAAGAAAGAAAAACCTACCATCGTCAGTCTACTCTGATACAACCCTGGGCTGCCTATGGCTCAACTAATTCTTACAATGGACACAACTGGGTAAAAACTTGCCTGTTTGAGTGCAGTCATTCTCTAAGGCTCTCGCTGACACTTTCTACTCCCCACAAAAACTGCCATCGTCTCTAGTCCTGTCCTGTTGTTCTTATCATAAGCGTTCTCCCCTGAGACCCTTCACTGCAGACCAGTGCTTTGCCTCTGGAAAACTTACTTTATATTTAAGTTTTTACTCTAGCTTCTCAGTGTTGTCAGAGGACTTTTTTTTTTCCTTTTCCCTGAAGTAGTTTTCCCTGAAAATATTGTCTCTGTGGCTTGTGTAGTTGAAGCTCCTCTTCCTGCCAGACCTCAGGGCCAGCTGTGTGGTTAGCACCATCCCGGGTCCCTATCACCAATGAGAACTCATTCGTCTCCCTCCCAGGCTTGTGTGCTTGGCTCCAACCCACCGCCAAGCCTCCCCATTGCTGTCATCCAACACACTTGCAATCACTCCCTCTTTAATTCATGATCCTGAGACCCACATACACAACGTTTCTTCTTAAAATAAAATTACTGATGTAAAAAGAAGGATAAATTGAAGGAATGTATTTCAGGAGACACAGAGTTTTGACAAAGACAGTGAAGTCTGGGACTTCCAGGCTTATATAAAAAAAAAAAAAAATCCAAACTCTTTAATAAGCGTTCAAGAACCTACATCACCTGGTTCGTGCCTGCTCACCTCTTAAACATCGCCTTTCATCACTCCATTCCTGACCTTTTTAACACCTCAGCTGCGCAGAACTCTGAGAGGTTAAGAGCACATTCCAGGCTCCTTCTTACCCCCCTTCAAACCGTGTTCACGCTCCCTCTTCTCTGCCAGCCTAATCTCAGACCCATTTATTTAGCTAACTCCTCGCCTCACGACTCAGTTCAGTGGTCATTTTTCACAAGACTCTTGACCCCATCAGGTTTGTGGTGGTGGTGGGAAGAAGAATTCCACCCCATAGTCATTTCTGTCGTGTCCTCCCTTCGTGGTTTTACAATCATCTATTACATGTCTCTCTCCCCCATTAGACTGTTTAAAGAGATGAACTAGGGTGTAATTTCCTCTTCCCTCACCCCCAGCCCGTAGTGGGGTGCAGGGCACAGAGCAAGCACTGGATGAATTCTTGTACAATGAATGGATATCACCAACGTCTTCAGGGGAAAAGACTCAGAAATATCTTCCCTTAAGTTTCTTCATCATTAGGACAAGGTCCTAAATGATTTCCAAGTTGTAATTTTGCATTTCAGAGACCAGATTGACGTTGTGATTTATTTTTTCCAGAAGCATGACTGCCTTTTACATTTAGGGCTGAGCTGGAGAAGCACACATTTGGAAGTTCTTTTTGCACACACAGGACAACTAAAAGGGCCCCATTCAAAAAGTCAAATGCTCTTAAAATCCCTAGCTCTTTCATTTTAAAGAACATTCGAGGTAGGTGTCCCCTGGGTAAAATAAATGTAAAATCAGTACGTATCAGAGGGCACATTTAAACATTTTAATTGAACTGCTAACCTAATCAACTCCATTATTTGATATATGCCCTCTCCATTCTCATTTCCTGAAGCCAAGAGTAAGAAGTGTGCCTGTTCCAAGATGTGCATTACGTGAGGGCCACTTAATCAGCATAGAGGTTTTTGTCTTCCTGCTTACTTTCCTTCATTCTCTGGACTCCACTTTGCCTTTATTCTCCCCCTCATTTCCAGAATTTCTGTTAGGCTCCTACCGAGAACTCCAAACATAAAGGGGGCATGTTTGGCCTTAAATAAGAAGAGTTCTGTGATCTCAGAGGCATTTGCCATATGGACTTTTACAGAGGCAGACGTTGGAATGCTTTCTTAGAAGATTCCGGAATGTTTCCAGAGATCCGGAATGTTTCCAGAGACACAGGCATGCAAATTAAAACTTCGGCAAGGGCAGGGCTGATTTACTGTATGCATTTGCCAGAGGCTTTACCAGGATGTTTTGCAGTATGAATTGTAAAGTTTTTGCAACAGCAAGGACAAGGAAGACATTATAAGCCTTATTGTTATGTAGACAAGAGTTGGGAGAGGTAAAGGGCTGTGTTTTTAACCTATGTTAATTTATGTATGGTGTGCCTTTTATTTTACTGTAAAATTTGGTCAGCAAAAATAAGTGAAGGGAAAAGGGTTTTCAATAAAGGAACATAACTGCAACGAGGAGGAGGGGAATGATATTTTTGGAGGGGGTAACTGCAGAATGCTGTCGTGGGCACCATCGCTATGAAGAGAATCTTTACAGTCTGATCCCATTGCTGCTGTGGGGGTTCCAGTGTTTACCACGTTCTCAATAAGCTGGAAAATGGCAGCATGGCGTCACCAGGGTGCCACAAGGCAGCGATGACATTTCCACCGGTGGAAGGTTTGCAGAAAGAGACCGAGAAACCAGCAACAGACCTACTGAAGTTCAAGCAGGTGCCGCTGCATTAATGTAACCTAGGTTTCCAGAGCTACAAGTCTCAGGGAAGTTAATGAATTGTGGTTTTACAAGAACATATACACATAAATAATCACCTGGCAGTTCCAAGAATAAAACTGAACAGTGAATTGATTAGCAAAGACGGTTTCGCTGCCATCCTCTGTCCTACCTCTTAACTCTCCCCAAATGTTAATATTTTATACCTAAAGTGATCATCTAAATAATTATTTCCAAACAGCTCTTTAAAATTACATGATTATTACACGAAACTGAATAGACTGTACACAAAGTCACTCCTCAATAATATTTATTGACTAGCAAAATTTAAAGGGTGTACAAATGTGCATATTGAAAGGTTATACAAACAATTATCTTTTAAAAAATCCAACAGACTGGAGAACCTGTGGGTAGAGTCATAGTTTTAAAATCTGGACAAAAATCATTTGTAGAGCTGAAATTAATTCTTGGAAACAATGCTTGTATAACTTGATATTCTGGACCTCATTCCTTTAGTTAAATAATGAGTATGGTAGAAAAAATACCCAGCAAAATTTTAAATGTGGCATAAAAGTGTTTAGTAATATTTGAAATTTGCTGAAGCAGGGCTCTTTAATATCCTGAGGGACATCATAAAATTATTAATTTGGCTTTTATTTGAGAAAAATCAGAGCTTTTAAAGCTATAGCTCTAACATTAATTTTCTGAGCCAAAAATATGTAATTAATTAGTAAATAAAACTTTAAAAATAATATAGAACAGAGAAAAATTTTTAAAAAATACTCAATCATTCAAAGGTGATAGGAAGTACACATTTTCCCCCAAAATGCACATAGACTAAAATAAAAACCTATGCTTATGCATTGTCAGTCACCAATCAAGTTGGCACAGCATTTGTAAAAATAACACACAAGAGTTAATAGTGTGAATCAAATATTAAAGTCCAAGGACTGATTCTTAATACTGAAGTACTGCTTACTAGCAGTTTTTTTTTTTTTAATATTATTATTACCAGGAATGTTCTTCCTATAAACATTTTACCAGAATATTCTACTTTAAGTCATCTATTACTTTTAGGCAATAATTCATCCTTCCAACACCTGTCAATTTGTCTATTTCCTAAATCTCCATTATGATTTAATTCTCTGCTTTTGGCTGATGTGTACTTACAGCTGTTGATCATTAAGGTTACAGCTGGCCTGCAATGAAGTAGTCTTTGCAAAAAGCAAAATTATTTGTTTCTTCTCATGTTCCAGTGGACATTAGCTAAAGCAAGTCCAGAAGCAGATAGCCAGCCCTGTCCATGCAGCTGGTTAGCAGAATTACACACTGGCCTGGAAATCACTCTCTCTGCAGCTAATTTGAGTTTACAAACATTGAAGAGGGAATATCATATGTTGTCAACTAGATTCCCTGGGATTTACACATGTGGCAAAACTACTCTGTAAAAAAAAGAAAAAAAAAAATAAAACAACAACAACGACACCGCCCGCCCCCCCCAAGTATTCCTGTGTATTTGGAATAGGAACTTTTCGAAATTTAGCTATGTAGGTGGTGGTAAATTTTGGTGGCTAGAATTAATATCAGGGTGATTTTATGCACAATTGTTTGACAATAGACACTGGAGTAGGTTATTACAGCAGTAATATAACCCAAAGTATGCAAATAGAAATAAAGAGGCTTTTCTTTCTCATAAATAAAATAGAGAATCCCTGGAAGTCCTGAATCAGGGTGAAAAAAAAAATCCCATCTAGATTGGTTCCTAAAATGATGTCATTGTTCCTCTACAAATTAGTCTATGAAAGTTAAAAACTGACACAGTAGAATTTAAATAATAATACCTACAATCATGACTTGTCATGTCACAAAGTAGTAGTCTTTCTTCATTTCATCCCATCATCAGCCCAGTTACCCAATATTTGTTGAAAGCAGTAGAGAGAGCAAATTAAAATGAATCCACTTAGCATTTGCCAGATAAACCACAAATTAAATACTCTCTTAAAAGAGAAAAAAACATTTTAAGTCTAAGAGGAGAAGTCAGTGCTGGTTGATGAATATTTCCACTTCAAATTATATTTATGTCATAAAATCTTTCATTTGCCATTGTGAAGACTGTCAGCAATCTTTGCCTTGTATCTAGTTTACCTTGATTTAACTGTTACATGGCGTGGGGATAGTCACAGTTTAAGAGTAAAAAACAAAGGCTATGATAAACTTTAAAACAACCAACTCATCTCTGAAAGGATGGGGAAAAACTAGAAAGATAAAAGAACAAAAAATAAAACCTAAATTAGAAGCTATTTTGAAAAACAGATTCTTTGGAAGCAACAAAAAGATGTCTGCAGGATACAACAAAGAACCTGTGACAGCAACATATCTCAGGCTTTGACATCAATATTCTTAGCAGAGCTGGTTGCCTAGTCCTTTGAACAGAAAATTTAGGCTGCTGAATGCAGCAAGAATCTACCAACATAAAAGTAATAGACTTGGGATACTGCATTTCTCAAAGTGGGTCTTTTTTTAAAGACTTTTTAAAACATTCTTAATACTTATTACAGATATTAGACATGTTTCTCTAGAGTAGGCATGTTAACTCTTTATGTGCTGGACAAATTCCAGTTTAGACACTGCACTTTTAAAAGCAATAGAAAAATCTGGAACTCCATTTCATGTAAGAAAGCATATGGCTTGAAACTAAATATAGTTTAAACATATGAAGCATATTAAATTAATTATTATAATTTAAGTGATTTGAAAAATGTCTTCAGTATTTATGACATATGCTTCTAATGATTCACATTACCTGTAGGTACTTCAAAAGCATTGGGATTCAGATTCTCTTCAGCAATTAAGGGGTCAAATGATATGCTGGCTGTCTTAGGGAAAACAGCCCCATGAAAGTGGGCCACAGACCAAAATAGTGCCCTTCAAGACAGATGGGAACAAAGCCTCAAAACATTCTGCAATTGTGCATTTTTTGAGCACCACACTTTAATGCTGTGAGGAAATACAAGGGCTATATCTGAAGAGCTTGATACAATATTTGCACCTGAGGTTAAACAAAATGTACATATTTGTTCAAGGGTTGTCTTGCCCTTAAAGCCCTCATTTCTACCTCCTAGACTTTTACATGTCAGATGTGTTTTCATGCTCTGCTACATCTGAAATACCCTATTTACTTATTTATTTGCTCGTTTATTCACTCATTTATTTATTTCACTAATATTTACTGAACACCTATAAAATATACTCTAGGCACTGCTCTTAGGTACTAAGGAAATGCAGTAGAGAAGAGAAATAAGGTCATTGTCCTCTAGCCATGGTCAGATGACAGCACAAAAAATAAAAGAAGGAAAGAAAAATAGCTCCAAATGTGGAAAGAAAAATCAGAAGAGACTGGTGGGAGATTTGAGTTTCTTTAGTTTGGGTCATTCAAAGAAGCCGCACTCAGCACCTAGCTGGCATTTTGTTGAGACTTCTAGTGAAAAGACAGTGATGACGATTTTTACCTTGGTGGATGGGCCTTGAGCTGGAAATGAGCATTCAAGAAAGTGAGAAAGCCTGGTGGCTGGAGTTGAGCACGTAAGGGAGAAGAAATGAATTTGAGTGTTGCGCAGAAGTGAGATCACACACAACTGTTTAGTCCACAGTAGGGAGTCTGTATTTTATTTAACCTAAAATAACAGCAATAACCATAATGATAGTGTTTACTATGTGCTGAGTACTGTGTTAAGCATTCCCCTCTTCTATTCCTTCTGACTATCCCTACTTCATAAATGGGAAAGTGAAGCCCAGGGAAGTAAAGGAACTTCCCCCAAACTCACCAGCCAGGAAGAAATGGAGTCATTTGCTGATAAACACTGTATCTCATACTTCACAGAAGTTGCAAACACCCAAATGATAATTCCTTCTTTTTTTGTCTTTGTCCCTTTTTTTTTTTTATGGCTGTACCTATAGCATATGGAAGTTCCCAGGCTAGGGGTCGAATAGGAGCTGCAGCTGCCGGCCTGCACGACAGCCACAGCAATGCTGGGATCCTAGCCATGTCTGCTACCTACACTGCAGTTCATAGCAATGCCCGACTCTTAACCCACTAATCGAGGCCAGGGATTGAACCCTTGTCCTTATGGATACTAGTCAGATTCTTAACCTGCTGAGCCACAATGGTAACTCCATCAAATGATAATTCTTAATCCTTCCATTTATCTCAGGTCCTCAAATATGCATCACACACCCAGTTTCTGAGAGCCATTATATTCAGCACAGCTAGAATGCTATTCTTACGCTTTTTATTTGTCCAGATTCATGTCTTAGCGGGACATGCCACATAGGAGACTGCACAGTCAAGTGGGAAGAGCCCCAGACTCAGGAATTACCATTATGGTTTGACAGAGCGAATAGAGCAGTGGTTAAGAGCACCTCTCTGGAGTTAGGCAAACCTGGCTTTGTGGCCTCAGAAAAATTATTTGATCACTCTAAGCATTGCATTTACCTATTGCTAAAATACAGGTAATGGTAATATTGCTTACCTTAGGCAGGTGTTTTATTCATTCACTCAACAAATATTTATTGAATGTGTTCCATGTGTCCGATGCCATTCTTTCCTTTCAAATGGAACATTTTTAAAAAATGCTGTCTTTATGTAGTTTACATTCTATTAGGACAGGCCGAGCTCAGCCACGATTAATGTATGTTAAAGTGTGTAGCAAAATGTATGATACGTTAGACAGGGTTAAGTGCTATGGAGAAAAAAAAACTAAAGATTGACAAGAAGAATCCAGTTGGGGAAAATGACTGCCTTTTAGGTGGGGAGCCTAGTTGAGGAATCACTGACAAGGTGACCTTGAGGAAAGATCTACAAGAAAAAGAGAAGACCAGAGGCAGAGGCAGAGATGAGAGAGAGGCTGGTGTACTGGAGAAAGTCAGGGGGATGAATGGTGATACAGGATCTACTAACCAGAGACATAATTGTGGTTTTTTAACTCGGAGTTAAATGAATAGCCAACGGAGGGCACTGAGTAAGGGAGTGATAAAATCTGACCCGTGTTTTGACAAAATCACTCTGGCTGCTGTGTTTTGAACGGACTGTGGTGGAGAAAATACAGCCAGGGAGATCCCTTAGCTATTGTGACATTCCAGGTGAAAGACAATGGTAGTTTGAGCCAGGATGGTAGCAGTGGAGGTGGTAAATAAACAGTCATGTTCTGTACATATTTTTGAAAGTAGAACAGATAGAATTTGCTGAGGGAGCAACTGTGAGATGGGGAAGAAAAAGAGAACATAAAGAAAATTGCAAAGTCTTTGCTTATTGCAAGAAATACATGAGAACCTGCCTATAAAGCCTGGGATGCAGTGCTTAGTACAGAGTGGAGGCTCCGGGACAGATAATTCCTATATAAATTTCAAGGTGGACATTGTAATTTCTTCATCCAGTACATGGTCGTGGCTTTATCTGTATCACAGGTTTACAGTCAAGAGACTGAATGTAAACTGCAAAGTGGTTTATACATTTAAATCCTTATCATAGATGTTAAAGAAGGATTTGGGGGAAGAAGTGGATACTTGGCCCCCATGAACAATGGGCCACGACTAACTGTATTTATAGCCTTTTTAGAAGTTTCTCAATGCTAAAATCATTTTAGAACTTGAAGCAGTAGGAAGGGAAGACATAAAAGTAGAGGCACACATGAGAAAGGTGAAGGCTTTGCGGACGTGACTAAGGTTAAGTCAAGGGCAAAGTTCCCTAGAACAAACCAGGGCGATGTTAAGGTGAATGCACAACACTCTCAAGGTTTATTTTTGGCTTAGGATAAACTAACATTGAACTGAAGTTCTCCAATAATAAAGGCACTCATCGAGGGAAGTAAGATAAAACATAAAAGGAAATTGTAGGTAGGGTCCATTTTAAAATGGATCAGTTTAAACTTGCCTGTTTAGGAACTATTTTAGGTAAAACGCTGACTAAATAAATCAGAGGTAGGTGTTTACTTCATCTTTTTAACCACTTTATAATAAATGATGAAGGGAATGTTATTTTCTGCCATTCCACTGCCTTCAAATGCAGATCTTAAACTGTTATCAAATATACTAGATAAAGGGGGCCACTTTCATCAAACCTGAACTATTTTGTTTTATTCCTATTATTATGAATCCTGTTACACTGCTCTGTAACACATACATTCATGTGAAGTGTCTTTAAATTTTAAGAGGTAAACAGGGCATCCATCTGACTATTAGCTTCAGGATTTCACAGAATCATATTGTGAAAGTCACTGATGTTTGAAAAAAAGGGAAAAACTTGGAGAGTAGTTATCACTAAAGAAATAATTTGCAGTGATTAAAATGGTGGCACCAGAATGAGTGAGAGATTATTCTAATGGTTTTATAAAAGTTTTCATTACATTACCAGCTTTATAATGAATATTGACAGACATGTGCTGTGAGAAAAACTGTACCTCCACCTGCTAAGAAATGGCACGCACAGTTAAGAAAACTGCTTGGCATTTTTAGAATCAGGTGCTTCTGTGGCTTTCTTCTGAAAGGTATTTCCCCTTGGAACTTGCATTTTAATTACTGATTAATATTTTTCTTTTTTTTTTGTACTGATCAAGATACTTGATTGAGCTTTATTTAAACAGGACATATGCATTGCTTCAAAGTGGTTTTGCATGAAATGTGAATATAGCAACTACGCTATTTATTTAAATCTCAAATAGATTAGCAACTAATACCTTATGTCTTTCATTTAGCTGTCCTGCAATAATATTAAGACTATTACATGTGCCTGAATTACAAAAGATTTTTTTCAACACTGATTTCCATATTATTCACTTAAAGCTAGCAATGTAAAATTGCCTTTAATGTGTACCGTTTCAACTTTAAAGTTTTTCTTTTTAATCAGAGAAAATCAAGTTGGTGAAATACAATTATGATTTTCTCCAATTACGTTACCTTTAGGCAATGCTGTCTTTTAGATTTGTAACATCCTCTGTTATGGTGCTATGGAATTATGGAATGTACAGTGTTTAAGTGTATGTTTCTAAAATCAACAGATTAGAGATTCTTAGAAATACGATATACTTTATGTATTAAAAACATTTCTAGCACCTAAATGTATTTGTTATATGTTTAAAGTTTCAAAGAGTAATAATTCTGTATTGAATTAAGGACCTTAGGAAAGTTTGACATTTCGAGGCTCTATTTTTGAATTATTTGGATAGTATTGTATATGTAAGAGGATACATCAGTTCCCCTTTAAGAATCACCAAAATAGTGTTATTAATTTCTTCCTTAAATATTTTTAAAATACAAAAAGTTACTACTGGCCTGAGCTTAACGATGGAAAGTTTTAGACTGAAAGGAAAATTATTCAGAAGGTTGAAAGCAGTTAAAGTTATAAATGAGAATCTTTAGGTTAGCTATGTAACATCCAAAGTCTCACATAAAAGCAAAAGCTTTTATTTATTTTATTAATCTTGATCTTAATTTTCAGGGTGGGTTAAAATGAAACTGTTCTATTCTTTCCAGAACTGGTTTAATTTTACTATTTTGATTAATTTTTCTTCTGTTTAAAAAAAACCATTTTATGATTCGGAAACTGTTGTAACTGACATTAGAAATCCCAGACTCTTTTCCTATAAAATTGCAAAACTATTATTTTTTTAATTAAAAACTTGAACTCACTCTTCAACCCTTTCGATCACATGGATTTTTTTTCCCCCTCACGAAAAAGAAAATCAGCTTCCGTGTCTCAGACATATAAATTCTGCTATTATTGCAATACAGCAAACAAAGTTTCTGAAAATGAATATTTCTAGTGTAGTAGTGTTGGATTTCAGCATGGTGATCCCAAGGTCTTGACAATGTGCTTATATTATTAGTCTAGACATCCTGAAGCCATCACTGAAGAAAAATTCTAAGAGAATTCTACACTACACATATTACTTTTTAGGGAGGATGGTAATGCAGATAATATTATCCAAACATTTAATTAAACAACAAGGAAAGAAAAAAAGCTATACACTCAGCACTTCTTCCACTGATAGAATTATTGGCAATGGGATATTTGGCCCTTGCAAAAATCTAACTTAAGCTGTTTTTTGATGAATAATAAAACCAAAGTGCCTACTGGAAAGAGAAGCTTTTAAATATATCAGCGGTGATAGAATTCAAACTGGGATAGGAAATGACCTAATGTTATGAGTTCAGTTCCGCCTTTTACAGATAGAAGTCACAGCAAATAACCTAGCTCTTTCATGTTGGAAAACCAAAAAACAAGCTCACTTCTGAGAGACAGAGAAGTTCATCTGAGATCAAAACCATAAACTGGGAGTTTTACTCTGGCTTCATGTCTAACTTACTCCTAGGCATTGGCCAAGTTACTTTAACCTCAAATGGTTCATCTATAAAATGAGGATTACTTTACCCTGTGATGATGCACAGAAATTGAAGCCTTGCTCTCAGTGCTTTTTGAAGTTCTTCAGTAAGCAGTAAGGCATTATTCAGACAAGTGTAGAGATTATCATCTGGAAGAAAATAGCATTGAGGAGAAAAAAAATCAAATAGGTCTGTGATGTGTCTGTTAAAGAATATGTAGATGATTATGCATACAAAACATGTTACCTTAGTTCTGTGGACCTCAAGTGGTATTACAGATAAAACAAAGCTTAAGAAAGGTGTTATTCACCATAAAAAAAAATGAAAGTAAAAGATGGAATAGATCTGTCTTGAGTAGATCGAAAGAGTAAAAATAGGGAAAAGTGTTTTTGTGTTCCAGGAAGAATAATCCTAATAGAGGGATTATTCAGGTAGAGTGGAACCAAAGGCTGTTAGGGAAGCAAAGAAGGACTGGGGTCTGTGAGCACTTTCACTGCAACTTTTAATTATGCAAACATTTAGTCACACAGTTTCTAAAAAAGGGAATCTATGCAAGCCGAGAAACTCCTCCAAGCCCCCGCTTGCAGCATAACTCACCACATCAGTGCTTTGAAAGGTAACAAGGACACTCAGCAAACGCAGTTCTCCACTAGGCTGAGTTATAGGAAGATTCCACTCTAACAAACCAACAACAGCAGCAAGTACCACCAGAATAACAACACAATGAGCGGTTTCAGCTTCATGTCCATTTTTAAAAAGATGGTTGTAGTAACGTCTGGTCTGGATCTCCACTCTCCGTTAGAACATATTTCAAAGCAGGAAAAGGATTTTTTTTTTAATTTTATGGCGTCTTATAAGAGAGATTCAATTTTCTTCCAGTTTTGAAGCTTCCAATACCTTGTCTTCATGAAAACCGTTCTAAAGTGCTTTAAAAACAAACAGGAATAATTCAGGCTAGAGAAGTACTCTATCCTGATAATTTAACAGGAGAGAATGTTCAGGAGTAATCAATACATAATTCTTCTCAATATCTTAAATATATCTTTTTTTCCCCCTCCGTTTGGCATAAGGAGTGTGAAATGCAGAGAGCACAGGGCTAATTTTCATTTACAAACACAGAATTTTCCTTCAAGGAGCAGTGTGTGTTTTCTTAATCGCTGATAATAAAAGGCATCTGTGCCCTTGTTTCATCTTGCAACTGAAGAGTGTGAAATTTCCACACACACACACACACACACACACACACACACACACACACTTCTCTCATAGGTTAAAATCCTATTAGAATAATCAACTGGCACGTACAAAATTTAGCCACAAGCAGACATTTTATTTAAAAAAGAAAAAACATCTTTCCATGGACATCTTACACTATTAAACTTAAAAGATCCCAACTGATGGGGTGGGGATTGCCCAGAGCACATACATTAGTCAATAAGGAACAGAGTGCTTTGATGTGTTTTGGCTATTGCAAGCCAAGTTCCTATTAATTATAGGTTGCTTTACCTTTCCACACATAATTTCCCTTTATTAAACGTACAATGTATTTTATATTATGATTATACCGGAGCCAGGCTAGCTGATGATTCCCTTCTTTTGTATTATGTGACGACAATAACTGGTCTTACAAAACCTAACATATTTTTGGTGAGGATAGCACGTAAAATATGAACATCACAGAATCACCTTTTAGAGTAATCCTTAGGAGGTTAAAAAATGAAACATTTTTAAGATCATTCTACTTAACCCCATATAATTCCTTTGCTCACTTGAATTTGATTGAGGGCAGTAAGTGTTTGTTTTCTATTTTACATAAAAGCGAATACCCCACAATTACACTCATTCAGGCAAATTTGGCCTTTGCATTGTTTGATTGTACTAACCAAAAAGTACTCAAAATTTGGTGAGTTGATCCATTTCTTATTTGAAGATCTGTAATACATAAAATTTGAGAAGAAATGCCCGTTTGTAAAGAAATATAACTTTTTTCTTCAAGATTCATGGTGAATACTGAAAGATTTGTATCTGAAAACACTCTAGCATTCCTACTTACGCTTTCCCAAAAGACCCAGTAAGGTACAGAGGATGGAAACAGCAAGGAATATTCCTCCCAGAAAATATGATTTTAACGTTAAAAATCACATCTGTGAACTAAACAAACTTTTGGTTTTGGTTTACTTTGATCAAAGGATAGAGTCTCAAAAATTATTTAACTCCCAATTAAACAGTTGACTTTTAAATTGGATAATGCAAGAAAAGAAGTTTTCGAATCTGGTACATTTTAAAGCATAATTACATTAATATTAAGATAAAAAGTACAGCATTTTATTTTCTTATTAAGTTTGTGACTATGCAATTCATAGATTGTGATATGTAAAAAGAGAAACTCAGCTATCCATCTCTGAGGATTATACCTGTCTTAAACATAGTTAAGACTAGCACTGAAGAAGTATAACCCCCATTATCCACCCCCTTATTTTTATAGCATAAATGTTCTTGCAGATAACACAATCACTTGGAAAAACACAAATTATCCTTTCTTCCAAAAAAAAGTTAATTTGATAGATGTCAGTGCTCATTTATCATGTATATAATTCAAGTGCAGTAATTGCAATTAACTAACATAATTAAGGGTTGTACTTGAATTTCAAGAAAGCCAACTGTGTTGAAATGTGTGTGTGACTCAAAGACCAGTGATACTCAGCTTTCAAATACCACCGGATTCTACATCTCCCTGAAGCAGTCACATCTATGGAATCAGTATCATTTGTGACAGCAGATAAAATGCAGATCACAGGACGAATATTTCCCATATGGTTTCGCAGAGGAAGATGTGATCACGCTGATAACTTGTATAGTTGCACAGACTAAAGATCCAGGACAGCAGATCTGCCCCAGCAACAACCTATACTTTACATTTAAGACACAGCCCTTCTTTCGTTCAAACCACGTCAAGGCATGATCCCTGCTGGGGACCTAATCTATAACAACTTTGTGACTTCCTACTTCTACAGCTTAATTATCTAGGATGAATAGACAACTAGATACATTAACATGACCCTAGAAGCCAAACCTGTTACTCTCCTCAAATATTCATTTGATTTTCCAAAGTAAATATTTTCCCCGACCCCTCTACCACTCATTTTCTCTTAAATCGGTTGCTAATGCTTTGAAAAGTCTCCTGATATTTTGCAAGCAGCTTTAAAGTAAACAACTCCTGACTGTATAATTTTAGCCTTATTGACTGGTCCATTGATAGAAACTGAAGCACACAAGAGGTCTAACAGATTTAGCGTAATGTTAATCACACCAACCATTTTGGCTCAAAGATAAGTTAAGAGATCTTTGCGGGAGGTGTACAAATCTGCAGCAAATACTTGAGCAGAGAGCTTGCTTTGTTTTACGCCAAGAAGACCTACTTTTTAAGAATGAGGCAAGAGTAAGTGGAGAAGATCAGCACCCTAAGCAGAATAAGGATGACTTTGCAGCATGAAAATATAGGTCACAGCTATTTCCATGGCATAAGTACCACTGGCTACATCATTTATACCGAGATCATTTTGGGAAAACTACCAGCAACAAGAAGTGCTTAAGTGGACAGCAAACACATCTTGTCTTAACAAGGTACTTTGAGTTCCATTTACAATCTGTTGAGCTTAACATCAGTCAACTATATGACTTGCCTTAAAAAAATAATGTAAATGAGCTAGAAGTTGAATAGCTTCTTTGCCTGTTTTTTTTTTCCTTCTTTTTTTCAAGTTTAGGTGGTAGGGCACAGAAAAGCAAGAATGAATAGTGAAAGCCAGCTGTATTATTTTAGTATGTAGGGGAAAAAGAAGAACATAATTAGGTTTACAGCGTTAGTGGCCCATTCTAAAAGAATGCCTTTTTGAAGCAAACACAAACAACACCCCCTATGAATCCATTCCATTTTCAATGAATTGAAGTAGTGGTAAGGAGGGAGTCATGCATCCACTCCAGTTGTAAATAGACATTTTCCTACATGTGAGTACATAATCCCTGCTGACATTAATGAGAATGACACACAGGCAGGAAGGAGAGAATGGCCCCTTTTTTTGTTCTCACTCACATGGCCCTAGAGTCCATTTTACAACTCCAACTTCAAACTGGTGGAAAACACATCCTGCGGATTGATAATGGAAAAATGAGATTAACCAAGTGAGCAAACAGCCTTCCTTCTTTCTGTGATGTGGGAAGCTAAACAATACAATGGAAAAGAATCTTGTTTTTCACCTTTGCTGTTCATTCTTTCTTTTCCCTCCATTACCCACTCTATTTAAGAACCACTTCATGCTTGTAAAATCCCCTTTCTTGGTTCATGTAAAAGAGTAATAAAATCATTATAGTTTTCCTTCGCCAAAAGGTACTTTAGAGACTAATCTTAATTTAGATCCAGACACTGCTAAGTTAAATACATCAGTGTTGGGAAAACGAATTAGGAGAGAGGTCATTTTTCTTACTAATTTTTTAAAAAGGTGTTGCAGATTGAAAATGCCTTAGGAATCATTCCTTAATACTATGGCTACATTACAAAGTCATAATTCTCCCGCTTTGACACTTGGGATTTCCAGTGGCTTGTTTTAGGAATCTACATTAGGATTTCATTTTGTACTTACTGGTTCATACCAAGGCTGAGATTCCCTTTACTGAAGTGGAACAAAATTCAACTTTTCAACATAACGGCTCTGAAGAGTCTCATAACAAAATAGGTAGACATGGCCCCTCAACAACTTTGACTTTTAAAAATAATCTTCAAAAATATTTGCATATAGTCAACATTGTCTTCCTCACAGAAATAAGCAGTCTAGAATGAGTCTGTCAAGTTGCCCAATTCTTTGTGTGCTTTATTTAGATCTTTTTCACTTAAATGAAGCAATATGTTTGTTTATATGTTTTGATCCTAAGGGAAAACTGATAAGATCTCAAACTGGAGACTGCAGCCTTCATTTATAGATGAAAAAGAAAATGAAGCCCTCTTACCATTACTAAAAACCTGTTATTGTGTGGACACAAAAATAATGGAATGTAATGAAGTGAAAATTCTTTTTTCTAATTACTTTTGAATTCATAAAAATCCATAATAGCTAAAAGGTTTTAAGGCTAGTCAAATTTGGGAAAATGAAAGGAAACATGTCTTAAGGGCTGGGCATGTTACAATGAAAGATGACATATTAAAACCAAGATACTGATCTGTTAACTGAATCCATTGAGACAGTTAGGCTCAAGGATGTTCGCTAACATTTTTACTCCCCAGTAAGCTACAATTTGAGTAATTCCTCATCTTCTCCTCCTCCCCCTCCCCACCCCTCTCCCTCCTTCTTTCCTCTTCCTCCTTCTTATTCTCCCCCTTCTTCTCCTTCTTCCCCTCTCCCTCCCGCTTATTTTTCTCCTCCTCCTTCCTCTTCCTTTTCTTCTTCTTTTTCTCCTTCTTCTTCTTTTAAAATATGTGTCCCCAGAAGACTCTCTGAGATTGCTTTGGTGCATTTGTAACCTAGCAGCTATGAGGAACCTACAGAGCCTTCTGAGATAGCATCGTGCAGATTCTTTGTTCATGAACCATTTATTTCACAGGATAGTAAGACACCCATTTTGCACGTACTTATCACTCTGGCTACATAATATGAAAGGTTGCCAAGAGTTCTTCACTGCTTTTCGGATTCACTTGTCATGAACAAAATATGTGATTAAGTTCCATTTTCTCTAAAAGGAACTCTATTCGATTCTCTTCTTGGGAACGGAAAGGGAGAAGTAGAAGGGTATTAGGTCTTTATTCCTTGCCTTATAAAAAGAACATTACTACTGGAGCGATCTTACCATAAGTGAATCCATAATCAATAAACAGACACTTGGTATACAGTTGAGGCATGTCTCTATCTCCTGTTCTGCGTATGAGAACTAATAGGGATATATCCAAAGTAAGTGCTCTATAAATAATTGCTCTTTAAAAAAGTTGAACTAATACTGTAAACCAACTATAATGGAAAAAATAAAAACCATTAAAAAAACCATGGAATTAGTGTTATCCACAAAATAATTTGATTTTTAAATAAATATGGTAAAATAATACATTGCAGTATTTATTATTGCATGGAAACAGTCAATTAAACATTAATTTTATCATGAAGCTTACAGCAGCTGGTTACTTCCACAGTGAGTGACCCAAGACTGCTAGAGCTAATAGTGAGGTTGCCTGGAATCACTTAACCACTCTTCAACCTGTGGCTTCAGTCAGGTTTTCACTCATAATCTGGTTTCTTACATGTTCCAGGAGGAAAAAAATCAGATATCGAATCTCATTAAATGGAAATGGATTTAACTGCCTGTGGATACATTCCAAAGATATTCTGTGCATGTTTAGGTTTTCTAGGTTGTTTGAAACTGTTGAAAAATTACCTAGTAAATAGAGCCTTACTGTCCTAAGAATCACAGTCTCATATGTTTACATTAAACTTTAATTTTTATCTCCTTGCTTCAAGGTACTACCGAAATTTTCTATAAGATCCTTCAGCCAATAGTTGTGAAGTTTATGACTGAATATCTTAAATTACTGCAAATAGTTAGGTATCTGCCCTTTGAGTTTGATAACCTTAATACTTCCAAAATGTCCAAAAGTTCATATGGCATGTACTAATTCTTCTTATATTCATTAGCGCCAACACCCAGATCCTCTTCTACTAGACTCATGGAGATTCTGGCTCCCCCAGCATGCCTAGAGGGTCTTGGAAATACACCTCTTAAGTGGTAGGAATGAATCTACTATTGGGAAATCTGACCGATAATAGGCAGGAGAGGGGAAAAAGCTATCCTCTGTCTCTCTTGGCTTTAAGATATTATGTACGACTAGGAACTTGACTGTGTTTTTTGTGGTGCTATGTCCCAAATAAACCAAGTATATGGGTCTAGGAACCACATGGTGAAAACAGGAGATAATTAGTGCCTGTCACCAACAGTCTCAAAGATCCACTTGTACAACTGGTACATCCCATTCCTATAGTGAGAATCAAGATCCCAGGAAGGATACTTCCACAAGGGTACACAGAAATGGCTCTATTGATGAAGAAGTTGAGACTACCATCTGGCTCTTTTTAACACATCACACCAGTGAATCAGTAGACAAAGACGGGAAATGCTATATTAGGGAGGATAATAAATTCTGATTAATATGAAGAAACAGGTTGCTACTACACAATGAGAGCAGAAAAGCTGTGTCTGAAACTCAGAATATTCACTAGGGGAACTCTTGTTTCCATGATAACAAGAATGGGTAATTGAAAGTCCCTGAAAAATGAAGGTTTGTGCCACTCTACCTGGCAAGCAAGCAAGACTAGCCAAAATACTGGCTGAAGGTGAGAAATTCCAGAAAGGGTAATAAAAGAGGACGACAATAAATATTAGAGTCCTAGGTTCAGTTGTAGCAGTGAGGGGTTATGGTTTGGTGGGCTAATCTTTCTTAAGTCTTTTAAAGAGATTACCACTGTCACTATCTTCCTAGAATGTACTGGCACCTCTCATCTCAGGAAGAAGTGAGAATATCTAGTTCTTAGGTGGAATATGGATGAAGGGTGAAAATGCATCTGAGTGGCTTAAGTAGTAAATCATATCAAGTAGTGGATTAGGCTGGATCCAGTGTCTTCACATTTTCACTTTGCATAGCCTGCTCCCTGGGCCTTGAGTATTTGCTCAATGGAGAGCCCCCAACATTTGTCTTATCTCCTAAGATTTCCAACACTTTCCTCTTCTCCCTGTGTCTGGTCCTCAATAGGGTTTCATTGTATCATACACTGCAACAAGAGTTCCAGCAGCTCTGGAGTCCAGGGCCAAAGCAACCAGATCTATGGGGTTTCTGGCTTCCTCAGTGGCTGCCCAGAGGGCTTGGTAAATTCAAGTTGGAAATGCAGGACACTTAATGGTATTGTAGAACGATTTTTAATAAAATACAGGCAAGAGATGGGAAGAAGCCACAGGTAGATTCATCTTTCTTTCCATTACTGATTGCACTATGTATCTCTTTAAAGATATTTCATATGACTGAGCAGCTGGCTAGTTTTCTTGTGAGGCTCTGGATGGCTTGGTAAGCTTTCCCTGTTTCCCTGCCTCTCTTCTTATTTTCCATTACTCTTGTTGGCCCAGAGATTGCATTACCCAATAGAACATTAACATATTTTCTAGGGACTTATGCTAAGATAATCACTCACCTGTGAAAAAATTCTAGGCTGTCAATGTCCTTGGTGTGAGGTATGTAGAAGAGACTTGCTACATCAACTCCCTCATTCTAGAGACTATACATGTAGTAATAAAATCTTAAATCATAATAATGCATTATCTATATCACAATGACCTCCTATACAGCTTTAGTAAAATGAAGATCCTTATTAATTTTCATTCTAACTTATTTCATGCTAATATATTCCTATTCTTCATAATTCACAAATTTATCCTGGTTGATGGTCATATTAAGTTTTATCCACCATTCTAGTTAGTCGAATCCCTTCAGAATTTTACCTTCCAAAAATGTCAGTTTGTCTCCTTAAACAATATCAATTAAACATGCAAAAAGTATGCAAACACACAAGCTGATATTCTTAGCCAAATCATTAATAAAGCCTTGGAGAAGACAGAACTGAATACAGTCTCCTGTGTCATGCCATTATAGACTCCTTACAGATTGATATTGACTGTTGTTAAGCTTCACTCATCAGTTGTAGTAATTGAATCATTTACGAACCCACCTAGGCAAACCATTATCTATTTTATCACTGAAGATTCTGACTTTATAATAGGCTTCATGTCACAGTCCTTAAAAAATTTTTTTTGTTAAATTTTCTACTCAATATGGAAAATCACTTGAGAATTTAATTGTGACGGATGATGTTCTTTTAAGGCCAAATGGTTCCCTTTGGAACACTTGAGGAACAATAAGAATGTCCCTGATCAATTTAATAGTACATATCAAAAATGCCATAAGATGCACATAACTCTTGGTTCAGTAATTCTATTTCTAAAAATTTACTCTAAGGAAATAATCATCAATATGTGTAAAACATATATATGTAGATTTTCTTTATAGAAGCAAAAATAAAAACAATTTCAGTCTCCAACAGCAGAGGTTTAACAAAAGTAAGTTAGGCAAATCTGGAAGTTAGAATAAAGTTTACTTATTAAAAATAGTTCCAAGACTATTTAGTGACTGAAAAAATATTTGTATTACGTGAACAAGCAGCTAGATCTCTTTCTGCTATGCTTTAGATAGAATTTGTTGGATAGAAGCAACAGAAATCTTTGATTATTAAGAGATCAAAGAGCTATATTTATCATTCTATGGGCTAAGCATAGCATCTGGCTTCTACCACATGTCCCCTGCCCATGGAAGCATTGAATCAGCTACGATCTAGGACAAATGTTGCATGCATAAACGCACAGCACACAGCAGGAAATAGACAACTAACAAGAATTAAAACTAAACCAGAATCATCACCACAATCGTGATACTAAACATTCTGGCTTAGGTCATAAACATTCTGTGTAAGTCATTCTGGCTTATACACTATTTTACTTGAACTACAGGCTAACCAAAACAGCCTGTTCATGGCCTATTAAATATGCATTGTACATCTGCTTTAATCATTTAAAAGGTGCATTTAAAAAAATCAAAATGGAGTAAGTATTGTTCAGGCCTTCAGAATGAAGCAGGGTGACCATTATGGTTGCAGTTTCAGAAACATTCCTATATTTTTGAGAACTTGAATCTTCTGAACTGTATCAGACTCAAGGACACCACAAGCCAGCCATTCTCCAAACACTACCTGCTAGCTGCCAGCTGCAACACTATGACCTCAAGTTCTCCCCTTGTAACTGTGCAACCATTTTGGACCCCAACCTATCCTTGCTTAAATGAGCACACTTAGTTCTTGCCAGCTCCAATCCTAACTGGTGACAAACAATTTGCATAATTTGTGAGCTTTGCCTTTATGAGCCTCCCCAATTTTGTAATCCTATGGAACATGATTCAAGTACTTCTTGAATCTGTGTCTCCCAGGCTATAGTCCACAGTTTGACTCAAACAAAACTCTTCTCTAGTCCTATTTTAGATTGGTTTATTGATTATTATCCATTAACAACAAAGATACAGAGAATAAAGCATGCTGGGGTGTTAAGGAGAGTGCCTATTTTAAAATAAATTTCCTACTTCTAAGAGCGCAAAGATGAGTCACAGTGAAATGAACCCTTTCAATGAACTGCTAGCCCCATTTTCTTTCCTCAGCTGTATGCCTGTAGACATCCAGTTTCTCATACCCACCCATTCCTGGATCACTTTTCTCTTGTACTGTATTCTGACCTTGTATCTAGGCATACTGAATCTAGCACACACCTTAACAAAAACAAAAATAAATGTTCAACTCATTGGCATTACATTATAAACACTGACAAAGCTGTGTATTTTCCTTTCTGTTTTTGTATTTTCACTCAGCTCATTTTTTTTCCCAAGTTGGACACACATATATAATGAGAATGCAGATCAAGAAATAGGATATTACCAGCCTCTAGAAACTTCCCCCTCTTACCACTGCCTGTAATTAATCCATCCCCACAAAGATTAACTGCTTTTTTGGCTTCTAACATCCATGATTACTTTGACCTCCTTTTAAACTTTATATTTATGAAGCCATAGACTATATTCTCTTTTTGTGCCTAGCTTTCACTCAACATTATGTTTGTGAGAGTCACCAATATTGTAGTAGCTGCAGTTCATTCATTTTCATTACTACATTTTCCATGGTAGAATAAATCACAATTTTATCTATCCACTATTCTACTGATAACTAATTAAATAGTTTTCATTCAGTCCTCTTACAAGCAGTGCTATTGGAACATCTTAGTTCTGTGAGCATATGTAAATATTTCGGTTGGTTATACATCTACTAAAGCAATTGAGTATCAAAGAATAGGCATGCATTTAGCTTAAGTAAATATTAGCTTGGTGGAATTTAAGATATTATTTTCTCTTTTGTATTTACATTTTAATAAGAGTTAAGAAATCGTAAGCCGTAAGAGTAAATCTCTAATTGTGGAATTCAACTGCCAAGGAGATAGTCTGAATGTCAAGGAAACTTCCTAAATTACATGGGGACCATTAAAGCCAGCTGAGCTTTCCCTTAACTGATTTTCATATCAGGGCAAGAAGAGATCATAGAAATATTTTTGCTAGTTTATATTAATGAAAAATTGTTTCCATTCTGAAACCAATTATATAATTCTTATAAGGTCTTAACCAGATTTGTCACAAGTCTAATAGAGTAGACATTTCTTGTTAAACTGTTCGTTTGAAATCCATGTTTTTTTAATTTTCATTTAAGACTTAGCTTTTGTTTAAAATTATAGAAAAACATCTAAGTTAATATAATACTAAAGAAACATCAGTGCTTCAGAACCAGAGGTTTATCTGAAATGACAAAGCAGGAGAAGAATCTGAATCAGAGAAAAGTTTTCAAACTGTTTTATGAGTTTTATAAGGAAACCCTTTACTCTTGAAATGAATAGTACAAAGATATTTGCTAAACCAGGGCCCTCATCACTTAGAAAACATTTTCCTTAGTAGGAGGTTAAAAATCAGAACAGAAGTGGAAAGTGGATAAATACATATGTATTTTTACAATAAGAATAGAGCTTCTCAAGATTAAACACTTTGGTGTTAATTCGTTTGTGCCTCTCTTACATAAAGAGTGTGTTATCATCTATGTCAGTTTAGTCTCAGTCTTCCACCTGCTAAAGAGTATGAACTCCTGAAGGGTGAAGAATGTTTTATTCCTTTTTTTAACTAAGGACTCAGCCAGTGCCTTTTTTTTTTTTTTTGCCAATATATAGCAAAATCAGGACTTTGCTATATATTTGTTAAAATGAGTCTTTTAAAGTAGGTTACATATCAAACCCATGGCAATACAATCCTGCGTATATGGAATACAGGTAATTATTCTCGGTTTACTAGATGCAAAAAGTCTGAGTTGTGCTGATACATATGAGTACGAATCTATAAATTCACAAGCATATAAACTGTCTCAGTCTCATGTTACTTATGTGAAAGTGGGATAACAGTTATTTCAAGGGTTGTGCAAAGGAAATGTGATCATATAGATAAACCACTCAGTGATAGTAGTGTAGAGAGCAGAAACTCACTAAATATTGACTCTCTTCAACTTACAACATTGACATTTTAGTGGATGAATTTTTAGTAGATCCTCACCCCCCCAAAAAAAAACTTTTACAATCAAGAATCTTGGAGTTGGTGAGAAAGAGATTCTAGAAGAGCTCCACTTCACACAAATCTGACATTTGTCCACTGAAGTATCTGACTATCTTGAGACATAAAAGGAAAAGGAAAACGAAAAGGGAGAGGAAAGGGACAGATGGCATTATTAATAAAGAAGAGTAGGACTCCTCAAGTTGGTTTTCCCATACTCAAATATAAAAGTAAATACAGATTCTAAATGCCGCTCTTTCTTTTCCTTAATGCAGTGCAACTGTAAATGATCAACAGCTAGCTACAAGGTAAAGAACATGGGTTTTGAGAGATTTAACCTTTACTATATTGATTAAATATGAGTAATTAGATTAATTTCTCCAAGCCTCAGTTTCTGCTTATAAAATGGTATACAAGACTTGAGGTTATCAGCATTAAATAAGGTATTTTAAGTCGCACAAAAGATTTTTAAAAAATTAGTTCTTTTATACATACTTTTTTCTTTCTTTCCCCTTTCGCCTTTACCAGCTAATGACTCAGAGGTCTCTCAGCGAAAAGAAAATGGAAAGACATCGAAAGGCATTGTGTTAATTGAATTGTTGTCACCCCTCCAAATTTATAGCATTCACTATTTTTTACTACTGTTTGCCAAGTTAGGAAAAGATGAAAACACTATATATCTATGTGTTTTGACATTCTGCATTTCTTAATTTCCCAGCAAAACCTTTCTATTAGTTAAATAGCAATATTCATTTGTTATTGAGACCTTTAAAAAGTAATGATTAACTAACCTTTAAATTTGAATCTTGAGAAGAATGTGTTTTCATAATCAGTGCCAGTCTTTTCTGCCTCTCCAATCGTTTCTCTGCCTACAACTTGCCTTGCCCTGAGAAAACCACTGTATAGGAGTCCCCAACGAGGCAGAGCAGAAAGGAACCTGACTAGTACCCATGAGGACAAAGGTTTGATCCCTGGCCTCGATCAATGGGTTAAGGATCCTGAATTGTGGTGAGCTGTGGTGGAGGTAACAGACACAGCTTGGATCCAGAGTTGCTGTGGCTGTGGTATAGGCCTGTGGCTACAGCACCGATTTGACCCCTAGCCTGAGAACTTCCATACGCTCCAGCCCTAGAAAGACCAAAAAACAAAACAAAACAAAACGACAAAAACCCATTGCATAGCTCAGGGAACTATATCCAATATACAATCTCTTAGGATAGACCATGGTGGAAAATAATATAAAAAAAGAATGTATGTGTATATATGACTGAGTCAGGTTGCTATGCAGCAGAAATTGGCACATTTTAAGTCAATTACACTTTAATTTTTAAAAAAGAATTAATACAAAAGAGCCCCAACATTCTGCCCATAAATCACAAAAAAAATAGCAGTAAATAAAAAGATCTGGCCTTTTTTGTTATTGTTTAAAAAAAAAAGCAAAAGCAAAAAAAGAAAAGAAAAAGGGGAAAAAGATCCTATATAGGTTTTTAATCATTTGAAACATATAGGATATAACTTTTGCTACCCTTCCTCTAAGTAAAATTTCTCTTTAATGCTGCTTACTTGACATTTACTTGCATATTTTGCCCATGAAAATCATAGATTCAAACATGGGGTACGAATAATAATTTTTGCGGGTCATAACAGCACTTCCCAGTTTTTGAAGAGGGAGAGGAAGGATGAAATCTTTTTCTAATAGTGAGGGTGGGACTGGAGTGGCTGTCTTCTCAAAGACTTCACCTGCCTGGTCACAGTGATGGACTAGCAATGACTCTTGATCAAAGCTGGACCAGTTAGTGATCTTGGGAGTCTGGCCAAAGGATTCAGGTCTCAGCCCCTCTGGAGGGCAAAACTGGGAAAGAAAGTTTTAGATATTCCTATTTTTCTTTTTTTTTCTTTCTTCCCTTCCTTCCTTCATTCCCTCCTTTTTCAAATGTATTGAGGTATAATCAAACTACACTTTGCATATTTATTATTTAAATGCAGACGGTTAAGGGTTGTAATCTGATCTGTTTTGAAATGTGTATTTACCTGGAAAGCCATCACCACAATACCATATCAAACATTTCCTGTACTACTTTTCAAAAAAAGTCTGAAATTGGGAGGAAATTTTGCCTGTGGACTTAATTGTCTCTAAGACCTATATAGGACCCACCTGCATGCTGATCAGATGAGCCAAAAAATCTTTAAGTCTGAGCTGGATCATTTTCTACTAAGAGTCATCAATAACTGTCCTGATTACTAGCACATCCAGAAAGCGTTTTGCAGTTATTTTATAAGCAAAACTCAAATCAATTTTCAAATTCCTATCATGCTAAGTAAAATGTACAAAATTAATCACAAGTGCTCATTAATGTTTGATGAACTAGAAGCAATTCAGAAACCATTTGCTAATTTTTCTTTTAGTGTGAAAAGAACTCAGAAAGTAACTTGAAGATTTAATCCCTATTTCATTTTTCTGTTCTTCCTCAGTTCTAGCAAACTATGGCATCTTTTAAAAACCTTCTATGCTGAAAGATATTGAAAGATATAAACTGTCTAAATATTCTTGTTATAGGATGTGAAATAGCAAATCTCTTTGTGATCATTGAACACTGACAAGTAGAAGTCTTTGGCTAGGCCATACATAAGAAGGGGAAGGGTTATAAGAAATCATAGGAAGTCCATTGCCTCATCTCCCAATCTTCTTATTTCTAAAACATAGTCATCCTACTTTGGTAAGAACTAACTTGGAGGAAATAAAATGAGAAGAAAAACTTTGTCAGAAAGACTCCTTTCTAAAACTATGTCCCTAACTATCCCACTCCAGTCTTTGATTAGTCTAAACTTGCTGAAACATCCTGGAGTTGGGGTTCTGAATCTAAAAACTACAGTAAATTTAACTTTTTAAATTGTATACCAGGGCAAAAAGGACCATCCCATATAAATTTGATGGGTCATAGCATCGTTGTTCTTTGGTCATTGTAAGCCAGATTTAATTCAATTTATGCCTACTAGCTTGACATTTGAACTCTATTTCTAGGCATGGTTTTTGATGTCACTTGGGAAAATACATTCTTACTGGTTGAAATAATAATACCTTAAATATAGAGTATAAGGAATTAGATTCAGAAATAATAATTCAAATTCTCTTATAGAATTTATTGTGTAAAAACAACTATCAGTTTCACAAAAACACTTTATGGGTTAACTTCACTCATTTATTCGTCAACCCTTGAGCCCTACTCAGCCTCCAGGAGCACTTTGAAAAGGCCTACCTTAGTTTACCTTCCCTGGAACATACAAACTCATATTTCATAAGAAAGTAAACAGAAAATAAATAGGGAAAAAAGACAGTACATTGCATATGTCATTCTTTAGGTTTCATCAATTGGAAAGCTCAGCGTCCACTGTTGCTTCAATAGTTCTTTAAATATTTCTCCTCTTTTATATTGATCAGAGTTCCCTTCATACAAAGAATAACAAGTATCATTTACAAAATTCTTGGCAAATGCACAAACATTCCTAAAGATGTAATTTCCTCAGAATAAATGTAGAAATCATTTGCAATCTGATATGTGCTAGCATTTTAGTCAGAGATCACATCAAGAATAACACTCCACATTTCACCCAGCAGAGACTCAGAATTCACTAGGAATGACATTTAGCAAAGAAGTGGGTGAAAGCAAAGTAGGCAAACCAACTAGATTTAGGATGTGTGCCACAAATGCCTGTGGTCTTCCAGATTCTTCTGGCTTTATCTCTATCCTTTGTAACCTATATGTCTCCTCTGTTAGATGGACCATGTTTTGTTCACCTTTGCAATCATAGTGCTATGTACAAAGCAAATGCTTAGTTGGTTGAGTGGATGAATAATACCTTTGGTCAGGCTAAAGAAGAGCATATGCTAATTTATGCTGAGTAGAGGTGGAGTTGGAGAGAGAGGTGGGCATTGTGGCTGTGCTTGTCTACACAAGAGTTCACATTAAGTAGAACTCAAGTATGTGGGAGGAGGAGATCAGAATTCCTTATCTGGAATCTTTTCTAGGCCACAATTTCATGGGAAGATGTAGAGCTATGAAGAAGCATCTACAGAAATGCAACATTAGACATAAAATGGGTGTAGACAACAGTGGAAGCCCACTCAGTCAAGACCTCTTGGGGAGAAAAGGGATTCTTCAAAAGATCTCCATGAGCATGGAACTGAATTATAATTAGACTTTATGAATAAAAAAATAGATTTTTAAAATGGGGCACATACAGAATTGATCAAGAAGAGATTATCAAGAGAATATTACCCAACTATTCATTTGCAAATGAGCATTTTCTCACCCAACACTGTTTTCAGTTATGACTGAATGGAAGCTCTAATTAAATAGTCCTTTGTGGTGTCCAAAGTCCAAGACAGCAAGTAGTTCTTTTGTATGGGTTCATAAGTTTTCCCAGAATGAATTGTAAAACACTCATGCTTTCCATGAACAGAGGCAAGCTGGCCTGCCCAGTTTCTGGCAAATTTGTTAAGCAATACAGACTCTCCACTTCATCCTTTGGTCTAAACAATACACAGTTAACACAAATTAGTGAAGAAACAGAGACACAGGTCAGTCATCCAAAGAAAGATGTAAAAATAAAATAAAATATATGTAAAACACACAGAATGGATCAGAGCTGAAGCCCAGTACGAGTTAGGACAAATAAAAACCAACCAATTTGGAAACCTTCTTGGGTTTACAGGAAGGCCCTTCTGATGTCAGACTGTATTTATCTTCTGGATGGAAAAAAGAGGAGCAATAAATCTCTCATATCAAAGGCCTATTTAGTAGAAATAAATTGAAAGTGTTTTACCAATTAAAATGAACTAAATCTCCCCTAGGCAAACCTACTATTGGTTATAAATAGCATTATAAATGTGTGTGTGTGTGTGTGTGTGTAGCCTCCTGACATATTTAAAGGTAGCCTGGGAAAAGCTGGCTAGCCAAAACAAAAAAGTGATAATTCTAAAATCCGAGTTACCTTTAACTACTATAGCAATAAAAAGAGACGTTGCTGCTCTATTGTATTTTGCTGAAACCAAAGAATAGACTGGGCAAATAAATAAGCTGGAACCATTTCACAAGGATAACATGGTATTGCTGGGAGAGAATGTAGAACAAGGAAGCACAAAACCAGGTTTCTGCCCCAGTTCTGCCGAACTCTATGTGACTCTGGGCAGGTCTTTACACTCTAAACTTCATAGGCTACTTGAAAATAAAATAAAAATAGATTCTTTTTTAAATATTCCCTGAGATCCCTAAGTATCTATGATTCTAAAGGGAGAAAGGAAGATTTATACATAAAGTATTTCAAGAGTCTACAGTAATCATTTCCCTTACATCTAAAAGGGAAGATCCAAGGAATACATTGACAAATCTCCAAAAAAAATACCTCTCATCAGGAGTTCCCATTGTGGCTCAGCAGTAACGAACCTGACTAGTACCCATAAGGATATGGGTTCGATACCTGGCCTCCCTCAGTTGGTTAAGGATCCAGCATTGCCATGAGCTGTGGTGTAGGTCACAGACATGGCTTGGATCCTGAGTTACTGTGGCCGTGGTGTAGGCTGGCAGCTACAGCTCCAATCTGACCCCTAGCCTGGGAGCTTCCATACGCTGCACATTCAGCCCTAAAGAGCAAAATGAAACAAAACAAAAAAACTCCTAGAAACCTTTTGTCATCAAAATCCACCAAAATGCAGGTAGTCAAATAGAATTTTTCTTGAAACATTTAGCAATAAACATTGGTTAATATCTGGTGAGTACTTAAGTATTCAAAATCTTATTTAGTCCTCAATACAATCCTTTGATATAAATATTGCTTCATAATCCTATTGAAGATAAGCAAACCTAGCTACAGTAATAGGGTTTCTTTTAAAAGGCAGACCAGGATTTTCACCTCAGGCTGCTCAGACTCCACGTTTACTAACTCCATACAGTTAGCTAAGTTTGCCATAAATCGTCAACTTGTCTTCCAGCTATAGAACATACACTATTTGCACAGAAGCACTCCTTCAATATTTCTTCAGTGTCATTTGAAACCATTTCTTTCCCCTTGGTTTGTGTGAAAATAAGACTGTTTGAGGAAAATGAATCATTGATAAGTTATGCCAGCCTGTTGAAAGTGCCAGAATAACTCATTGGATTTTAACATTCTCAGCATCCAAATGCAATGTGTAAATTGGACTAAGTATCAGATGACTTCCTTCAAGGTCTTGCTTCACCAATTTGCCTTTGGGACCTTGAGCAAATCATCTCATTTACTCTGAATTTCAGGATCCCAATTACAAAACAGACTTTTCCTCACTTATAATGTAAGGAGGTAAATGGAAGGAAGAAGGATTTTGGAGGTAAAGAAGCTTAGATGGGAATTTTGTCAGGAGTCATGTAATTTTTCACAAATTCCTTCAGAACTTGAATCCCAGGTGCTTTGTCTGAAAAATAAGCAAGCTGTGGTCTCCTACCTCAAAAATCCTCTTCCACTGCTATGCAGAGCTCATATGTGACTACCTGTGACAAACCGGATTTGGGGTCTGTATACTGATAGCACCTGCCTTTATCTCCTTCAAAGACAAGAACACTTCGAGGGAAGTGTAGCTCTACTGCCTGCCTTGTATTTACAGAAATTATGAATGTGGTGGGATTATTTTCTCAGTTTACTGATGGACAAACTGAAATGCACAGGATTTAAATCTCCCAGCATCAACTACTGTGTGTGTAATTAAGATTCAATTTTAAGTCAACTGGGACACAGAATCTGAATTTTCATCACTCCTCTATATTAGATAAATTGCTTTGGACAAATTACTTAACCTCTTGGAATCTTGTTTTTCTCCTCTATAAAGATTTTAGTGTGAGTAAGATGGGGAATTGGTGGTAGGCAAAATGAACTCTCTAGCTCACTCCAACTCTAAAATTTATTGGTTTAAGTGCTTGTATAACAGGTAATTTATAGAAAGTATCCGACACATAGACAAGTATATTTATTGTTGAATACTACAGAAGGCATTCAATATAGAGACTGTGGGCATATGAAACACTTTTCTGCATTCAGCAACGTTCCTTCTCCTTAGCCAGTTTTAAAAGTGACCCATTCTTTCACTTTTTAGGTAGTCTCATTCTTACTCTAATAACAAAAACCGGTAGGTCTGCTCTTTTTCTACCAGAAAATTGTAGTTCCTTGATAGGTTAAGCTCCTTGGCTTTCAACCTCCTTGTTTATCCACTTAGGAAACTGGTTTACTGCCTCACAAAATAGCACACCCATGCGATTAGCACTTAATTATGCCCAAGTCAGTAGCTGGGCTATAGGCTCAGGTTGAGTTAACTCACTCAAAATAAGTCTGGATTTCGTTTGTTTCATTTGGATTGCACAGTGACAAAATTTACCATACCATTTACTACAGATTTTATTTTTCTGAAAGAACATAAAACTTTCACCTATTTCTCTTTTAATGTCAAAGTAAAAATAAATTACTTGGAATCTGGTATCAAATCCTTCCATGTTAAAAAAAGATTTTAAAAGTTGGCTGCATACACTTAGACATATATTTAAATGTAAATATTGCCCTATTTTACTAATTGGAAAGTCACTGTTAAAAATTTTTGAAAATGGCTAATTCACTGTGATATAAATCATAAGAGACTTTTGGAGTTCATCTCATTTAGTTTTGACCAACTTTTTCCAAGACAAAATGAGCATTTAGGATGAAATATGAAGGGAATTGCCTTCGTCAGGTGTAGTAGGGAAACTGGTATTTAGCCTTTTGTGTAGTTTCCTTCTAAATCATACCAGAGTTGGGCTGTGTGACCAAAAGAGTACAGCAACAATCAGGAGTTCCCATAACGGCTCAGTGGTTAACAAACCCAACTAGCATCCATGAGGATGTGGGTTCGATCCCTGGCCTCGCACAGTAGGTTAAGGATATGGTGTTGCCATGAGCTGTGGTGTAGATCACAGACTTGGCTCAGATCTGGTGTTGCTGTGGCTGTGGCATAGGCCAGAGGCTACAGCTCCGATATGACCCCTAGCCTGGAAACCTCTATATGCCGCAAGTACGGCTCTAAAAGACAAAAGACAAAAAAAAAAAAAAAAAAAAAAGGAGTACAGCAATAATGATGTAATGTCGTAATGTCATTTATTTCAAGACCAGGTCATAAAGGAATCTGTAGCTTTCTGCTGGCTTTCCATTTTGCTCTTTCTTGTATCAGTATCTTTGGGGGAACCAACTGCCATATGTTGCTTCAACATATGAGGCTTGAGGAACTGAGGCCTCCAGCCAACAGCCATGTGAGTGATCCTGGGAGCAGACCCATTGAGTTTAGTCAAGTCCTTATGTGACTGAAGCCTGGGTCAACATCCGGACTGAGGTCTCATGAGATCTACCCAGCTAAGCCACTCCCAAATTTCTGACCCACAGAAACTATGAACTAGTAAGGGTTTGTTTTTTTTAGCCACTACATTTTTGGGTAATTTGTTATGCAACAGCAGCAGATAACTAGGGAATGCAGGGAATGAAGACATTTCATTTATCATTTATATATTCTTCATCCTTTCTTAAAGCCAAAAAAGAGGTGGAACCTGTACTGGATAGACTACATGTAATATTAAGAAGAAAATATTATTATTTTCAGGGTAATTTCAAAATACATAGTTTTTAGATTATGTTGGTTTATGGAATTACTTGGGGCATTAATGGAGAATTTGATTACTGAAATTTAAGAGGGATAGAGAAAAAAGAGAGGATTCAGGCAAAGCAAACAGAAACAACTAGAGAAATTAATCCCAAGGGCCTACATTCTAATAGTGGCAATGAGAGCAGTAGTTTTGAAGATTTTTGTGTTTTGAACTGAGTTCTTTTTTCAAACAAAAGCTATTATGGAAGCCTGAAGATATAGAGTCATAGTCAATGCACCACTTTAGCAGCTTCAGAAAAAAACAGAAGAGAAATCAGAAAAGAATGGGGAAAAGAGAAGTGAATGAGCCTCCTACTTGAAAACCCATCATACAAGGTTGATTAGCAAAGGTGGTAGAAAGTATCTTTACCTGCTTCTTAATACCAGGAAGAAGTTTTTCAGTATTTTACCATTCAGTATGATGTTTGGTACTCATTTTTTGGTAGGTATGCTTTATTGTGTTAAGGGCATTCTTTGTGATTTCCTAAGAATACTTTTAATAAATGGGTATGGAATTCTAGTACTGTTCTAAGACATAGGCACATACGACCCTAACTTTTGCTCCCTGCTTTAGAGGGCTTCACTCTGGGCTTCTCCAGCTTTCCTGCAGCTGATTATATTGCTCACTTTGCAACTTAATATTTCACCCCTCCATATCCGCTCTACACTCGATTTTTGAGACCAAAATATGAGTATTATAAATGTATATAACATGACGATGTGAATGTTGTAAATTACATATTAGTACAAAATCATATAATTTTTCTTTTAAAAATTGTTAGTATCAAGGTATAAAAAATAAGAGGCGTTCTCTTGTGGCACAGCAGGTTAAGAATCTGGTGTTGTCACTGCAGCAGATGGGACGCTGCTGTGGTGTGGGGTCGATTCCTGCCTGGGAACTTCCGCATGCCATAGGCACAGAAAGAGAGAGAGAGAGAGAGAGAGAGAGAGAGAGAGAGGGAAACTCCAAATGTCAAGAATAAAAATAAAAATTAAAATAAAAAATAAATATAAAGTTAAAATTAAATAAAAATGTGAATTCTTCATTTTCCTATGTGTAAACCAACAGACCTATATTGTTTATCCGTATAAACATCTAAAAGTCAGAAAATTTCACTTAAAATTTGCTTTTCAGGGCTTTTTAAAAAAAGATATTTGATAACACAGGGTACACAGTCCTAAATGAAAATAACTGGCCAGCCAGAAGCTATTTGGTAGAAAATTATTAAATACTTACAGCTTATAAATGAAAAATTTAATAGAAGCTTTTCCAAAATTTAACATATGCTCTAAAAATTATCCGAGGACATGGATTTCAAGTAATGGAGCTGAAACACAATCGTCGAAACTTTTAATAATAGAAAACGATCAGTCATACTAGAAGAAAGGCTCAAATATATTTCTAGTCACTTACAAAAGACATAAAATCATTGTCAAATAAAGAGGCAAAGAGGATGCAGCCAAAGAGTACAGGAAAAATTATTAGAGATATTTGTCAAACTGTTAATTAACAAGAATACTTTGTTATTTTTCTGGATTTTGAGATGTTTGAGATACCTGTCAGATTTTTATAATTTATAATTTACTGAGATTCCTTTGCTCATTGTAAATAAGTATGCACATTTTGACCATTTTATTTTTATATTAGTGTGTTCCTTTTCTTAAAGTGTTTTGCAGAACTTGGATCCATCCCTACCAGTTACTAATTGAGAAAGAGAACAGCAAAAAGGATAGTCCCAAGCTAGATAATTCAAAAGAATACAAGTACAGCAAGACATTAAGACATGCCTTGGGAAAATTAATGAGGCAACAGAACACTTTAATCCTTATTACAATCATTCCACAAAAGTCACAAATGAAGTGAAAACTGCTCTCATGCAATTTTGTTAGAAAAAAAATGACAAAAGAAGCAACAAAAGCCAATATTTACCCTGAAACGTGGAATCCATTTGCAACAGATGGCATTTTTCAGGTATCTATCATCTTTAAAAACTATGGAGATGAAACTTTCAAGGTAAGTTATGCTCTGAGACTATCATAAGTAGTTAAATAGATAGTAGCAAAATAGAATTACTTCCAGAGAATTCAGAAACCACTTTCCCTGCCTTACCCCCAATTAAATCAAAGATGAGACAGAAGAAAAATAAAGTGAGCATGAAAATGGAAGAGATAAGAGAGAAAGAGAAAATAACAGGGAAAGAATGATATGAGGGAAGAATACAAGTGAGAAATGGGGTTGATGAAAGGAAATAAACATCCCGTGCCCAATTATGTGCACACACTAGTTTAATTTCCACCTAGAATTTTCCAGATAGAGTAAACTGAGTCCTAGTGAAGGGTCTAGTTCAGTATAGCAGAGCTGAATTCAAAGCGGGGCATGCAGGCCTAAAAGGCTTCTATTGTTCTAGATCATCATCCTGTATTTTGCTCTTTTCGGTGCCCAGCAGAATCAATTGCATGTGATGACTTTTCTGGTAAGGCTGCGTTTCAAAAGCTTTGCTTTGGAAGGAATTTTGAGTAAATAAGACATCACCTATGAACCAGGATATGCATAAGCTATGCATATGGATATGCAGGATATCCATAATCACTGCAAAGCTACTCCATTAACCAAATTTTGGAGGAAGAGAAACATGATTGTTGGTTAGAATGCAGATGTTGGACACAAGGAAGGGAGAACAGCTTTAACTCCTAGGTATAGCCTTCCGCATATTGGCCTTTAGAGACTGTATTCACTATTTTCAGAAGTCTTATTATCTACAGCAGCTAATTTTTTTTTCATATAAGAAGTAAGGATCATGAAAATGTTTTCTATAGTATAATGATTAAGGGAAGGGTACATAGGAGTCAGGCAGATGGAGTCCATTCCTGCCTTCCCACTTATTAGCTGTCTAATATGAATAAATTCTTAACCTCTGCAAGTCTGAGTCTTCTTATCTCTAAAATGTGAATAATAATATCTACTTTATAGGAGTTTTGTGATGAATCAGTGGAAGCCAGGGTCAAGTACTAACTCATACCTGACATACAATAGCCACTGCTGACTACTCCAAAACATCAATTAATATAATGATAACGAGAAACAAAACTGACTCAGGAAATATACAATTTGTTTCAAAGCAAACACTGGTCTGAGTTTACTCCAGAAATAACTCTGAAGTGGAGCTCATTGCCAAGGAAGTCATGAAACATGGCACAAAATTTTCAGACAGTTTCTCCAATCGCATTTGTTATGGATTCCTAGGATCCTTCAAGTCAGGAAAGAAGGGCAGAAGCAAAGATCTTGAAAAGCTGTAGTTACTAGAAAGGATGTGGGGAGGAATGTAGTTGTTTGCAATCCAGGATCTCACTCAGAAGTCAGACAAAGGCCTCTGTTTTTCAAAAAAAAAAAAAAAGATACAAACTCCATCCCAGCTGCCCCCTCAGCTAAAGCAAATATCAGCTTGTTTCTGATCACTGCCCAGCATAGTGTCTTACTCATCACCGCATCCATAATATAGTACCATTCTTCCAAGAAAATGGTGCTGTTGCAGGTATGGCAATGAGAACTTTGGTTTAGTTCAGCTAAGCTTATTATTTCTTTTGTTCAAAGGAGAGAAGCTGTTTACAAATAATCTGTGTATAGTTACCTGGTTCTACAACTGTTTTATTTTTATTTCCTCTCTTCTTGTGAAGCCATCTGGGAAAGCTGATTACTCCTAAGTCATTATAAGCTAATATGCACTCTAGGTAGACTGGGTTTTGAATCTCTCTGTTAATGCTGGTTAAATACTTAAAGCTAATTAGACCATTTTAGTAGGAGTCATTTATTATATAATGCCTCTTAAGAAACAACCTTATAGTTCATGCTGATGTATGCTACCAATTACATATTTATAAATCTTAGTTTATATGTTCAAGTTCTGTTATGCAGGTGTGAAGGAAAAAGGTAATTTCCAAATGGAAGAAAATTACATCGATGCATCTACAACAGTCACTAATAAAAGGAAAGCTAGAAGCTCCTTTAGGTCTCAAGATGAATTTTAAAACACTGAATACCCAAATGCTTTTCACATATCTCTATCATTTCCATGTGTAAACACACAAATTCCTACATTAGAGATTGGTCAAATATAACATAACTCAGACAGCTAATGTAGCTAAGAAAAGTTTTCACACTTATCTTAAATTTTAAGCCAAAGAATCCACTGCCCCTCCAAATCTCAGACGGGCTAACCATGGTTTCCAATTTAAGACCCTCTAAGTATCCATTTAGTTCTAAAGAGACACCTGATTTCGAAATGAATGTCAAGTTCTCTTTTATGTTCCTTTGAGATAAATAAGAAATGAATACCTATTTTAAAAGAAATTTTATGAGATGTATGCAGCCTTCCTCCTCTCCTGGAGGAGCAAATTCATGCTTGCTTATTTTTTTGTCTTTACTTTTCAGTACCATAATGTTTAGGTTCATTATAAGAAATGCAGATAAAAATCTCAAGCTTCTCCTGGGAGATTTGGTACATTCTAGAGATCCAAATGAGAACTAAAATGGATTAAGATTTCTTACTGATTCTAGTAAACATTCGCATACATACATTAAAAAGAATTTAAAAAGGGCTAAAAAAATGTAGCCAGCTTTCAGTTAACACGTTAGAAATAGGACTTAAAACTCTCCAGATTTGGGTTCATCCTCCTAAATTTGCATACAGTTCTGTGCAGAGGTGTCTTAAAACCTTATTAATGCATCTAATTAAAGTAATGACAGAGAACTTCCACCGCATCTAATGAAAGAAAACAAAGATTAAATTTGAGTTAATCAGCTTTGAAATGTAAACAAGCACATTCAATCATTAAGTGATTCCATTTATTTTTAACAGGTTCTTAAAAGTGAGTCTAATAAACATCCCACCATTTTTCCTTGGTTTGCCCTGAATGTTTATTAGCATCATTAATCCATTAGTAAAAATCCAAAGGGACATTTCATGCTTGGTATAAACTCATTCCAAGTTTGTGATGAATAGAGGCAAGTAGATAGCTAAGATTTTTCACACAATAAATTCTGAAACGGTTCATAGTTTAGAGACTCCTAAACAATTAAAAGAAAAAAGAAACTGGCACTAGTAATAAAGGCTGTTGCAGGTTTTCTGTCCCAAGATATTAGTTCTCTGCTTCAAGAAGACAGTATAACTAGTGTTCCTGGTAAATATGTCACCAGGGAGTTTCAGAATCTGTTTCTAGCAACCAGATAGTCTAGAGCAGAGGGAAATGTTTTTACATTTTGCAGAGTTTAGAGATGAAAGAACCAATTTTAGGGTTGATGAAAGAAGACATCACTCAGTAGGCTTGGAGCAGGCATGATGTAATAACATTCCTCCATACAGGGTTTCAACAGTAGCAAGAGTCATGAGCCCAGAACAGTTCTGACGTGAGCAAAAGTCTGGTTGATTCTCTGTACTCTTCAAGTAATTAATCGTTGGTTTTGCTGGTTTGTTTGGTTTTGTGGTTAGAATGGGTTTGCACTTCTAATGGGACAGAAGTTAGCATTACTCCATAGAATGACGGGAGGTAGATTTACTATGAGTTACCTCAGAATCCTCACTGCTTATCTTGCCGTGACACATGATAGAAGAAAAGGATATATTCTCTGCTCAGACTCAGGATTATTCTTTATTTTAGGCATGCTGGTCTCATTTCTCTCTGATGCAATAAAACATATTAGCAGGCAAATGATCGAGAATGTCCTCCTAGCTGGGGTCATCAATGATCCTTTCTAACTTACAAGAAGAGCAAACTGTTCCTTTATTCAGGGATGTTGTCTATATCATTCATTCATTCAACAATCTTTTTTTATCGTTGTAAGAAAATTTACTATGAGATCTACCCTCAATTCATTCTAAATTGTACAATATGGTATTGTTTACAGGCAAAATGTACAACAGAGAGAAGGAATTCACCTTGCCTAACCAAAAATTTGTAGTCATTGAATAACACCCCTCACCCATTTCCCCTCCCCCAGTCCCTGGCAACCACCATTCTACTCTCTGCTTCTAAGACTTAGACTATTTTATTATTTATTTCTTTTCCTTTTTTCTTTTTATGGCCACACCTGAAGCATATGGAAGTTCCTGGGCTAGGGGTCGAATCAGAGCTGCAGACTGAGGATCCAGTCACAGCAACACTGGATCCAAGCCACAACTGTCAACTACACTGCAGCTTGCAGCAACCCTGGATCCTTAACCCACTGATTGAGGCCAGGGATCAAAGCCACATCCTCACTGAGATTACCTCAGGTCCTTAATCTGCTGAGCCACAGTGGAAACTCCTGATTATTTCAGATACTTCGTAGAAGTAGAATCATGCAATATCTGTCCTTCTGTAATTAGCTTATTTCACATTCGGCAGGGTTTCCTTCTTGATAAAGTCTGAATAGCATTCCACTGTATGCATATGCCACATTTTCTTTATGCAGTCATTCACTGACAGATACTTAGATTGTTTCCAAATATTAGCTAATGTGAATACTACTGCAACGAACATTGGAATGTAGATACCACTTCAAGATTCTGATGTCAGGTCTTTTGGATAAATATCTAGAAGGGCTCCTACGAGGTGGCAGGCACAGTTCTAGGGAGCATGAAATAAATTAATTACCAAGGGACAAAGTACATGCAAAAACCCTCGATGGCTAATTCTACCAATCTGCTACAATATTGTTGTTGTTCAGATATCCGTTTTGCATACAAAATCCCGAGTAACTCTTCTGGGCAAGTCCAGTCATGTCACCCTCTTGCTTCAAACATTCCAATGGCATACTCTACCCTCAAAATAATACCCCAGATCCTCACAGTAGCCCTGAAGCTCTGAACAGGCTGGCCTCTGTCACTTCCCACACCCCTTCCTGCAGTGCGCTCATCCCTCTATGACCTCACAGCTGCCATTTCTGCCACCTTGGCATCCTTTCACTCCCTGAATGCATCAGTCCTTCCCAAATGTGTTCGCTGAGGGAAAACAAAAAGAAAAAAGAAAAAAACACCTCTTTTTTATTTTTAGTAAACCTGCCCAAATATTTTGTCCTTCAGATCTCAGCTTAAATATAACTCCCGCAGGGAAATTCTTCCTGAGTCTCAGTTAGGCTGGATGCCTCTGTTACTCATCCTTACTGTGCCCTCTATTTTTATACAGTACCACTTACCTCAATTTAAACCAAAACATATTTGTTCAAAGCCCAGTTTCCCTAAAGGGCCATAATGGGGTGGTGTGAGGCGGGGCAAAAGCACAGAGACTCTATCTTCCTCATTCCCTAGGACTGTGGCCACCACAGAATCTGGTACATACTAGGACCTCAATAAATATTTGTGGGATAACGGCGTGAATGAAATGTGCAGCATCCCAATGGTTTCTGAGCCCTCTTTAGTCACAGGACCTCTTCACTGATTGTTAGGGAAATGGGTTAATGTGTCCAGTCTTTACAGCTTTTAAGACTCTGTGAAAAACATAGTTTCAAGTCATTGCCATCAAAAATTATCTCATATAATGGAATACTATCCATCAATAAAAAGAAATGACAGGAGTTTCTGTCATAGCTCAGTGGTTAATGAACTCGATCAGTATCCATGAGGACGCGGGTTTGATCCCTGGCCTTGCTCAGTGGGTTAAGGATCTGAGGTTTCCGTGAGCTGTTGTGTAGGTTACTGTGTTGCTGTGGTTGTGGTGTAGACTGGCAGTTATAGCTCCTATTCAACCCCTACCCTAGGAACCTCCATATGCTGAGGGTGTGGCCCCAAAAAGATGGAAAAAAAAAAGACAGATCCTGCATCATGGATGAATCTCAAAAACATTACGAAGTTACAAAAGCCAGACACAAGAGACCACATACTGAATGATTCCATTTACCTAACGTGTCCAGAAAAAGCAAGTTTCTGGATATACAAAGTAGATTTGGGGCTGGTTGGGCCTGGGAAGGAGGATTAACTGTGAATGGTCATAAGGGATCTTCCTGAGGGGATGAAAATGTTCTAAAACTGATTTATGGTGATGGTTGCATCACTCAGTATTGTTACTCAAGATTATATACTTGACTTGGATGGGTTTTTTGATATAAAAAATATATCTCAATAAAGCTGTTTTAAAAAAGCATTACTATAGGGAGTTCCCTCCCTCCATGGCTCAGAGGTTAAGGAACCTGACTAGGAACCATGAGGATGTGGGTGTGATCCCTGACCTCGCTCAGTGGGTTAAGGATCTGACGTTGCTGTGAGCTGTGGTATAGGTTGCACGAGGCTCAGATCCTGTCTTGCTGTGGCTGTGCTGTAGGCCAGCAGCTGCAGCTCTGATTTGACCCCTAGCCTGGGAACCTCCATATGCCGTGGGTGCAGTCCTAAAAAGCTAAATAAATAAATAAATAAATAAATAATCATTACTATAAACTAATGCTAACTTTACACTTACTTTTTTGACATAGTTTTGTTTCATTTCTTCCAATGTGACTTTTAAGAACACATGAAGCTTGTATTGTTTCCTACTAGTTTCATGGGGGTTCATCTTATTTAGGGATGGCTAACCTGTACCAATCGTATTTCTCCAAAGTTACATAACTACATCTAACAGGTAATGGGATACTGATTGGCTGGCTGATCCCCAATCATAACAGATTAGCCTTCTCTGAGAAAGATCCTCTAAAATCTCTTCAGGGTAGGAAAACATTATGGAAAAGATGAGGCTTGGAATAGGAAAATGCTGCCTCTGTGGGTAAAATGGAAGAAACTTTGAAGAAACAAATGGAAAACATCACACTTTCAGGCAATTACAGACTCTTGGCTGAAATTCAGCTTCAGGCTTATCTCGTGGGGAGGAATTTTTAAACACTTCAAAGTCCTACCAAGCGTTATAGCTGTCACCTTAATCTACCCCAAAAACATCCATTTCAGAAAGTTAAAGTTTCAGAGTATACTGCTGAAGAATTCTGTAATTAGAGTAAAATATAACTGTGAAAGCCTACGGGTTTTTTTTTTTCTTTTGATATCGTGTGTAAACTGAAGTCAAGGATAAACGACTGAAGAACAAGAATCTCTTAAAATCACATTGCAAAGCATAATGGTTCATCCTGAACAAGGATGAAGTAACCCTGGGAATAAAAATAACAGATTATTTATTACATCAAGTTACACCTATCACCTGTGTCAATTATGAACATTAAAACGACTTCCAAAAAAGGGAGAAATATTAGTAGGATGGATTATAATCCAGAGATTTAAGAATTAGAGGCTTCCACAAAAAATAAAATAAATCTAAGATTTCATTCTATTTTCAGAGTTATTTTCTTTAGGGGATGTCTATCTGATATTTTCACTGACGGTTTCTTGAGCTCAAAAATATGTTCAGGAGAAAAGGAAAACAGATTACTCCAATTTAATAGTAAAATATCATTGGTAGTATAATACTCATGTTAAATAGCAAAGCTTTCATATCTGTGAAGTGACAACACAAAAAGTGTAATTTGGTTTATTACTTTGATTTCTCTCACTGATATTCCTTCCATTATTGCTTCCATTTACATAATCTGACAATGAGTTTTACTCTTTCACCCTTTATTTTCCCACTTTATGCTGGAATAAATAAATATAAGTGAATATAAAGTGCCATGCTACCTGAGCAGTTCTCTTTCATGGCTAAGCGCACAGGGCAGCAGCAGTTTTGTGTGCAGCCTTGTTTGAGTTCGTCCCATGAAATGTTCCCATTAGGATTTGAAACACAGAAAAACCAAATGTTACATTTTAATTACTCACCTGTTAAATATCAGAAAAAATATTTTATCTGCTATTTAAAGCAGAGATGGAAATCTATCATAGAAAAGTCTTGTCATATATCCTCAAGAATTTGCAGAGACAACTCAGGTACTGCTCATTGTTTTCCAACATGGTCAAGTTTCCCCATAAATCACTATTGGATAGAATCCCTAAAAGAACCACAGCCTTTTCTAACTCATAATGAAACTAGAAAATGAAGTCTCCTCTTGCTTTAAAATAATGAAACGAATTATTTTTTGTGTTTCACAGCATTTTAGGTGTTTCATAATGGAGACTTTTCATATTGGCAGAAAAGGGGCACCTGGTTCTTCTTTGCTTGTCTCTGGTTTTCACGTGCAGAAAGTGGTGAGGGCGATGGTCCGGTGTGGAATTGTTTTTCTATTTGAGAACTGCCGTTTGGTGTTTCACTTAAGGAAACTGGCCCACCATCAACTCTGTAAATTTTTCACAGTAAAATTTGGACTTATTTTCTTATTATGGAATAGAGGATGAGTAATAGGACCTTTACGGCCTTTTCCAGTTTTTAAAACAGTATGGATCCCTAGAAATGGATAACTACAGCCGTGTAGAGTATGAACCCTGCGCATCACACTTGATAAGATAGTTGTAGCCATGAGTGAAGGACCCAACAACACCATAGCTAGTGAACAAAGTATAAAGCATTTGGCTAGTTTAGATTCAACCAAAATGTATACTGATATTTATGGCATTGTTTAAGCATCTCTTTGTTGTTATTGATAGTTTTTTTAATCACATTGTAAAATCTATTATTTGTCATGTATATTTATGTTTATGTGCATGAATGTGTGGTATAGCATTGAAGCTATGTATACAGAAGTGATATTTACATATTTAATAATAAGTTCGCTATAGGAGACAGGCACATATGGAAGAGCTATTGTCTAAGCTGCACTAGTGTATGCTTTTGTATGTGTGTGTGTGTAATGAACACACGGTTTTTGCCCCTCCGATGTGAATCCCTTCTTGTTTTAGCATTAGTTCCTCCCCTAATTTTGTCACTGACACAATCTATCATTTTTGAGCCCTGTGAATTGATGGGTTTGACCTCACCCTGGATTTGAAAGGTGGAAAAATTACTCAAGACATCCCAGCAGATCAGTTTATCTCTGTGCTCATACTGACTCATTAGGAAATGGGCAAGTTATGAGCCAGACCAATGTGCCTTGAGCCTAGGGCTTTGCTGATGCTATCAGGAAGGCACAGTTTCCTTGTTTTACTAAATATGTGAGGTGGTAATCAAGAGGACTACCACAGCCACCAGTGATTACTGTCTTGTCTCCATGAGGAGAAACCTAGAAAGAGAATGTCAACCAAGTGAAAAGCAGAGGCAGGGGAGAAAGAGACAGAGATAATATCTGAGCCTCCAGAACTTACCATTCTAGAAGTCGCCTCCACACGCTTCAGTTCCTCTTCCTTATGCTGCTAGTTTATGTGGGACTAGGAGACCCATGATAAAAATTGAGCCTGTTTACCAAAGGTCATCTCTGTCTACTTCTTTACTTCCCTTTGTGCACACCTTTCAGATTGAACTCAGCTGTTACGCTGAGAACGTTTCCTAGAATCTGTTGACCTGGAGTTAGATGAACATCCTCAGTACCATGAGACACTAGACACATCCTGTTGTTATTATTTGTTAACATCTCTAGTGCCTCCACTATATTTCGAGGTCTGTGGAGTCAGAAACATTTCTCTTCCCTCATATCCTCAGAACCTATGAGAAGCAGTTGGCTACCATTTGATAGTTGACTAAATATAAAGCAATGACTTTACAGCCTTCCAAAGTTAAAAGACAGAAATGATGTTCCCATAGTCTTCACACCTCTGGGCCAACCTATTTTAAATATACTTTAACTTTTAACCTATTCTTCTATACATTTCTCCCTCCAGTGGCATGTCTTACTTAATCTCTCGCTTAGGTGATTTTAATTTATTTACTCACTCAACAGTATTTTAAGTGTCTCCTTTGACTTATGGACTGAAGCATGAAGAAAATAATGTTGGACCAAACCCCTGTTCTCAAGGACTTTATAGTCCAGAGTGTAAGATGGAGAACAATGACAATAAAGTGTAATTTGTGCTAGTACTGAAAAAAGGAGCGGAAGCCCTGGCAAGACATAGAAAGGGTACCTAACTGGTTTGGGGAGGTCACTGGAAGTCTTTTGAAGGAAATTACTTTATTCTAAAGGCTGAGGTGTGAGTAGTTGTTAAGTGGTCAATCTGCCCAGGACACTTCCTGTTCCTTTCTTCAGGTTCAATATTGACTCAAATGTTATCTAGCTAATAAGAGGAAATCTCGGTCTAATCCCAGATTCTGAAATATTGCATCGTTTTGACTCTCTCTCATATCAAATGGTTTTCCTTCTAACATCTGGCTCTGAGGTAATACAAGTTTTTATGAGGAGGACCATTTGGGAAGAGGAGGAAGAAAAGTGAGGTGATTTTAAATGTGGCCCAGGGGATAGTAGCCTTGGCCAATTGCTGTGCTAGGGTTTTGGTTCATTAAAAGTGAACAGTGAGGAAAGTGACTGCACTGAGATAAAGAAGAGATGCTATCAGGAGGGAAGGAAAGATTAAGGAATGAGTTATTGTCAGATCAATTGATTTCACTGTTTTGATACTGCATTCAAGAGCGAGGCCTATTGGTTTGACTTACAAAGGCAATATACCTGTGTACTGACCTATGAGAACATCTCTTTCCTACTATATGATCACAAAATATTTCTGGTTTATTAATTTCATACATATCCTGTTTAACATATTTTGCAATATATTTGAAACCACTATGGAGAACAGTATGGAGTTTCCTTAAAGAACTAAAAATAGAACTGCCATGTGACCCAGCAATCTCATTCCTGACATATATTCAGAGAAAACCATAATTTGAAAGATACGTACACCCCAATGTCTACTGCAGAACTATTTACAATAGCCAAGACATGGAGGCAACCTCAATGTCCATCGACAGAGGAATGGATAAAGAAGATGTGGTACATATATACAATGGAATATTACTCAGCCATAAAAAGAATGAAATAATGCCATCTGTGGCAACATGGATAGGCCTAGAGATTATCATACTAAGTGAAATAAGTCAGACAGAGGAAAACAATCATACGATATCACTTATACCTGGAATCTAAAAAAAAAAACAATGATACAAATGAATTTATTTACAAAACAGAAACAGACCACGGACTTTGAAAACAAACTTGTGGTTACCCAGGAGGAAATCCTGGGGGAGGGATAAATTAGGAATTTGGGTTTAACATATACACAGGACTAAAATAAATAATCAACAAAGACCTACTGTAGCATATGGAACTCTACTCAGTATTCTGTATTAACCTATACGGGAAAGGAATCTGAAAAAGAATGGATATATGTATATGGATAACAATTCACTCACTATGCTCTACACCTGAAACTAATATAACCTTGTAAATCAATGATAACATAAAATAAAATTTAAATAAATAAATTTGAAATGTCCCTAGGTATTTAAGGACATTCCTTTCTGTGATGTCCATCTCTTACTCTCTAATGTATGTCTAAGTAGAGAAGCAGCTCCAAATGAAGGAATAAATTGCACAGACTGGAGTATCTCCCAGTCCTCTTTACATAAAGGAGATATCTCTCCTCCACATTTTTAATAGAGAAATTATTATAACTAAATAGTGCTGTATATAGCTGTTTATTGGCTCATAAATATGCAAATTTATACTAAGTAAGATAAGTTTTCTAAGGTTGCAGTACACTGTTTGAATTAGTTTTCTTCTTTTTTTTCTTTTTAAAGTTTTATTGAAGCATAGCTGATTTACCAAGTTGTGATAATTTATGCCTTACAGCAAAGTGATTCAGTTATACATAGACACACATCCATTGTTTTTCAGACTCTTTTCCCATATAGATGATCACAGACTATTGAGTAGAGTTCCCTCTGCTATACAGCAGGTCCCTGCTGGCCAACCATTCCTTATACCACAGTGCGTATATGCCAATCCCAAACCCCCAAACCGTTCCTCCCACCAGGCCATGCTCTTTGGTAACCTTAAGTTTGTTTTCAAAGCCTGCAAGTCTGTTTCTGTTCTGCAAATAAGTTCATTTGTGGAATCTAAAAAAAGGATACAAATGAACTTATTTGCAAATGAACTTTCTTCTTGTAGAAACACTGGATACTCTCACTCAAGGTAGCTCAAAGTGGGGGGACTTTCCTTAGAAATACTTCAGAGAGCAACGAGGGATAGAATCTTACCATCATCCCATGGGAAGGCCATAGAAAGATCTTTCCTCATGATCACAGGATGTAGGTTTTAGTCTCAGGAGCCATATGAGCAATGAAATCTGGACTCTTAAGATAGTGACCCATCATTAAATTAACATAACTTTCTAACCTGTACCTTCATTTTACTCTCAATACCTACTTGCATACTTTTCCCTTGCTGTGTATTATTAACTTCTACTTCTTTATTGTTTCTGCTTCCTTACAATTCCAGCTCACAATACAGCATAAGGATTATGGGTTTTGTAGTGATATAGATCTGGATTTGAATGCAAGTTCTGCATATAATCAACAGCTCACACATATGTAATAAACTTTATCTTGTTAAATTTTCAGTTTCATGATCTATAGGATAAATTAAGAATAGTAACTCGTTTCAACTTAATGAAATAAGCTAATGCTAATAAAATAGCTATTCTATTGGAAGTGGTCAGTACTACTGAGCATTATTTTGTAACTCCATGCTAACTAACTCTTTTATTGTTTCCGTATTACCTGGTTTAAGTTCCTAAGAAAATAATCTCTTCACTAGAATTTCCCATAGCAAAATACTTCCTAGGTATATAGCTATCCTACCACTTGGGTATCTCAGCATCGGTTATACAGTCTTGTCCTAATGGCTGTGGAGTATAATAGATTTTAATTGACATGTTGAGTTCATTCACCAAGCAAGAATCCAGAAGATACTCTTTTTTTTGAAGTAAATGCATCAGTGACCTTATCCTATGATTAGCTATTTATGTAATATTGGGATTTGAGAGATCCTGGTATATTACCGGTACTTTACTGGCATGTAAATATGGCCTGCTAAAACTAAGAAATGCAATCCAACCAAAGTGAACCAAATATACACGTAGCCCATGTAGTTAAAGGGTTTTGAACCTGTAGACATGTTTAGCCCAGGTTCATTCCGACATATGGGCAGAACATTTGGTTAGTTTATTCTTACTATATCCAAACCCATGATAATGTCCTCCTTTGAAAGACAGAGATAGAGAAACAGTATAATTACTGATGGAAAACTAGTACAGATAAAATAAGAATAACCTAAGCTTTAATTCAAACCTCAAACCATAAGCCCAACCCAAGACTTTTTTTAGGTTCTTATAGGTTCAGATAACTTTGGACTTCTAGAAAACATTTTCTCAAAGTAACACTTCTTAGTTTTTACCCTGAAGAATAAGCAGGGTAAATATAGATTACAGGACAACTCTTGTTCAGAGCTTGATTTCCTGGCTGGACTTCTGCAATTGCTTGGCAGCTGATGAGCTAGAACAAAAAGAAGATGCAGGGGTATGTATGTAGATAATCCAATTTAACACTCGCTATTGACTCCCTGGAAGATCCCAAAATGCTATCAAATGACATGGAATTTAATCTTTAAAAATAAAACTATGATTACATAATATCTAATCAACAAGGGTAGGTGTAGATTAAAATTCCCCATCTGTATACCTCTATATCTTTCTTGTTATTCTACTTTCTGCCAAATTTCAGTGGCTTTATAAGATAATAGGGTTTTCTTTATGATCCTCTCTTTTTTGTCTTTTTTTTTCAACCTTCTTTTCTAGTTATCTCTTCTACTTCTTTATTCTCTTTCCATCTCCTCCTTTTTCTTTTCTTCATTATGTATTAAATAAAGGCTGAATGCACAGTATCCTGCTAGAAAAGTTAGGGGGGTAGTAGAAGACCTCTTCCCTTATCTCAGGAAGTATGTTACCAACTATTTTTCCCTGAATATAGTATCTGTAGAAGACAATAGCAAAGACTAATGCTGAATCTTTCTAACTTGACTCTAGAGTGATATATTCTGTATCCTTTTCCTTTTCCTATCATTGGAGTATCTACATTTTGTTATTACTTAATCACCCTTTCTGACGAGACTATAATTGTTTGCCTAGCCCCCTTCTTCCCTGTTTCTTCCCCCGACACTCTGTGTGGTTCTGATGAGACTGCTACTCAAGCCACAGTTGATAGGTCCAGATGGAGACCCAAGCAGAGATGGCTAGAGTTATGTCATGTTTTTCAAATGAACCTAAAGGAAGAGAGGCGGCCCCTTTCCAGAGGCCAGGTTCTTTGCAACATGGAGGGAGCCAGGCTGAGATGAAGTCAGCTCCACAGAAAAGTGGAGGAGAAAGCCCTGATGCTATTAATGCCTGTGCTCCTAGCTGTGCCTGAGGCAGAGAGGGAAGAGGCCTTAACTCACCACACTAGACCAAGGAGGCTTATGCTGCATTCACAAAGGGTCGGTGATAATTCGAGTAGTGGCTGAGCAGAGTTTGGGAGCACTTTACATTTCATTCTTTTTTTCATTTGGATTATTTCAGTAAGGTTGCTCTCATTATAATGAAGGCCTCCTGAATGAAGCAAAAATTGAAGGACAGATAGTTCAAGAGGGTGCTAAATGTAAGAAAAAAGCTACGATTTGTTGAGATGAAACAAATCTCTTGTCCCAAGAGATGCCCCCTGTCAGAGATTCTCAAAGAAAATACAGAGGATTTTTAAACCTTGAATTGATCCAGTGTCAGACAGGCTTTAGTTCAAATTCTGATTCTGTCTTTTAAGAGTATTTCTCCACCATAAATAAGAATGAAATAATGTCATCTGCAGCAATATGGATGGACTTAGAGACTGTCACACTGAGTGAAGTTAGTCAGACGGTGAGAGACAGTCATCTGATATGTCACCTACATGTGGAATCTAAAAAAAAAAGAATACAAATGAACTTATATACAGAACAGAAATAGACCCACAGACATAGAAAACAAATTATGGTTACCAAAGGGGGAAAGGGAGATATAAATTGGGAGTCTGGGATTAACACATCATTATATATATAAAATAGATAACCAAGAAGGACCTACTGTATAGCACAGGGAACTATACTCAATATTTTGTAACAATCCATAAGGGAAAAGGATCTGAAAAGTTTTATATATATATATATAACATATATATGTGTATATGTATAATTGAATTACTGTTCTATACACCCGAGACTAACACAACACTATAAATCAACTACACCTCAATAAAAATTAAATTAAAAAAAAGAATTGACTGAATTCAGGCAAATTACTTACCAATGGAATACTACTCGGCCATAAAAAAGAACAAAATAATGCCATTTGCAGCAACATGGATGGAACTAGAGACTCTCATACTAAGTGAAGTAAGTCAGAAAGAGAAAGACAAATACCACTTGATATACTTATATCTGGAATCTAATATACAGCACAAATGAACCTATGTACAAAAAAGAAACAAACCCTTGGACTTGGAAAACCAACCTGTGGTTGCCATAGGGGAGGGGGAGGGAGTTGGATAGATTACAAGTTTGGGGGTAGTAGATGCTAACTATTTCACTTAGAGTCGATAAGCAACGAGATCCTGCTGTATAGCACAGGGAACTATATCTAGTCACTTGCAATGGAACATGATGGGGGATAATGTGAGAAAAAGAATGTCTGTGTGTATATATATATATTATATATATGACTGGGTCACTTTGCTGTACAGCAGAAATTGACAGAGCACTGTAAATCAACTATAATAGAAAAAATAAAAATCTTAAAAAAAGGCTTCTGTATTTCCGTTTTAATTTTTGAAATGAGACAAAAAATACAATCCAAATTGTAGAGATATTTTAGGGTTAAAGATGTCATTTATGTACAGCTCTCAGTAGAGAATGTGATGGATGGTAGTTGTTAAATAAATGGTAGTCATTGTTACTGATGAAACTTTCTGAAAGAGCTAGACAAGAGCAAGCTTTTTCAGGCAGTTTCACTCTCTTTGGTGACACAAAGTAGAGATCTAGTTTAAGATCCTGTGGTCTCCCTCTGGCTGAAGGGAGGAGCAGCTGACAATTAAACTAGGTCCTTCGGCGAGAGTGTTTTAACTGACCTCACCTAACGTGAGACCACAGTGGGGTGGTGTTAGGGAGATTCTGGGCCAGAGAGGAAGGGAGGTGTTTGAAACGGATTAATCATACTTTGATGTCACCTCCTCTAGTTATAAGAGTGGGGTAACTCTGCTAGAGGGAAGCCTTCTAAATCAATGCCCTTCAATATAAGTGTATTGTAATTTTATGTTGGAATACCATCTCCTTCATAGCAAGAGTCTGAAAGTTACCTCCTGGTTAATGCTGCTTATTGATTCAACAAATATTCATTGATCCCCTATTAAGGGTCAGGCATTGTATTGGACACTGTGATGAAAAGAAAAATTAAGATCCTCTGTCTTCATAGAATTTCCAATCAAGTCTGTTTCTTTAACTCTTTGTTAGAACTGATACCCTTTTCCAGGGAAGTCCCATCCATGATCCCTATAACTATTTTATAACTAATTTCCCCCCAAAAGAATACACTGTGTAATTGGATACCTGTTGGCTGTATTTGTATCATTATAGGTTAAATACAGTAGAGAAATCATTTCCAGTGTGAGCCATTTCTGCTCTGTTTTTCTTCAGCAGCTTTGGTAACAACCTAGAAAATGGACTGGCATTTTTATGATGCTGATTTTGATGTGTGCTTATGTTGTCAAGTCTTCTAAATACCATGTGACACTGCCACTGATTTTCAGTGGTTTGGCACTAAGTACAAGGGTGATGAAATCAAAGCATATCATCCCCCCAAATACTGTGTTTGTACTTTTGGTTACATATCAGCACATTTTTATGTCTTTTTATTCTTAGGGTTTTTTTTTTTTTCCTAAAGAAAGGCATGTTCACCATGTTTCTAGAAAAACGTGTTAGAGGGAGGCCGTACACAGGAAGAGAGATGGGTCAGCTTTATAGTAAACTTGAATCTCTCAAAAGTTGTTTTGAATTGGTATCAGTGACCTCCAAATTCTATACAATATAATTAGAATTTATACATGAAAACTTGCTGTGGGGAAGAGAACAACTATTCTGGTTTCTATTTTGACGATAAGAAATGGACATACCCCAGTTACAGTAAAGTGACAAATCAGCAGTGTTGTCAAGGAGAGAATCTAGTCAAAAATGCCAGTCAAATGTGCCATTTACTTCATCATAATGAAACTGAAATATACGATCACGTTGCTTCATTACCTTTTGGGTTCTACCTCTCATGACCTACGTAGGCTATTAAGCCGGGATTAAATAATGAATCATCTACTGAAGTTTAGAACAATTTAGACATAAAATAGACTTTACTTTGCTCCAACTTACTTTACCAATAGCCAGCAAGAATAAATACAGACATGCAGCTATCCACCTGCATGCATGTGCATGCACACACTCACACATGTACACACATGCACAAGTGCTCAGACACATGAAAAAGGACAAAAAAATTAAGAAACAGATGGATAAAAAATGTCTTTCAAAGGACTTAGACTGCCTCTCCTGGTAAAAAGAAAATGCCATTTCTCTTCAGAGCATGTTCTAATTTTGGAAGAAAAATAGCTTAGGAAAGACAAAAGAAAGGACTACCACTGAATCATCAACTCTATTCCAGTAATTGTGGCAGGCTTATTATATGGATCACCGTATGTTAACCTCTCAGATACACTGAGGGAGCTAGTATATTGATCTTACACATACGTGTTTATACAACACAGGAAGAATAGGTAGTTGATAAAAATGCATAGACCTAGTGAATATGACCCAGAATGTACACCTCAAATCTGACTCCAAAGCCCACACTTTCCCTTCTTACCATATCCAACTATTCTGATAGAATTTTAGGGTTTGGTTTTTGTACTTGTTGTGGAATGGGCTGGAGCTGACTATCAGCTTAGAAACCAATGATTTAGAATTATGTTAAATCTCTAATATTGAATCTACAACATGACATCCAAAAGAAAATTCTTTGGAAATGTTTTCTGGGGCTTTTTTTCCACCTTTGGCTTCCCCGCTGTGGAATAAACTGTGGGTTTCTTTTTTCCTATATATTTTATGTCTAAGGTCCATTGTAGAAAATTTACTTACACATTTTATTAGTTTACCTTTTTGTATTTTCTCCACTGAGACTTCGAGAATATCAAATTATTTATAATTACTAAAGGAATATATAAATATAGAACCAATTTGATATTTTAATAAATTCACTAGTATCATTTCTTCTAATACTTGTGCTCATTTCCCCCCTTTTTTTCTCCCTTAGGTCAAACATGATTATTTCTTACTCTGTATCCTAGGATGTTTGGATGTATAAACTAGGAATATTAGGGTTAATTTCTATATGTAGTAAATAGTAGCAATGATTCAGGCAGGATGGGGCTAATCAGTTCAAGCTTTGCTTCCAGGAGTTAAAAGGTTACAGGTACCAATCAATTCCATATTCTTCACTTTCTCAGAAGCTGTATTAATGAATATATTTACATCATTTTGAAATAACTTCATGACTTTTATACTCTTATTTTGGCAACTGGATTTACAAAGAGCACACTAATAGCACCATCCTAGCATGGTTGGGTCAAGGCCAGAGGGGGGGCTGGAAAGGGAAGAAGCCATGCAGGAATGCTGCCTCCTGGCCATTTCAATTAGGGGCAAGCTGAAATAGCCAACGTTTCAGGAAAGACTCTGCGTGAGTGAGCTGTGTGTGTATCAAGATTTCCCTTCAAACCCTTGCATTCTTTTCTACCATGTCTAGTGTACACTATGTTCTTCTATAATTATAAATGTATGTTTCCCATCACCACAAAGGCTTCTCATTGCTTGAAGGAAATGCAGCTTCAAAGAGCCTTAAATTGTGAAGGGCAGGCCCCCTTCTGAGAGCTACCATTGCTTGGGGGTGATTCCTCTTCTAACTCATCCACAGTAATTCCACTGGCCAGCTTGGCGGGCTGCATCTTACCATGTCGAGATTGGCCTGAGGCTTTGGTGGTTTCGGCTTTTGAAAAGAGAGTCTTTGAGTTTTTGATAATGAAAATCTCAGTATTGTCTTAAAATACTTACGTGCTAAGATTGCCAGATGCAAACTATTATATATAGAATGGATAAACAATAGGGTCCCACTGTATAGCACAGGGAACTATTCAATATTCTGTGATAAACCATAACGGAAAAGAATATGAAAAATAATATATACATATATATAACTGAATCACTTACAGTTATTTCTACAGTACAGCAGCAATCAACACAACACTGTAAATCAACTCCAATAAAATTAAATTAAAAAAAAAACCCTATGTAGCATGCTCTTTTACTATCTAAAGATAGAAGGGGTTCCAGGCTTTTGTGATTCCAAACTTTATACGTAAAGGGAACTGGCACTTTGATTAGAGCGTAAACTTCACTTTGAGACTGAGTTTCAGTTTTAAGTTGCCGAGAGTCAAAAGTAAAGTGACATCCAACAGAAGAAAGGATCTAGAAATGTAAGTTTAAAATGTGATGATCTAAAAACACATGTAACATACTTTAAAACAGTAGCAGTTTGAGAGAAAAATACGTTCTATTTTTAACGATCTTTTTTTAAAATCTAACAATTACTCTTTTTGAAAGCTTCTCCAAGAGCAGTTTCCAAGAATGAAGTCATGTCAGTCAATAATTACAACAGCTTGCACAGCCTTGTGCCAGGCACTGTGTTAAGCTCTTTTCAAAGGTAACCTTTTCAATTAACCCATAGAGTTACTAGTAGTATCTCATTATACACATGAAGAATCCAAGGTACATTAAGACTGAGAAAGTTGCCCAGAATCACACAGCTGGAATGCTATGTAACTAGGTTTGGAAACCAGACTGTGAGACTTCATTACTTTGTGCCTGGAAAATTTATGCTTTGCTCTCACAAATATTTCTTGCTTGAGGATAATCACTGAAGTGGCTTTGAAAAGTATAGAATGCAAAAATTGCAATCCGTATCTACTAATTTTTGATTAGTGATGTTCAAGCTAAAAAATACCCCCACAAGAGTGCTCTCACGGTGACTTCTCAGAGATGACTTATAGTAGTCTCCTCTCTTATCTGCCATTTTGCTTTCTGTGGTTTCATTTACCTGTACTCAGCCGTGATCTGAAAATATTAAATGGACAATTCCAAAAACAGACAATTCATAAGTTTTAAACTGCATGCTGTTCTGAGTAACATGATAAAATTTCATGCAGTTCCCCTCTGTCTGGCCTAGGATTCCCAACCATCAACATCATCCACTCCTAACATCTAGCTCTGGGCATTGTCATGGCTGGATGATCCAGGGTCCCCTGAAGCAGATGCCCCTCCTTCTGCTGTATTGTCAGAAGGTCAATAGTAGCCTAATGCTCCTCACAATGCCTATGACATTCATCTCACTTCATCTCATCACCTAGGAATTTTACCACCTCACATCATCACAAAAAGAGGTACAGTACAATAAGATATTTTGACAGAGAGTGAGGGAGCACATTCACAAAACTTCTATTACAGTGTATTGTTCTATCCTTTTTCTTTTTTTTAGGGCCACACCCACAGCATATGGAAGTTCCCAGGCTAGGGGTTGAATCAGAGCTGTGACTGCTGACCTACACCACAGACACAGCAATGCAGGATCTGAACGGTGTCTGTGACCTCCACCATAGCTCAGGACATTGCTGGATCCTTAACCCACTGAGTGAGGCCAGAAATCAAACCCGCATCCTCATGGATACTAGTCGGGTTTGTTACCACTGAACCACAAGGGAAACTCCTTATTCTATTCTTTTATTATTGTTGTTAATCTCTTCCTACACCTAAATCAAGATAAATTCCATCATAGGAAGTATGTATAGGAAAAATCATAGTATATTTGGGTTTGGTACTATCTGTGGTTTCAGGTACCTGTTAGGGGTCTTGGAACATATCCCCTGCAGATAAGAGGTACTACTGCTTAATCCTACAGAGAAAGAATCTTTCATAAATGAGGATAACAATAAAGGAGGTATCATTTAATGAGTGTTTACCATATCCTAGGTAGCATGCTAAGTGCTTTACAGAAATAGTCTTATTTTAATCCTCTCACAACTCTATCAGTCAGGTGTTATTATTTCCATTTTGAGTATGTGGTGATTTGGGCTTAAAGAAATTGTGTAATTTGCTCAGAGGCACACAGTAAGGGGTGGAGCAAGAAACAGAATTGGCGCCTGCCTGTTTGATTTGAAATTCCATGTTCTTGAATAGAGCACTAAATTGCCTTCACACGAAAGAACAAAAACACAAACAGATCCATTTATTGAACATAAACATCAAATAAGACATTCCACCAGGAAGTTTTCATAATAACATCTTAACCTTACTTATCCCTTTCATCAGTTTTCAGTATTCATTTTTCAGATGAACGGATATTCCTCAATCATCCTATTTTTTTTTCTCCCACCTAAAGTTTGGAGAAAATGAGAGGTAAGTTCTAAAGGTCAGAGAGGGAACTTCAGGACTGGTCTGACTGGCGTCAGTGGTCCTTTATCTACCACCTAACACTGGTAGGGCAGAAGAGAACTTTGCAACCTCACATCCCTGAACAACTAATTGAACCATGACACCGTGTAAAAAAAAAAAAAAAAATTCACAACCTTCTTTGATAATTCGTGGAAATTTTCACACACCAACCTTCCCTGTCAGAAAGGTCATACTGCAACTTTAATATAAATATATGCACTTCTCTCTTTAGACCTCTAATAACCACAGCAACTTTCCCCCAATAGTAGTAGTTGTAATAATAATGGGTTTTTATTATCCTTTTACTGTTCAAAATACCATTTTCACAGCACTGCTGAAAGGCAGAATTATCTCGTCTGCTTCAGTAATGTGCTTGGTACTGAACTGGTTTTAGCACAAAATGCTTTTATGATCTTATACTATGGCATTGGTTAGGGATGAGAAAATTTTATTTGCCTCACTACTGAATCTGCAATGTCCAGATAAGTAGAACCATTTTTTAATGGCATCAAACGTTTTTTAGACACACATTCCAATACACTATTACTGATGACGCTGCTCCCCCAAACACAAATGCAACAAGAAACGCAAAAAGTTATTTCCCAATTCTGTGTAGCTTGATGAAGATGGAAGCCACACTGTGAGTTATGGCAAAAGTTTCAAAGATGTTTACCATTCACTAAAAGCTGAAACCCACCAAGGATTGGGGTGACCTCAACTTTAAAAAAAAAAGCAAAGGATTAAATGGTAGAAATGGAAATATAAAGTATCAATCAGGGCCATAAAATCTGGGGAATCAAGCACATCCCCGACATGATAGGTGCCTCCAGATAAAATAAGAGCTGAAGAATCCAAGCTCCCACATGTGGGCGTGTTGTTTGAACTGGGCATCAATGTCATATAGAGTATCCTGAGTCATTTTATCTCAGTGAATCACAAGCAGGTCTGGGCCATCCCAGGGAGACTTTGCTTGATGCGGAAAATGAGATAATGAGTCTCAAAGCAGTCTGAGATCTAGTTTTGACTTCACTCTGATCTTGGCTTAGATTCTGGTCTCCTCTGTGATAACTTGTCCATCCTGAAATGATGAGGCCAACCCTGCCAAGCCCTGCCAGGCTCACCTTGGATTGGAAGCAATTTGAGCACCATCTGCAGGCAGAATAAGACCCTCTCACTCCACCCATCTCTGGACCGCTTTTTACCTTGGGCAGGTTGGAATTTAGCAACATCACTCTAACATTATCAGACTTGCCTCAACTATTAATATAGTTAAAGTCCATATGTTATTCATTATATTTTCAATAAATGGTATTTATTTCCCTTTAGAAATCATGCTATAAATGGATCTAAAAAATTGTATTTGTATTTAACTATTTGATTACATTAGATGCTCTTACACTGTTGATTTCCTTCATGTACCACATTCTTTCTCACACATTTTGCTTCCTTATAGAATGGACAGTTCTCTATTTAAGTTAGGTCCAGGCTCCTCATCTTCCATGCCTGTCTCAATCTACTATAATTAATGTGGTCTGGCCCAGTAAGAGCTTAAGAATCTAAAATATTAGGCCTGAGAATGGAGGAAGGAAGATATCTTTGGGTTGACATCTGAAGACTTAGTCTATACTTGAAGGATTCTGGAATGGAGAAATTGTGGTAACGATGAGCTAAAGGTATGCTTTGCCAAAGTTGCTTGAAAAATGACACCCTCTTCTAACTACGAGCTTCCTACTGCTATTAGAAGGACAGAGGAAAGGGCCATCTATTATTTCCCCATAGTTTCCAAGAAAATTTTATCTCCAGACGTAGCTGCCTTTCTTTAGTTTAGCCAAAAGCAGCAGACACACTGGGCAGATCATGATCCCTCTCAGTCCACCAGAGACAAGTCGCTGTCTCCTTTCTTAGGCATTGAAATTTCAAAGCAGTAATACACTGATTCTATTAGAGGCTATGGAGCAGGGTATGATATTTCCTTAATGCTGTTTTTTTGATTGAAAGAAGTTGCCATTCTTACCTGCTGACAAAGGAATAAATCTGTAGAATCGAAGTCAAGAAAACTTATGTGCAATTTCCATTAAGACGATCTCTGTGGCAGAGCAGAAAGAACCAAAGCCAAGAAGAGCCATCAATAAATTTTTTCAGTGTTGCTGAATCAGGAATTGGTAGTCTGAAGGGTTTACTTAGCTCAATTTCTGATTGAGGATTATGGCATTGTGGTTCAACTGGATAGAGCTTAAAGATTTCCTTTCATACTAATTTTAGTTTCTATTTTTTCCCGTTGGTCTTGTGTTCTTTGCTTATTTGCTTACATGTCCAAATATCCTTCCTTCCAACAAAAAACTTTATCATTGATGGAAGATTGATCCATCAGTTTATGATTTTGTAAAAGCTACTCCTTCTGAAGGGAAAAAAAAATGGGGGTAAATGTACATATTCACTTCTATTGTATTAAAATCATAAAACCATTACAGAGGCCACAGAATATATTCCTTCTTTAGCCACCTTCAGCGAGTGGTAGACACAATGTCTAGGCTTTTGGTGGACAGAGAGCAATGTCACAGTTTGGTTCAGGGGACCAGCCTTTGCAACAACAAGACAGAACAAAAAGAAATGACAGTATTAGAACATTTTTAAAAATCAAGATTGCTTAACTTGGAGATAGAAAATGATCTCAGTGCTTAAATACATCAGATTGAAGATAACCAGTCTCTTTCTGTTTCCCTGAGAAAAGATAAATTTTGAAGGAAGGTTTAGATTTTAGTAAGAATGTGGGTTGACATATGGAAGAATTTCTTCACTTCAGAGAAATCGAATTCTAATGCATGGTCATGGGCTCTTGATCTCCAAGGGTGTTGAAACAACTTTCTACACTGGCTATTGTATACACAAGATTATCAGATGGAAGGAGATCACATGCTGTATTCTCTTGGTGTTTCTCTAATTCTGTAGTAAAATCACAGCCACAATGTATTCAACCCTTTCCAGGTGCCAAGAACTTCATACTCATTATCTCATTCAATTCTCATCATAACCCTGGGAAGCTAATATCACTATCCTTACTTTCCAGACAAGGAAATAGATTCAGAGAGGTTGAATATGCCCAAGATATTAGGGGACAGAGCTGAGACTTGAGAACAGATCACCTGGCTCCAACCTTAAATTTTTAAACATTAAGCACAGATGTACCGTCACTATATCATTGATCTCCATACTGAAAAGTGTCAGAGTTTAACTTTGAAACTTAATTTCTAAAAACTGTTTCACAGTCAAGTCTTTTCCTACCCAGTGTCCATACTCAGCTTCAATTTGTAATTCAATTTAAGTTTATTTTTACAGTGCCTAACATTTATTTTTTACATTCCTATCTCAAACAGCAAGACTGGAAACTTCCACTGAATCGAACATTTCAGCCCTATCAACATTCCATATTTGAAATGCAACTCAGCTAGATATTGAAAGGATAGGCGTGTCATGGCCACTTTAATCACTAGGATACAGAAACTGTAGAAATAAAAGCTCAAAGCCTTTGGTTAAGAACAACCAGCCTGTTCCAGATAGCTACACCCCTGGTTTTTTTGTCTGCTTCTTTTACTTCCCTGTGAAACCTGCTTAAGCCACAGCATCTCAGATTATAAATGTTTTTCAGGCAAATGCAGGGTTGGACTGAGCGAAGTCATAAAGGAGGTCAACTGCACTTGGGTCCCCACCCAGCCGTTTCCCCAGCATCCTTGTCCTCAGCCCATCTCAGGTTCTGTTTCTGTTTTTCCCACCCCAGTGACCAATGCTTAATGCTTGAGACGTTTGAAACAGCCTCACCTTTGGTCTTCTTCCTCCCACCTCATTGCCACATTAGTGTCTTTCTGGGTTCTCTCTTCTTCCTGTTGGCTTCACCCTCAGGACAAAGGGGTGCCATATAAGAAACTTCAACACCCGCAGGTTCAGACTAATGTCTACCTGCTAAGCCAGCAAAAAGGAGGTACCATTCCCTCTTTAGGAGGGTATGTATCATATTAATGTCTACAAAATACACATCTTCAAAGCAATTGCCCTGGTCAAGGGATCAGAAGACCCTGGTGGGTGACCCTTAGGTTATGTGCCATTCCCCTAGCAGGGAGTGGGAAAAGTGTGTTGTTAGACTCATCTGAAGTAGAGGTGAGTCTACTTATTCCTTAGAATGAGTTTTACAATAAAAATATATTTCCCTTTTTGAAAGTAGTGGCAAATGTTATCATAAGGGGAAAAAAACCTTATGTATTCTATTTTGTATATTCTTGGTTATCTTCCTTGATTAGGAGGATCCTGTATGTCTTATTTTGCTCTTACTTTGTACAGACATATATTAGACATGGTATTTTAGTCAAAGATAGGTCAATTGTAATATAAATGAGAGAACAACCTAATATTTTGATGCATCATTCAACTGCCCTTTCATTTGGGGGCTTTCTTCTAAAAAGGTCATGTCAGATTGTGTCTTTAATTCCATTGATAAATTATTATATTTTATTCATGAAAATTCAGTTTTCTAATTTCAAGTATACAACAATGTATTTTTAAACATTTAAAAGGCAAACTGACCATTTCTGTTTAAAACCAATAAATACTAGGTTGAACTAACTAAAGTCGCTGACATTTGACTATTTTTGACCTACATAAAAGGCAATATCATATGGCTCAACCTGATACATATTTATTTGGCTGGATATATATGTGTATTTTGTATATTCTCCGTGTGTTGTGATGTTGTATTCATTAAATGTGTGACAGTTTTTTGGTGAAAATAATAATCAGATTAAAGTGATTGTTGGTTTGACAATGAGTCACTTGTTAATTCAATGATCAGTGCAGATTAAGTGATGAGTAATAGAACAACTGTGTGAACAAGTACTATTGTTATTTGATCATTGCAAATAATCAGACTAGAACTTTGCACCATGGCCTTCCTTTCTCTTTCTTTTAACATAAATACGAGAGCAATCATTTAATAATTTAACCTACTGCTTAGCACTTCATTACCATAATAATAAAAATTAACAAACTCAGTGTGCTGTATCAAACAAAGCCAGGGGTTTCCCAAAATTTTAGGCACTGCTGCTTTCTGCAACGTTTGTAACATATCTATTTTATTCACGACTAAGGTATCAGAGCAACTTGGCAGAAACAAATACTCTCATTCCTCAGTGCTTTCAGCTACAGGTTTATACTGGATGTGAATGTTATAAATGACAAGTAGTGGCATATGCATCAACTATATTGCATGATACACGTGTTTTAATATGTTTTAAACCACGCATTATTTTATTAGGTTTTCTTCAACAGCATTAGTAAATTCAAACTCCCTACCATCATGCAGAGCTGTTTGAAACTGTTTGAACGTCCTATGACAATCTCAAGAGGCAGGTTTTACATATTTTTGACATACCAAGTGCATTAAAGGCTAGCAGCATATTAAATATGAAAGTATGTGTATATTTTCAATTATGGATCTATAGATCCTTTAACAAACCACATTTTCTGAACTGATATAGACTTCTATTTGACACAGGAAAAAAACGATTATTTTAATGAAATTTTAGGCAATAATGCTAGTGAAGGAACTGTTTTAAATTTCAAAAGGAGATAGCATTTGTATTTTGGTTAGATCATATATCATATAGCATTCACAATATTTTTACAGATCAAGACTATGTCAAACTGTACCGTGGTGAAATACACATTTTAAAACCGAGCTGCTCTATTTTATCAGTTGGTGGTTTCACTTTTATGTAAAACTTGAGGTGCTCATGTCTTGATAAACTGCAAATGACTCACATTTGTCTCTTCTGAAACTTCCACCATTCTCTGGTATTTACACTCTCTTACCCAGAACATGTAGGTCAATGCCTGTTGCCATGAAAGACAAGGAAAAGAAAAGCTTTCAACTTTTCAGTGCTTGTCAGTATACACAAATGAGATACATTGTGGGTTTTTTAGAGAAAAGGCCATGTAGGTTAACTGGAGTTTTGGCATACGATCATGTTGCTTCTGCCAAATTAGACAATTTATTTGAGTGGAATACATCAACATTGCTAAAGAAAAGTACTTCTATTAGAGGCAGTGATATTTATTTATTTCGTAAGCACTTAGGTCACAGTGCTTAACTAGGTACTGGGCATTGTTCTAAACACCTTATACACAATAATTTACTCAATACTCATAACTATTCTGTGTAGTAGATATTGTTTCTATCTCCATCCTATAGATGGGAGAACTAAGGCACTTAAAAGGTAAGTAACTCAACCAAAGCATCACAGTTAGCAATGATATCTACTTTGGAAAATGCTGTCGAGTATTTCCTTGGCCAAACCAAATGGAACTTAGTTTTAATTCCTACTTTCTGCCTGCCTTTTGATCCTAATCTTGAACTTCAGCTTTCACAGCTGAGTTTTGGTTTGCATCCTTATGTATGAATGTCTAGTACTGTGGTTGCTCCTGGGCTGAAAACCTTTGTCATCAGGTCCATTGCTACCATCCATAAAACTGAATTTCTATTCCCTGCCTAGACTCAGTTGAGGGCCTGGTAATTGATGGATAACTGGTTTGGTAACCTAATTCTTGAAGTGGCTTATTAATGCACTTTTAAGTTTAAATGTATTTTTAATTTGAAAAGTATTTCTTGTGACTGGAAGTTTCTAATTGTTAAAAAAAATCTTACTGTGGATTTGGTTTTTATTGCAACTTTAGACAGTTTAGTAGACCATTGATCACAACAGCATAAACATAAATTTAAAAGTGATTACTAAACATGAATGAACCTAGAAATTATCATACAAAGTGGAACCAGTCAGACAATTAGACAGCAACACCCAATGCTACCGCTTACATGTGGAAACTAAAGAGACACAATGAACTTCTTTGAAGAACAGACAATGACTCACAGATTTTGGAAAACCTTGGTTTTTCAAATAAGACAGTCTGGGGGGTGGGGGGGATGCACTGTGGGTTTGGAACACAAAATCTATTGTACTGACTTATGATCTTTGTACACCTATAACTGAAATAAAATTCATTGTTAATATGAAAAAAATAAAATAAAATAAAAGTGATTACTAAACAAAATTATAAAATTTTCTACAGGCTGTCATACTGCCAGTCAGATGCAAATCTATGCTGTTTCTTTATCCACAGCCTTTATTTTATTTGCTTTTCTGGTGTAATACTAGCTACAGTAAGATAAAATTTGTTTCAGTATTTCTGCAGCATGTGTATCAAATGCAGTACTGACTTTGAAAAAATCCAGAAAAAAGATGTTCATGAAGAACATACTATATTTGTAATTATTATAAAAATATTAAAATTTACTTTTCCTCTACAGCAAAAAAGGTATTATTAGAGAATTTACAAACATTTTCTAGAACGTAGTGAAAATGTATGATCAGAAGTAATTTTCACAAAATTATTACAAATATTTTGTTTTTATAACTATGAATTATATAGCTCTTGAAACTCTTATCTGAACTATAAACTCAAAATGGTAAAAACAAATTCCTTTTACATTATTAATTATATCTAGCAGTTGCAAAAAGTGATACTTTCACAAGTCATTTGTGGAAATACTTAGTATTTGATAGCAAAGTATAGTAATTAAATTCAAAGTCATTACTGTATTCAGCAAAATATATATGTGTAAAGGAATGACTTTGTAACTGATAATTTCTAAGAATTAAATATTAATTACATGTTTTATAAGTAAGAAAAGTACTTTATAATATATACACTAGATATCTTTTTTGGCAAGGAGAATCATTTCGAGTAATTTGGTAGTTACAACTGAGGAATGTTTCATGTATAATGTGAACTAGGCACTAAAAACCAACAAGGCTGAGAACAGTGTGGGGTCAGGAATATTCAAGAAAGCAAAAATAGTCAATGAACCAAATTATCTGATTAGTTTTGATCAATAAAAATTATCAAAGAGACAAAAACCTTTAAATTTTATGAATACAACAATGAAATAAAAACAATTTAATTTCATGTTTAAGATTTGAATTGCTTTCTTCAATTCAACTAAATTGCTTTAGTTTCTATCTACAAAATTAATAGAGACATACCTAATAAGTCTAATAAACTAGAATATAGAATAGAATACTCAATTTAGTGCTTTTATTCCAGCTCAAGTACAGTTATCACGCACATTGTAAGAAATAGTAATTCCACCTGTTTAACCACAATAGTCTAAGATATGTAAATATGCTTATTTGTATTAGGTTAAAGACATAATTTGTCTTGTTTGTGGCTATTGGACATGAGCTAATTTGAGGCAAGCTGGATTAAAAATAAATTGGGAATTAATTTCAAGAAATGGCTTTGATGTTTTTAAACTGTCCACGACAATTTTATACTTCTCTTTGGCTGGTTTAAATCAGGCCAAATTTTTGCCAAGTTTCTCATCAGGGAAGGTCCTTACAGGCTCTGAAGTTACTAACAATGGCACTGTGAGGATTAGATATTTCTTAGAACTCCTTTGAAAGTCCTCTTACAGAGAGAACATGAAGAAAGCCGAGTAATTCCAGGTACTATTGTCTTGGAAATATCCTCATGAGGTTCTGTGGTGGATGCACAGGCATATTTGTTGTAGGATCTTTGTCCCCCAGGGAGAGAAAGACTTTCCTGAAGGTTTGCTGAAATTGCTCACACATTTAACTTTACAATTTTATTTTATTTATTTACTTCCGATAGCACCAGTTTCAGGGCCATTTAAAGTAATTTTAAAGTGGCATGAAACCATATGGGGAAGCATGCTCTTGGGGATAAGGTGGAATACATAAAAGATACCCAAAGTCAAGTTTATTATCTCAGTGCCAAACTGTGGTTAATCACCAATTTTGTGAAGATGATTTTGATCAACCCTCTGATTATTGTATTAGCCCCATTTATATTTATGAACTTTTATGCTACTTAAGTATGAATTCCACAATAGTGCCCTATATATCCATCTTGATTGGAGTATCTTGAATAGCCCTATGACAGTTAAGTGGATAAAAATACAAGCATTATACTTCAAATAATACAAGAATCAACTGAGATCACCTGGTACCTTAAATTTACATACAAGTTATTGAAAAATGTTATCCCATATGCCACTGGAAAATAAAATACTGCAACCCAGAGTTCCTATTTCCTTTACCGTTAAACTCCTTAGCTCAGGCTTAGTTCAACTCTTGTACTGAACCCTTCAATCAGAGAGGCATTCACATAGGGATCCATGGTAATAGCATGCATGTGTTCTAGCTGTTAGGAAAAGTTAAAATGTTCCATTATATATCCCTGTTAAATAGATGTTAGCCAGTACTTTTAGAAATTTTTTAAACTGTAGAGCATTTTAGTTATCTCTTTGCTATTCTGGAATTCATAACAGTGCAGTTACATAAGTCCTGCTCATGTAGCCTAAAGACAATGTCCTTAAAAAATAATATTTCTTTATCTCTCTAAGGGAGAAACAATGTCCCAAAACATGTATGTTTTCCATGACTAATTAGAAAAGAAGTACAGTTCAAACAGACTTTCCAGTAACACCCAAGTATTCAGTTCAAAAAGCTTTCAAGTAAGTCAGAAAGAGAAAGACAAATACCACATGATATTACTTATATCTGGAATCTAATACACGGCACAAATGAATCTTTCCACAGAAAAGAAACTCATGGACTTGGAGAACGGACTTGTGATTGTCAGGGGAGGGGGAGGGAGTGGGATGGACTGGGAGTCTGGGGTTAATAGATGCAAACTATTGCATTTGAGTGGATGAGCAATGAGATCCTGCCGTATAGGACTGGGAACTACATCTAGTCACTTATGATGGAACATGAAGGAGGATAATGTGAGAAAAAGAATGTATATATATGTGTGACTGCGTCACTTTGCTGTACAGTAGAAATTGACAGAACACTATAAACTAAGTATAATGGAAAAACTAAAAATCATTAAAAGATTTCTAAAAAAAAAAAAAGGTTTCAAAGCATGCTGATGAAGATAAAATGATCTGATACAGCCTTGGATCTGTTTTCAGTGCCTGAATATAGAAGTGCACTATGATTTATCAAACCTCTGCTTGCCATACCTAATTATTTGTCTCATTCTTAAGTATCAATCATAAAGTAAAATTCCTCAACTATCATCATTCACTGTTGTACAGTAAAATTGATCCATTACATTCAAGCAGCAGATTCAATTATGGACTCTCAAAATATTGAAAGGCAACATTTTCATGATTCCTAGGTGCTCATCAACTGCCTGCAGGTATTTCCAAATAAGTGGAGATACTATTTTCTCTGTTCCTCTCAGACACAAAATTTTGGCATAAAACAGTTCAGGAAACCTTGCTCCTTAACTCCTTCCCACTTATTTGCCAGATCCCTTCAGCCAAAACTCATAAAAAGATCCTGAGGTTTTCTTAAAGACACAGAGTGTGAGTTAGGGGTGATGGTGAACAAATTTATTTGTTTCTCAGCTCAGAATCTCTGTGAGAAAGTCAGGTTTGACAGGTATTTATATTAGCCAATTATCTCACTCTTGCCCACTTTTTCCATTTTTAATTTATATACTTGCCCCAAGTGTAAAACATATGTTATTTTTGGCTGCCAAAGTCCTTCTCTTATTCCTGTGCACTAATTTCTGTGTCTGCTCCACCTTTAGAATCTAATGTTGAACTAACATCAACTACAAGGGAAACAAAGCCACCTCTGAACTTTAGCTGTCAGCATAAGTTGAAAAGAGCAGCAATGGGAGCAAGATGTGGTGTGGGGATGCTGTTTTCGAGGATGGAGCCTCACCAGGGAAGCCTGCTCCCTTCTCTCTGGAGAAGAAGCATACTCCTCAATTCCTTGCATCTTTCACATGGGAAGGAAAAGCCTTAATCATCCAGTGAAACCTTTGTGTAGTGACTTTGAATTTTTCTGGGGGTGGTCATGCCTTTTTCCCCCTAGCCTGATCATTAATTGTGTTGACCTCACAGAGCAAAATACCATATTCACAGCTTAATAAAATCAAGTTCCCAGAGTTTTTACGGGTGAAAGTCAAGTTCCCCTTTGAAATCTTGGCACCTAGAAAAAAGAGCATGACATAGCCTTGCCACGTATTGTGTACTGTTTATTTTAGCAGTTATCCAAGCAAGCCATCTACCTTTGGGAGAAAGGAAGCTATGCTCCCTTAAATCTCATATGAAACATTAAAAATCGCATAAGTCTTCTCTTATTGTTCAAAGAGGGACAGGAGAAAAAAGCTAGTGGAAGGCACATGCTTTAATATAGAAAAATTAAGTTCCCTTTTTTTTTTTTTTAAACTTAGATTTAAACTTTGACCGGCCCAAAAGACCTTAGTTTAAACACAATTTGGTGAGTTGGTCTTATTTTTAACCTAAAATGTATCTCTAGATACAGCCACATACTTCATATGGCCTTTACAAGTAAACTCATCCAGAACCTTCCATGGGAGGAATGTCTTGTCAATGAGGAATAAACTTGGAGAAGGATTCATTAACCTTTCTCTCTCTAAGCTCAGACTAGAATCATGTCATGATGTTACAGAACACATTTCATACAATACCATTTTTCTTATATGTGCTACCATTATGTTATCAGAAACTTATTTTAATTAATTAGTTTTTGCCTTTTCTAGGGCCACATCCACAGCATATGGAGGTTCCCAGGCTAGGGGTCTAATCGGAGCTGTAGCCGCCGGCCTATGCCATAGCCACAGCAACGCGGGATCCGATGTGCATCTGCGACCTACACCACAGCTCACGGCAATGCCAGATCCTTAACCCACTGAGCAAGGCCAGGGATCGAACCCGCAACCTCATGGTTCCCAGTCGGATTCGCCAACCATAGAGTCACGACGGGAACTCCCAGAAACTTATTTTTGACTTTGATTTTTTTCACCTTTTATGGAGCAATTTCCTACCATACTTGACATTGTTACCACTTTAGAGTATTAATCATTTAAATTAGTTAGACATGACTTTTTTGTAAGAAAAAAAGGTTCATTGGGAAAAGTAGACAACAGTAACTAGCAAATAGGAAAAAGATATCATTGCTTTCATTTCACATCACAAAAACAATTGTTTATAGAAATTACAAGAAAAGAGTTTCTTCATACTATTTGAGAAAGCCAGTGCTTTTCAAAAGAAGCATGAAATGGAGCTACCATCAGCTTTTACCATGGGAACTCTGTATAGTCAATATTTTCTTGAAAAATACAGATAATTGTATTCAGCTATACAGATGGTAGTCTACCGGTTTTCTAAATATCTAAGTAATATGTAATCAAATTTAGGTCACTAAATATAGTTATTAGGGAATCTGGAAAGCACAAAATGATGTCTAAATAAGTTTCATATCCGAACTCAAAGATCTTTGATTCAATAAATATGAATTGAGAACTTACTATATAAAATAACTTTGCTGTTGGAAACAAAAGTGACTATATTAAGTTTTCTGCACTAAAGAAGGCAAAAATTATGTAGGTCAATTAAGACATACATAATTATTTATAGTAAAAACACCTATTTTTAAAATCTTAGCATTTACCAAAAATATGCTACACTCTTCTGAGGAGAAAAAAAGAAAGAGAATTTCACTCCGTGTGGGAAGGGCAAATTTTAATGCAGGATATACTGAGCTTTAAAAGTTGTCAAGATTTCAGCAGATGTATATGGTGTGACTGAGGAGGTGGGGATTTCATGAAATGACCAGAATTACAATATTTCAGAGTTAGGAAACTTTTAAAAGCAATGTTACAGAATAAAAAATACTGTAGTACAGTCTGAAGTTTGGTATATTTATAGACAAATAATGGCATAAAATGATTTACATAGAGTTTGTCAAAGAGAGTTTTCTATGATGATTGCTCGGCTATCCTTAAAAAATATCTTCAAGGTATTGTTATTCTCTGTGAGTTAATTCAAATATCCATCACACTGGTACTGCCCAACACCCACCTTCATGCTCTAATGATCTGAAATAGTAATTTCAAATATTGGATAATGGTCTTAACTCATTCAGATTATTAAGTCCTTGGCATTCTGCTGTGAAACAAAGGCAGAATGGGTAAGATGCCATTATTTTTGACTTGCGTCTACCCATATTTTTCTCCTAGCTTTTATGATTGAAGCTGCTGTCTGTGACTCAAGTTTTTGCTTGGCCTGCTCACCATGCAGGAAGAGACTAATCCTCCACGGTTCAATAATTTTCTTCCACATTTTGGCGCTGCTGCCAACACGTGCATTGAGGTCCCCCATGACCATCAGGTTGTCAGATGGTAGAGCAGCTGTGATGAGTTTATCCAGATCTCTGTAGAATTTCCCACTCATTGGAATGTATGAAAGTCAGGATGTTTGCATTGACAAAAGAAATACATGGTCATTTAATAAGTCTACACACTGACCAGGCAAGTTGGAGAAAAGAAACCACTTAAACACTCAATGTTTGAAAATCTTTTCCCCCAGCGTCTCATTTCTCCTCATGACATGTCTGTAATTACTTCGGAAGAAATATTCAAAATATTTTGTTTCTGTTATGATTCCTTAACAGGAGTTCCTCCTCATGTTTTTGTAATTAACAAAAAAAGACCAACAGAGAGCCATATTTTCATGATCAGCCTCCCAGAGTCTGAAACAACCACACCCTATCTTCCCTGCCATCTTGGAGTGCTTTACTATCAGCTCTAAAGGGGAAAAGTAATCCACTTGCACTTCACAAATGCACTTATAATTGCAAATTGCTACTTACTGGGACCCTTCAACAATTTAGCAGCAAACCAGACTAAATACTTCTGCAGACCCCATTGGGCTGAGAAGGGAGGGTTTTGTTCTCTAGGGAGAATCTTCCAAATCCCTGGTCCATGTTATGTCCATAAGATAAGTACAGAGCCTTAGGAGAATGAGTACTGTATTCATTAAGGTGTTTATTTTCTGTCTCTGACTGAAGAACAGGACAAAAAGCATATGTTAGGGAAATGGAAGACATTTCAAAGCTTACAATATTAGGATTAAAAATTATAATATTTATTGTAAAAAAGGACTCTAATTACCATTTTACTGGGCAGAGTCTTTGCAAGATGTATGCAAATGAGAAACGGAATCTCATCTTTAAGTCATTATATTTCCGTAAGAAGCCACATGGCTGTACTTTAAAGCACAGTTCCACCCTTTAGTGCACTATGCACCTTTATTTTTTGTTGCTTTTGTTTTTGAATTATGTGAGCAACCTAATTCTATATAAGTAGATCTTCATAGTATAAAGAAGTAGATTTCAGTTTCATTTCTTAAAGATAAAAAAAAGTAATACTGATAGAAGCAAATAGGTAAGAATAGAGGCAAAGTTCAATTTTTTAAAGAAAATAAATGTTTCAGATATCAAAACCTCTTCGGAGGTGAATTTTCTTAATTACCTCATTAAAAATATCCCAGACGCTTTTTTTTTTTTTTTTACGGTCTCATGTCTAAAAGGAGAGATTTGGGAAATAAAATAACAAAGTCCTGACTTGCTGATGATTGCTGATCTCAAGATTTTATTACATAGTCTTTTCCTGTGAGGCAAATGCAGTGGAGAAGAAGAGAACAGAACTTCTGCTGAAGTTGTAAATAAATGAAAGCTTTTTGTTTAAAGTAGAGGAGCTGTTTTTTCACTTGCTTCTATGAGCAGAAGAGTTTTTTGGGTTGTCATTGCCCCTAACGGAGTCAGGGGTCTGGTGGAAGCCACTCGTGCACAAGACACACTCTCAAACATCCTCTGGGGAAGTCTTTTTTTTTTTTTTTTAGGGCTGCACTCGTGGCATATGGAGGTTCCCAGGCTAGGGTTCGAATTGGATCTACAGCTGCCGGCCTGGATCTGAGTCGCATCTTCAACCTACACCACAGCTCATGGCAATGCCGGATCACTGACCCACTGAAAAGAGGCCAGGGATCAAGCTCGCATCCTCGTGGATACTAAATGGATTCCTTTCTGCTGCACCACAAGGGGAACTTCATGGGGAAGCCTTTTGTTCACCCCTTTGATTTGTAGAACATTCATCAGCCTGCAGGATAAGGCACTCACTTTGTACCTTTTTTTTTTTTTTTTTGCATAGGATATTGACTAGATTATGGAATCAACAGTCCAGTGGTAGGAAAATGTTTTCTTCAAAGTAGTAGATAGTAAATATCCTGGCTTTGTGGCCCATCCATTCTCTGTCACAAGATTCTCAACTTTGCCATTGTAGCATGAAAGATACCATGGAAATGTAGGAACTACATTGTTCCAATAAAACTTTATTTACAAAAAATGAATAGCGGGCCAGATTTGAGGGCAGAGTTTGGGAAGCCCTGGTTTAATCCAAGAAAACATGTTCCTCCCATAGCCTATTTTCTCAGCCCTCAAAAAAAAAAAAAAAAAATATGCATGTACTCAGTCTCATACAGCCATGAGCTACCCACATCATCAGAGAAAATTCTTCACTTATCTAAAACTAGTTTTCACACAAATTTTATAAGCTGGTCAAGCTGCAGTGTCTAGATTCAGGCAGTCTTTGTACTACATAGTCCTTTCTGTGCACTAAGATAAGAAGTACAGTAGGCTCTATGGTATTGGTAGGGAAGAAAAAGGATTTTTTTTTTCTTGAGCCCAAGAGAATTGGCACCACTATTTGTTTCTCTCTTAAAACGTCAATATGATTTAGAAATGCATGTTTAATCAGGAAATTAACTTATCTTAAAAAGGAATTGCTAATGGAGATTCTGTCAGAATCCCTGCTGCCATTATTAAATGGGATAGAACTGCTCCCTTCAGCATTTTTCATATCCTCATTAGTCTCATCCACTAAATCTTTACCCCCCAAAAAAAATTATTTATTTTTTGTCTCATTGTGAAATGTTCCAGCGAGGTAATCAAGGTGAATTTTTTACTTTGGTCTCTTACCTCTGCTGTCCTCTTCTTGTGTTATTTTATTCTGTGTAAAAGAGCTTCCCAAGATAATAATTTTCAGTTCTTTGCCCCCTTTTGACTTCAGATGTAAAAGATGTGATGTGTTTAATGGTTACCGGCAAATCAGAGCACATCCTAACTCCAGCCATCACACAGAAGAGGAAGCTCGGAACATGCAGGCACACAAGAGGCACTAAGAAGAGGAACACGGGAGAGGCAGGAAGCCCTGGGAAGCTGTCCTGGGAGCTGCTCCCCACCATTACCATGGATCTGGCAGAGGGAATCACTTTCGTCTTTGTTCCCATTTGCAGCTCTTGCTGTGTCCTTTGGAATACCACCGGAATTTCTCCACCAGAGGTCTTTTATATGACTACCTGCTAAACTCAGTCACGCTCTGCTATTCTTTCTAGATTCTGATTGGAAACATAATTTTAGAGCTAAAAAATACAGCCTTCATCGTGCATTTGACCCAGTGGTTCTCAGACCAGGTGGGATGTCAACACATTCAATATCTTTGTTAAAAGTTTCCAGGTCCTGGGGTTCCCACTGAGGTTCAGCAGTAACGAACCCCACATAGGGTCCATGAGGATATGGGTTCGATCCCTGGCCTCACTCAGTGGGTTAAGGACCGACATTGTTGTGAGCTGCGGTGTAGGTCACAGATGTGGCTCAGATCCTGCGTTGCTGTGGCTGTGGTGTAGGCCAGCAGCTACAGCTCTGATTCTAGCCCTAGCCTGGGAACTTCCATATGCCATGGGTGTGGCCCTAGAAACACCAAGAAAAAAAAAAAAAGACAAAAAAAGTTTCCAGGTCCTGACAAGTTCGGATTAAGAAATCCTGGGCAAGCCAAGGGAATCTTTATTTCAAACCCAGTCCCTGTGTGAATCTGATGCTTCCTTTAGCCATGGGCCAGGATTTGGAAACTGTTTATTTTGTTTGCCTTCTCGTTTTAGAGATGAGAAAGTACATTTTGAGAGGTTAAGTAAATCACCAAAGTTCACACAGGCAGTAAATGGCAGAGCTGGGCTCTGGATCAGTAAATATTGGCACAACTGCAGCTCGTTCTTACGGCTGGACCCACGGCAGGCAGACTTCGCTTATCAGGATTGGGCTGTTTTACCTTCATTTAGCAGCCTTCTCAGCACTGCATTCCAGGCAGTCAGGACTGATGGAGTGAGTTGTCAGGTAAGAGGAAACATATTTGTTATTCCAAGATAGAACACCAGAGTTGCCAGGTACCCATTTTTTGAAACAGATGGTCTGGTATTTTACATTTCTATCCGGTAAAAGGAAAAAAAAAAAAAAAACATGCAAATTCTGTTCTGATATTTTCAAACTGTCTTGATCATAAATTATGACCCTTTGAGAATGGACCTCAATATTAATGAACCAATGACGAGTGGCTGGGGAAAAATGGGGTTATTCTAAAATTAACAGAAGAAATTTGCTTATGGTGGCTCTAAACGTAAAAGGAGAAAATTCTTGGGGCACAGAGCTTTTTGGAGGGATCATTTTCCGAGAACATTCAAATTTGTACATATATGATTAAAAAATATCTCATGGTCCTTGGGGATAGCACCAGACTTGGCTGCAGGGAAACAAATTCAAACTCTTTAGGCTGTGTTATGAAGCATCCTGTTTAGTAATGTAAACTGCTGTTTGAAAGCAAGAGGACACGCAATGTTTAGAGACATATAAAATAATCAATTAGTATACACAGGCGATATGAACAAAAGCTATCTACAACCTGCATGAAATTACATGCCAGAATAATATATTCCCAAGAGTTTGGGATAGGGTGCTTCAAATGAATAGAGGTGGATTTTAAGTTTATGAAATGCATCTTGTAAAATATAACAGCTCTTTAAAAGAACCAAATATGTAAATGGAAGTTATCGCATGGTTCACACAAGTCCCACAGCTGTTACTGGTGGCAGTCTGTCCTCAGAGTAATAATTCTGACATCGGTGGAAAATGATCCTTAAGATATCCCATTTCCTTCATTTAACCGAACTCTCTACATTAAAAAAAAAAAAATGTAAAGATGTCTACCCTCAAATCCTCACAAACAAAAATCGCAGATGCCGTTTCACAGTCTGATCTTGACTGTGTGTTCCCTAAAGACAGGCACTTTCAAGTTCACCATTTTCTTCAGCAACCTCCCCTGTGCCTGGGATACACTGAGAGCTCAAATATTTGTTGAATGAGTAAATATTTGTTGATTAAGTGGATTCCCATTATTGATTTTTTTCAAATAATACAGTTATTGCTCTTCCCGCCAACAGCTTCTGCTTTTCCTTCCCAGCTTTTCCCTTTCGTGTCCTAACACCTTTTTTGCAGATAATGATTTGTCCATCCACGCAGTGACCCATGCTTGCAAAGGGATTAGAGCTGATGCAGCTGTTCCATTGGCCACCATTATAAAGCACATTTATCCTCTGGTTAGAAAAAAATCCCTTCAGGTTGTTCTCTGTCTCTTGCCCCTTTAATTATCTAATACCAAGGAAAAGAGTTCATGAGGGTGATTAATGTGCTGAGGGAGCTACGGTTATTTCTAAATTTTGAGTTTGATTTGCCATTGACTGCCAATTCTTCCCTGGCCTCTGCAGTGTCCTTGAAGAGTCTTCCTGTGTCCTTCTTAACAACAGTCTTCCTCTGTCTTACACCCACTGATTTGTATCCATGGGTCACTGATTTTGACGGGCTGCCAAGTCCGATATGGCTGAATTCATTTTATCATTTGTTAGGGAGCCACGATATTCTTGACCATATATTTAACAGGTTTATTGGTCTAAGTTTTAAGATAATGCACCAGAGCAAATAAATGAAAATCTCATCTTATACTCAGGGGAAATGCACACTTACACTCCAAGTCAAGAGTGGTAGAGAAATTTGGATGCTGGGAGTCTGAAAGATGAAGACACTTTGGCCCTGAGGTAGTGAGTGAATGAATGCTTCTGATAACAGGCAGGAAAAATAGAAAGTTTCAATTTAAGTAGAATTCTTCTGAAGAGAAAGACTGAATCTTGAAAACACAATTCTATCAAGTATACCTTTGTCCCATGGTCTCCTTTCTCTGTTTTCCCTTTCCTTCCAGAAAATAAAAAAAATTATTTGTATGAACCCTCCTAAACATGAATACTCATCACCATGTACATTTGCCTGTGGTTTCCTCAATGATGAATGTGGAATTCATTGTTTTAATTGTGTCGTTATTTGGTATTAAAAGCAGCATATTGTCTTGCATGGGAAAACTGCTCAGCCTCTCTCTATGACAGTTGTAGCAGGTCCAAAATGTGCACCTTGTCGATCGCTTGCCTAAATATTTAGATTCATTAAAGGATTATGACGCTAGAATATAGTTCAACCCATCTTAATTGCCTAGAATATATTAACCAGTTACTACTAAAAGCATTCTGTTTCCATTAGCCTAATTGGGGGTTATGTGGGAAGAGGGGTAGATCTTGGCTATAGGGCTGAAATTAGAAAGCAGAGATGGCACAGGAGATAAGGCACGTTTGGTCCCCCTCACGGACCTATCCCAGGAGGAGGTCTTGACATCAGTGCGTCTCCACATTGTTATCCCATGAGACAGCACCATAAACTCTGAGAAAAGACAATGTTTTAAAGCTTAAAAGCCTCCTTTACTTGGTCTAAGTCCTCCTGGACAAAAAAAAAAAAAAACAAAACTAAAATTCACCTCTTTATTCAGTCATGTATCAAACATTTACAAATGGCCTGCTTTGTTCCCAAAACTGCCCGAGGCACTTGGGACATAGGAGAATGCAAAACAGACATAAATACCTGCCCTATGGGCCTTGCACACTTAAAAATAACAGTGTGGCTATGGATGTTGCATTTTTGATTCAACAAAGTCCCATTATTTTATGGTTCTATGTTTATGCAACGAACAGTTAAGTGTGGTTCAGGAAGCACACATTTTTCAAAATTATTGTTAAATCTATCTCTTCAGTTACTCATGATAATACCTAAAACCACACGCATATTGGGCAATCCTATGTTGAGTTATGGACCTGTTTTCATCTTTCGGGGACCCTGAGGACAATGTTAGAAAGCCTGGGAGGAATAGCATCCTCTGATCCCAACCAGAGAATCCTCATGAGTGCTGGGGAAGAAAGCAAGCACAGAACAAGGTGACCATCTGGCAAGAGAGAGGAGGAAGGGCATCCAGGAGAAGAAAAAAGGCAGTTACTGGTGAGCAGGAAAGGCTCCAGATGCCAGCTTGCATTCTACTGAAACTCTGTCTAGAGCCAGACTGGATTGACATATTCATTTCCAATTCGTATCTCAATATCCTTCACAATGCCAGATTTCTGTTAAAAAATATGACCTGGGGACACTTTTAGGAAGTCTTCCCTTTTTCATCCTTCTGATGCTTCCACCAGTAAGTTCTCATATATTTTGCGTTTCCATGGAAAGTCAGTAATGGTCCATGAGAGTATACGAGCCATCAAGCACAGGTGACAGTAGTCCTGTTTATAAACTGTGACTTTTGATATACACAGACAGGCTAAGGAGGTATGGGAACATTCATGCAAATCAAGCACAGACTCCATGTCCTAACTTCTTCATGCCCGGCTTGGTCATGGAATATATCCTAGAGCAACTAGTATGCTTGCTGGAAATACTTAACTCTGCAGCTATGCTAGTTTAAAATTTCATTACTGAGAAGTTTATCTAAAAGAATCTTTTTAAAGAGAACTTCTGATGTGATCCACAGAAACACATTTTTCTTTCTTTTTCTCCCCCCATTTCTGGAACTGGAGTCTTTCTACAGGTTTAAAGGTTATAAATGAGTTTACAGCTATAATCAAATAGGCCCAAAGGCATTTATGGGGGAAAAAAAACTAAACTAAAATCATCATCTCTTGTCTTTTAAATGGACCCCTGGCATTGGAGATTACTGTGTCCCAGGTGGAGGTGGAGTGAATGGCTATCATTAGCAATTTATCTTTGTGGTCTGAATTTAGAATGTGATTAAGAATCAGGATGTGCCTATCTTCTCCCCAACATCTAAGGCTATATGTTGCCTTCAGCAATGGACATGTCATTAATCTATTACTGATTTGTGACTGTTTGGACTTGAATTTAACTCATTTCTTTTGTTCATTTCCACCCCATGCAAAGGAAACAACCAAGTGAGCTTCATTTTAAAAGTTTAGTGATTGCCTAAATGACAATGTAGTAATTTCCTGTTTCCTTTGATGGATGCCTCCTTTGGATAAGGATTTTCTCTGAATTCTTTTCTATCCTTGTCGCCCCCCTCCCCCCATAGATACACAACTTATGTCAGTATAGTTTATAGGAAGGGGAAAAAAAAGTTATTTCAAGACACTATGGGTTTGTGAATGTGGTTGGTTTCAGTTTCTGGGATTTTTCCTTTAAATGAGCAATTATATAAAAATCGGTGTAAAGGGCAATCACCAACAAGTGTCGAAATATCTGAGAAAATAAATTCTCGGGGAGAAATTTTCCTGGTGATCACCAGCTCAAAGGGAATTGAGTGGGCACAAGGGATTTGTAACTCAGGCAAAGGAAAAGGCCAATGAATTACTTCTGGAATCTTTATTAATCACAATGTCCTTCAGATCATGAATCTTTTACTAAAAAAAAAAGTATTGGTTCAAATGTCTCTGGTTGCAAGTATCAGAAGACCTAACTCAAAATACTAAGCCTTAAACCATAAGAACATAATAATATTTCAGATAATTGGGAGGCTTTGAGTCAGGATGCTGAAGGTGAAATATAATCAGTATCTTCTAAGAATCAGAAAGAACTCAGGTTCTTTTCAACCCATCATCTCTGCCTTGAACTCCCGCTAGCTGCCAGGACTATAAAGCAGTTCTTGTAGAACAAAATGAGGGCAGAGAGGATACAGACAGAGCTGACCCCAGCACTTTCTAGCCATCTCAACATTAAGTGAGGTCCTTCATCACTTGTAGCCTCAGTTTTTATCATCTCATATGGGTGATACCTTCACTGAAGGGTTGTTAAAATCATTAGAATGAATGGGTATACAATGTCTGAATTATAATAAATATTTACAAAATAGTAGATGTTATTTTTTTATTAGTTCAAGAAACAAGTTTTGGTTAACGAAAATGGATGGTCAGTTAATTTGACCCCACTGGACATGTTAACAATTCATCTCTCAGAGCGGGTCACTTTTGTAGACTGTTAACCTTACCCATACTTGTGTTCAGTTTTTTTGCTGTTTATTTTAGTTAGACCTACTAACAGTCAGAATTCTCTCAGGAAAGCAAAGCCTGTATAAAGACCTGGAAGGGAGGTATCAGAGAATCAGAGAAATGGTCATTAACCATCCTCTGTGAATGAACCATTCCCTGTGAACAACCACTCGGCTGCTGGTTGTTCACAGGGAAATCCAAGATGCCAGGCACATCTGGTCAACAAGGTGAGCCAGCGCTAAGAGGAGGATGAGGTCGACAGAACCTGCAGCCTCTGGGGAAGTAGCTCCTCTTAAGTAACTATGACCTTCGTGGTTGAGGACAAGCTGATTCTGGGTTCCTGCTGGGCACCCCTGTGTTTGCCCATCACCAGGTCTGAGAGAAATGGCTTTTACTTAACTTCCACCTTCCAAATCTCACACCAGCTCCCCCTTTAAAATATGGAGAAGGAGATTCTGGTGGAAACTGACAATCAATTAACGAGCTCTAATTGCAGTGGTGGAAGTGGGACAGATGTTGCTCCTCTGTTCACACTTTTCACTCATTTACACCTTTTTCTCTTCCCCCAGAAACAGCTGAAAAATAGTTTCTGGATCACAGCTGAAGAAGTCTACTTTTTGAGACTATAACTTGCCTTACTTTTAAAAAATAATTTAAATATAAACTATTTTTAAATATAATTAAGTGCAAATTAGATTATCTTAATATTACCCTGACATTTTAGCAGCTGAGTACCACTGACGGGACTGGGAGAACCCAATACTATGCATCAAGACATGTGGGCCCTTTTCCTGTTTGTTCCATCTACTTGCCAGGTAAACAGATGAATCTTGGTTTTCTCCACATCCACAGTCAACAACCTTTTCGAGTGAAGGGATAATATACAAAAAATTATCAGTTTTCTACATGAAGATAAGAATATCCTTTACAACCAATGATTGAGACATTTTAGAATCACTAAAACCTAATATGGGTCTAGGGTTTATTAGAAAATTTATTTTTCAAATGAAGTATTCCAAAATTGTATTTATGCATTTGGGGGTTAACAAAAAAGAGTACACGAAAATATGCAAAATTCTGAAAGTATCTCAGATCTCCATTTGCAGATTTAAAAAGTACATAAAATATGCTAAATTTTAAAAAATGTGTCTGTAGTGTAAATATGAATATGAAGCTTTCCTGTTTAAGGTATATAGCTGTCCACAGGAGACCACTGACTAGAGGTTTTCGTTGTTCCTTCTACCTTCAGGAGAAATTGGAAATGCTTTTCCTGTTGGGGAGACTGCATTTCTACTGCTACCTGCCACACATAGGTGCCACCTCCCCAGGCTTTCTGTGGCTCATTTCTGTCCACATCCTTGGGTACCGAATATATCCTGACCAACTCTGCTTTCTTCTTCCTATCAGGAACACAAGGAGAAACCATTTTCTGATTCTTTATATGCCCAGATCAAGAAGGGTCAGTTTTTCGGCATATCCTGAGCAGTAAAATGGAGTGCTAGAGATATATTCAGACATAGTAGGGAAAGGGATCTGGGATTTGAAAACACGCACAACTTCTATTTCAGGTCATTTAGAAAGATTTTTGGATTATAAGAGCTGATGGTGGACAGATGTGTATCTACAGTTCTGCGCTTTTAAAAGAACCTTGAAATATCTGATGAGAGTTGGGGAAATCTACATCTATCACTATACAAATGAATTTGAGGGAGAATGTTTTTGTCTTTTTTTCTCATGGGCAAGAGGCTGTACGAATGGGAAAACACTTATTAAGGGCTTTGGAATAAAGACGCTGCACAAGACACACACACTTCATTAGGCCTTATAATGTAATATTCTAATACAATATAATGTAATACTGCAACGTGCTTTCAAAAAATTCAACTCTGCAATTGCCCACTCAGGACCACACGAGCTTAACTAGGACACTGAATGATGCTTTTTCCCTGGTGCATTCCTGGGAGCATATATGTAGGTTCAACCAAAAACTTTAAAAGAAATTGTTTTAGCTGGGTTTCCTCTCCATACTCAAAAAGACAGAGAAGACTTCTCTACGCTCGTCCTTTACTCAAATCCAAGAAGGGATATTGGGAGATACCACACACAAACAATTATTTTAGCACTGGATTTATAAAACTTCAATCAGAAGCATCAGGTTCTCATCCCAAATTTGCCACTTTTTTAGCCACATGAACTTGGATTTTACCTTTCAGTTTCAGTTCTCTAATGGTCATATCTCCTATCTACTTTGCAAACCTCTCATGTGATTATCTCATAAGATGATGAATATGACAGTGCTCTAAAAGCTGAGAAGAGCTATCCAAATACAAGATACTATACATTATTATTTTTATTGGCTGTCTCTTACGGAGCAGTTAAGGGAACCAGTAAGGTTCCAAGAGATTAAGATCTCAATTTTGCATCTCAATGCAAAAAACAGCCCTTCTTAGGACTGCAAGGCCCTCTCTCTAACATCTCTCCTGCGGGGGGGGGAAATGCCTTCTGCTTAATCATCAACATCACCACTTCCTCCACTGAGAGCGATATCTGATGATGAATTACTCTAGAAGTGATCTAACCTTACCCCTTGCTAGGCGGGGGAAGCCTAACCTGGTCAAAGCATTTGTCTTCAGATGTGACAAAAACAAAAATCAAGGTCCATAGAAAAATTAACTTCGCCAACATATATTTGGATTCTTTACTGTTACGCTTTCCCTATGCAAAGTTGCTCATCATGTTTTACAGCCCTCATCTTTCTCATACATTCTCTTTCCTTCCATATAGTAATGAATAACTATCATTCCCTCATCTATACCATTCATTTAACAAATGTTTAGGACTAATTCTGCAGTAAGGACCAAGTTCGGTCTTAGTACACATGATAAACACAATCTCTGTCCTCCCAAATGTTATAGTCTAGAGTCAGGTAGAGGCAAGTTTAAGTGTATTATAGGACACAGGCAGAAGCACCCCAGCATCTGCGTATACTTGAACCCAGGAAAGAGAATATTTGAGAAAAATAATACCCTACCACTGATCCCTGTTCACCCTACTGCTAGCTTAAGAGCACTTAATGCAGTTTTAGGGGATTGGCGTAGGCTTCTAAACTGAGTCCTGAAAGGAAGAGTAGGATCTGGTGACTCCGTCCCAATTTCCCTTGTATTATTACATCAGTGATCTCATCTTCTCTTTTTGATTACATCCACCATCTTGGCCACAAACAACTGGCATTCTAGGCCACAACTGTAACTGCAACTTTCAGAGATACTTTTTCAGTATCTACCAGATGTAAGCCTGAATTGAAATGGTTTAGTTGCATCCTGATTATTAGAGGAAAAAAATGGTAAGTTGATGACAGAATGACCTAATAAAGCTCCCCAGTAAATGATTATAATATCACTTTGTTGCTTCTTCCTATTCTCAATAAAACATTTCTGAATAACATTTCATAGGAGCATCCAAGCCAGCATATTCCAACTGTCCCCTACTACTGACTTTCAAGACATCCTTTGAAATGTTCCAAAAATGTTAGTTTGAACTCTATCTAGAATGTTTTAACTGTCTTGAGATGTAATAAAAATGATGCACATTTTTGGGGAGTTCCCATCGTGGCTCAGTGGAAATGAATCTGACTAGTATCCATGAGGACACAGGTTCAATCCCTGGCCTTGCTCAGGGTGTTAAGGATTTTGTGTTGCCATGAGCTGTGGTGTAGATCACAGACACAGCTCTTGTTGCTGTGGCTGTGAGGTAGGCTGGCAGCTGTAGCTCCAGTTTGACTCATAGCCTGGGAATCTCCATATGCCATGGGGTATGCCCCCCCCCAAAAAGGTGCACATTTTTTTAACATAATGATATCTACTGCCACACTGATTTCTCTAGAAAAACTTTTCTTTGAGCAAAGCTCAGAGAAATGTCTATTCTGTTACCCTGCAAAACTGTTTAAAAGCTGTTGCCATTGCAACTACTTGTATGTGTAAATTAGAACTTGCTCAATTCTGTAGAAAGAGGACAAAATGAATCGATAAATTGAATGCTGAAGCTTATTTGACTGTCATCTGTGACACTCACTTTCAGAATTTTTATTTATCGGAATGATCTCTTTATTTTAAATGACTTTGCGATACATAATTACTATCAATTTGAACCTACAAATAGAAAAAAAATTATTCATACATTTGTATTCTGTCATAGATTTTTGCTTCGGAAAAAAAATCCCATTCCTAAGTATGTTTGAAAACTGTTAATCTAAGCTCCTGTCTTGCTTCATTTCTCATGCAGAGTAAAGATATCTTAGCAGGGTTTGAAGCTTCATCTTATAAATACAATTCAAATAAGAATAAGCTGTGTTTTTGAATCACATGGATTGATTTTACCTCTTAATGCTTCTGAAGGGAGTAGCAACACTGTTGCTTTTAAGGGTGACTTTGAGGTCTGATATACACTTTGCTGGCCTATGTGAATGGAAAAAAAAATGTGATCATAGTATGTTCTTTTCTGGAATATTAAAACTTCTCCACTTTAAGTTTCACCTGTTCTAGTCTGGATGAATATTAATCATAGCGTACAGAAAAATAATACTATCAAGCATTTTAGGAGGTCAACATTATCTCTGGCAGCAAAAAAAAAAAAGTTTAAAGATGACATGAGAAGCAAGAATGTTATATGTTTTGATACAACCATTACCATTACAGAAAATTGAGATTCTACTTTTATGGAGTAAAAGAGATGGGTAAGAGATAGAGGAGGAACTGACCATTTGCTGCCATGACGAGTTTGTGATATCACCTAATTACTCAATGCAGTTGGTTGTTCCACATACAAAGTTTGGCTTTTCCTTTCTTCTTTCTACCTTGTCATCTCCATGATTTTTTTTTTTTTTAGTACTGCCTGGTATCCAGGTCTGTTGCTAGAACCTGAATTTACTCTTTCATTCGTTCAATTCACCCTCATCAAATTAAGCTTATTCTGTGCCCAGCTCTTTCAGGGTTGATATTAATTCTGCTCTTTGATAATGAATACATACTTTCCCTTTTCATAAAAAATGTATTTTAACCTAAAGTTTAAAGCTCATGTGTGAATCTTGACTTTTGACTTCTCAACTGCTGCCAACATGACAACTGATCAGGAGAGGGACACTGACAGTGTAGGCAGCCATGTGATAGTTCTTGGGTGGTTAGCGTCATTTTTCACAATATATTTTTAAAATACTACTTGTTTTTTAATTACCATATATGTACAAGTCTAAAAAATTCTGCTGTGTCTCACAATTACTAACTGGGAGCACTCCGATTTTGTATAATAAATAGAGACAAATTTTGGGTAGTGATGAATGTCAATATTTATTGACAGAAATAACTATTATCACAGAAGAATCAGGGGTCAAACTTTATCTCGAAGATATTTTCCTGATACTAATAAGTCATGAATTTGCCATTGGAACATTTGTGAATTGTCCAATTATGTGTATATCCAAACATTTTTCATTCTGTCCCTAAATATAGTAATTTAAGAAGTTATTTCTAAAACTGTTATTTAAGCATGGCTGGGAATTGATGGTATATAAAATGTACTTTTCTCCTCAGTAAACCATGGAACAGGGTTTTTGTCCCTCTGTTATCATACTATCTTATCTGAAGAAAATAGTTTTTGCTCAGTTTAGCTATAGGCAATAAACAAGCAGCTACCTATATCTATGATCTCATATATCTACATTCTGATTATCAACTCTGTCCCAGATCATATTGCCATAGACTTTGGAAGAGTGCTTCCTAGTTTGTAAAAATTTCACAACCATCTGAGACAGGGATGTTTTCTACTCCATCGAAGTAGGAATTAATTAAAGACCCAAACTCCCTTTCTTCTCAAATTGGTGGAATTAAACTGGACCTCTAGGAGAAGAGTTCTGCAGGAAATAAGATAACGACAAAACACATCAAGAACGTTTAATTATGTTTGAGCAGTATTTCTTGATAAAGGATGTATATTTCTGTTAAATCCTAATAACTTTCCAACAACTAATTTTCTGAAGAACACTGTAGGAAACTTTGGCATGGTGTTGGTATGGTGTTCATATCACACATCTAGGCAATGGTCATTCAAGAAGTCATCCAAGGCCCAAAGATGAAAGAAGAAAAAGCTAAAAGTTTTTCTACTGTAGGATAGGTGAATTACCCATTTATAATGCAGTAAAAAACAGTGTAAATAAAACTGTATTGAAGTACAACTGAATGTTCTTGGCATTTAAATAACCATAAACACAATACTTTTGGTTTTCTATTTTGGGGTAGCCACGTTGAAATAGCCTACATTTTAACAAATGTAACGCCAACTCATTCTGATGATACTTCAATGGTTTGAAAAATTTTTAATTGCCTTCCTTTGAGAATGTTATGCTCCCCTCTCCAAAAAAAGAATACTATATTCCCCAAAAACAGCAAAAACAGGAGAGATGTTATATTATTGTCTCCTATTGATTTATACTGAATTTTTTTTCTTGGCTGTATGAATGTATTTAGATAATTGAAAAATTCAGGATTTACTTTAATTCACTTGGCACCAAAAATGTTTCCTAGTCTGTTGGAATGTGAAGGAAGGCAGTAATACCAGTAGGCATTCTGTAATGCCTATGAATTGAAAAGCAAGCTGAATCTATGAGCTAATTAAATAAAATGGACTAGTGTATACTTGGCAATTCTGAGCTGAGAAAGTCTTGATGAATTATGAGGACTCACACATAGGTAAAGCAGGACAAAGTATTTAGGAATCAAAATAAAGTTTGCTTTCCTCCGATACGTTATGTTTTACTCGAGCTAAATTCACTCTTATAAACTTTACATTTTCCCAGCACACAGCAAGTACTTAAAGAATAATAAATATGATGACCTTTATCATCATTATCAGATATTTGTTGTACTTTTTGTAATAAAAGATGGAACCTGAATGACCATGAAAGAAAAACTGAATTGGTAACTCTTTAACCTGAATGTTAAACTGATGGCACCTCAGAGCTCTCCTGTCAGTGCCACATAATAAAAAATTAAATTAAGTGTATTGGGCACCAGGGCTTGTCTTCAGGGAAGTAGCTGCCATTTGTCTCTTCTGAGTTTGCTCCATCTTTCAGCCATGTTGCCTGGTGCTGGCCTGTTGATATGCCAAATGTGCTCTCTATGGGTGAAAAATTTCTCAGCATCTTGGGGAATGTTCCACATTGACTTCCTACAACTTGAATCCTCTGATCACATTTCATTCCCTCACTTTACATGTGGTTGGTTCATGCCAGTGAACTCCAGTTTACTTTCAATAGAGTAAACTAGCAATCAATATGGATACCACACAGTCTCCCCACAGAATGACTACTGGTTAGAAAAATCAATCAAAGGAACAGGGCTGAGAATGTACTCCCCGAGCGACAAGGTGTTCTGATGGAGGATCTTTCCGGGTCTAACAATCCATCTCTGCCACATTCAGAAGTCCATCTCCCTGTGGCAGGTGTCACTAAAATATCAAGTGAAAAACTGCAAAGGAAAGGCCACTCCTCCCAATAGTAAGAAGTTCAGAAATGTAGGATCAGACATCTGTGGTGAAGTGACTGAAATGTTCTCTACCACTCTGTCTTATATAAGTGTTCCCCGATGAAACCACTTTATAAATAAGAATAAAATTGTGCATAGACTCGTCTAGAATATATGAACCTAACTTTTTTGAAACTAGTCCCATGAAAGGAAATGGAAAAGCAGCATTCCAATATCAATATATGAGCCCTAGGAGGACAATTCAGATCTAAGAAATATTGTGTGAGAGAGTTAAATATTCTTATTTTTTTATTAAAAACTTCTTGAATTTAGAAACAGATACTAGAAGAAACAAGGTAGACTTAAAAATAAAAAGAGGTACTAGTCTTTACATTAAAAAAAATAAAGCAAAAAGTCCAAATCAGGATTATTGTACTAGGTCTAATATTTTGTCATTTGCACTATCCTTTGTAACAAAAATGCTTAAGATAAATTGTTTTCTGAGCTTGTAATAAATTCTTCTGCAGTATGTTTAGCATTAAGTATAGACTACTCAGGAAAAAAAAAAAAAAAAGAACCTCACCAAAATCTCAAGTCAGGATAAAAATGAGCTGCTTAAAGAAATTACCCCTAGGGAAGTATAAGAAGCAACGCATTTCATAAGTGATGGGAAGAAATGAGATTTGGATGAGGTTTTGTTTTTTTGTTTCCACCGAAGGAAATAACCTTTTCACATTTATTCTTGAAAATTCCCTTGTAGCTTCTGGAAGAAATACTCCCCTTCTACTGAAGTAAGAGCATACAGCAACGGCATGCTCTTTTATTAAACTAGGTTTCACACATTCTTTCCCACTTTCCCTCCACTCCATCCCTACGTCACAACAATTTCTCAGTTAAAAGTCCCATCTCCACCATATAAAAGGTTCATTACACAGGCAATAACCACGGGTATCTCCTTGTTTGAACAGAAATGTTAACGTGTGTTACCAGGATAGAAGAATTCTGGGTGAGATTTTTCTAACATTCTAAATAAAACTATGGGTTAAATTAAAAATCAGAATATGTCAAACTGAATCAAGTGGTCCTTTTAAAAAAATACAACTTTAGCACCAGCGTTCCCCCCCACCCCCCACACACACCTAAAAATGACCTTATCTATTAACCCCTAATCTCTTTTCCTCTTTTCTCTGTAAGCGCAACTTTTAGAGCTGGCTTTCTCTTCACTTTGGGCTTGAGCTGAACCAGGAAGCTGAGGGGAGCAGGAGGAGTCTGCCTATGCTGTTTACTCCCCTTTTTTAATGAAGCCTTCAAAGACATCCTTCCTACTCAACGCTCCAGTTAAACACGTACTCGAGGCCAAAGCACCTGCTGACTGATTTCTCTTATTCACATGATAAGATTCGAAACAATCCTACAGGCTTCCTGCTTTCCGTTCACGTCCTGCTCCAGGTTATTTGCTCTGACTTGGTTTTCTCAGCATGCCTAATAGGACACGCACAGATGCTATCAACAGCCTTATTTAATCCTTTACTGGTGCTGTGTAATTCAAAAAAAAAAAAAAAGGATTGCACACAACATGAAACCAAATTAAATTTGCCCTTCAGTTCCTACAGGCCCTGAAGATTCTGAGACGGAAAGCCGGAGCAAAACTGAACGCCTTCAGTTTTATATAATAAATTATAAACCTTTGGAGAAAGGTAAGTTAAGGCTCTTTCTATCCTGGTCTTCACAAAACTGAGGAGAGAAAATTCTATTTCTGATTCAGGATCCATTTTTTTCCTGTCTTTGCCATCCTACCACCCTCACCCCCTGACTTCTGCAAGAATTCTAGAGAAGAAAAATGAATAGGAAATGCTGGAATTCTGACCCCTTGTGTGGAGCCCCAAGGTCATTTTCTGAGTATGAGCTGCTATTGCTCGCTCCTCAGAGTTGTGGCCAGTGTGTTATCAGAAGGCTCTTTCTTCTTGCCTGGAAGATAGTTTTCTTACACCATCTTCCCTGACAAAAATAGACACCTTGAGTAGATTCCAATTGCAGACAAAAGAGTACCCATGAATACCTATGTATCCTTGCTCTAGATTTATGAACTAACATTTTACCAGTGTATCCTCTCCCTCATTTCTCTCTTTCTCTGTCTCTTTCTCTCTCTCTTTGAATTATTCAAACAAGTTACAAACATCATGAGCTTTATCTAAAAGCACTTCAGGGTTTACTAAGAATAATGACATTCTTCAATGAAACCACATACTCTTGAACCCCAAAATGTTTAAATGGACACAATAGTATTATTTAATAGGCATATTCTATTGAAATATCCTCAGCTGTCCCGAATTTTTCTGATTCAGGATGTACTCAAAGACTATGGATTGCATTTATTGTCATGTATGTCCTCTTCATCTCTTACCTTTCCTGACATTTAAAAATTTTGGCAAGTTGGCAGGTAAAACAAACAACCTGTCCAATCACTTTCTTATGATTAGATTACATATTTCTCCATGGATACTACATAAATAATGTGTTCCCATTAGGTAATTTTAGGGAGCACGTGTTGCCAGTTGACCCATTCTTGATGATGCTTACTTTGGTCACTTGGTTGAGGTCATGTCCATCAGATCTTTCCATTGTAAAAGAACCTTTGTTTCTCTTCTTGAAATCAGTAGGTAATCTGTGGGGAGATTCTATGAGACTACATAAATATTGTTTCCTAGTTACAGTGTGTTTTTACCATATATGTGTATTTCACCTTTCATTGATGATCTTTGCCTCAGTTAATTATTAAACTGAGATGGTTATTTTCCAATTTGGCCATTCCTTCTACATTCGTAACCTAGTATTCCTCTGTAACAATACTTCTCTCTTCTCCTTTCTTGAGTAACACTATGGATGCAGGAATCTATTTATTTAAGAATTGCAACATGGAATATATATGAAATATATATGATTACATAAAAAGATGATTTTTTATATACTAAAATGATCAATTCTGAAACCCACACCTGGATTCTTTTTTATTCTCTTAAAATCTGTGCTCAGAACCAATACAGAACTCCTGAAATATTTATTCCATGCTTATATAGTTGCAAGGTTTTCAAAACAGACACAAAAAGAAATGAGGTCTTTGTTTCTTGGAACTCAGTACACTAATCAGAGGGCCAGTTGGTTATGGGAATTTTCACTTATGGAGAAAACAGAACTAAGCATAGAATTTGGCAATTTGGACCATGACAGTTCTCTGTATTTTCAGGGAAACAAAAGTCTTCCATATTGAGAAGTTGAGTTTTCTGGGAAGATAAAAATGAGAAACTGATTAACTGAAATGAAGACAGAAAAATATCCAAGGAACCAGCCAACACACTAATAAAAGAAACCCAGAAGCAATCAAAATACATAATTTGTCTTGTGTAGGCTTATAAGAGAGCTGCTGGTGAGCACGGCATTTTTAATAAGAAAACCAGATGTGACATACATATGTTCCAAGTCCTCCTTTCTTTCCTGGCCTGCTGCAGTTTCATAGTTCAAAGCCCAACTACTATATCAGGATGGAAGTCCTCCTCCATGCGATTCGTGCTCACTTGTGGAGAAGGAAAATGCAAACTTCACATGCAACCCTCACAACAGCTCTGCAAAACAGGTGTTATGACTCCCACTTTACAAACTGGGAAATGGACGCTTGAGAAATTCTCTTACTGGACCAATTTTCTAGATGTAAAAGGTAGAGTTCATAGAAAATACTTCTTTCCCTGAGGAACATTCCCCTGGAGAATGATGGAACCGGGCGCCTGATTCCACCACATCCCCTTGTCCATCAACCAAGTAGAAAGTGTGGGTGTGTGACTAATTAGTGGGGTTCAACCTAGAGATAAGGCTAAGAAGGAGAATGGAATTTCACAGCCATGTTGTACAGAGAACTGGGCTGGTAGCATGGCTTCTAGTGGGCTAAACTGGCTTCCTAAGAGAAAGCAGGCTACCATGTCCAGAATTGAGGCCCCAAAACAGGATCATTAAAAATTGCTTAATATAGGGTTGTCATCTTATCAATAGGTAAAATAATGCAATGTGATACAATTCAAATTTAATTAATGTAAGTTGTATATGATCAGGCCCCCTTTTGAAAGATGCTTTGACATTGCCCATTCTGATTACTAGTTCCTTTCCTGGGCTATAACTGCAGTGTCCTTGTTTAAACAAATAGCAATGAATGCCATGCATTCAGGGAAATGTTTGCAGTGAATTAGGGTTTAGAATTGTTCTTTGCATTGGTCTCATTCCAGGAAGCAACTGACTCGTTTCATAATGGAACCATCCTAAAAGGATAAATCAGGGTGACCCACTTGGAGACTTTCTAAAACAATGGCTACATCTGCATTTCTAAAAAGAAAAACAACTCGGAACATCCCAAATCAGAACCATGCCCAGAAACAAAAATATCCGCCTCGAAAAAGAGGGTGAGTCCTGGAAGACATTTTAGCAGTCTGTCATGTCAAACTGATGATAATTGGTTTTAACTGGCACTCCCACCAAAGCCATATCATTCATTACCTTGTCAGAATAAATATACCTGCTGTGTCACAGGTTCGATTAAGAAGCCCTTACCTTTTTTATAATTGCACCTTAATCTGAATATGTGTACACTCCTTCATACAAAATGGATGCTTTTAGATTACAGATCGCTGGGACTGGCATTCTTATTGTTAACAGTAGTCTTAAGGATCTTCAGCTGGCATCAGGATTAGTCTTTTTTTTTTTTTTTTTCCCTATAGCGATATCTTAAAATTAACCCCAGGGGGGTTAGTATCTTTGCCCACAGGAGAATTAAGTCACCCAGGATTGTTAGGGACAGTAATTACAGTTTTAGTCATGCCCCGTCACTGTTACCCCAGATTTTTAAAAATTTAATTATTTTTCCCCTTTGGCTTTTTTAAGATTTCAGAAACGTGTCCTCATTGCAAGGCTTCAGTACGCTTTGCTCCACATGGCAATGAAAGTGTTTACTGAATTCAAGTTGTTCGTGCCCATAAAATGTAGTAGAAATCTGAACTTTGCCTCATTTCCAGAGCATGGCTACCAACTGGCCACTGCAGGAGCCCATGTGGTCGGAAACAAACATTAAAGTTATTTGGACTTGAAAGCTCCTGGAAAGTATTTTAACTACTCCCGAGGGTGGGCAGTTTGGCAGATAAGGCCACTGGATAAGAGGCTCTCTGATGAAACTCTGTCTGCACTAGAGGGTGGGAAGAGGACTCTCAGTACGCAGGGCACGCTCTCCGCCAGGCGCTGTCCGGAACAGCGATTACAGATGGCCACCACCCCCAACACGTGCCCTGGGCCACGTGCTTTACCTCCTAATGTATGTCTACCGCTGAGATAGGTACAATGGTCCCACCTTCCCAGTGAGGGAAGTGAGGCTGAGAGGTTAGGTAAGTCATGGGAAAGGGTTCCAAGTTTGGTTTGGTCTGAATGCAAATATTCTTTGTCAATCAAGTTGCCACTTGAGTGAGTCTTTTTATGCCCCCTCTGTACTTAGAAGGGAGTTGGGGGCGAAGCTGAAGTGAGTACAGAGAAAAGCTTTTGAAACAAAATGCAGCTAGCTAAACAGGGCAGGGAGTTTCCCCCAAAGACCCCTGTGTCACAAAAAGCCAGCTTGGACATTTCCTATAGATAATAAGGGGTCACTGACATGACTCAAGCCTGTTCAGACGCAGAGAGGGGGATGGACCTGAGCATGAATGAACTGGGGAACTTGTGAGCAGCTGATGAAGCAGAAGAGAGTCCCCGATTAAGAAATGCGGGTGGAAGTGGCAGGAGGGGCAGAGCTGAGAAATGTTTGCCATGAAACTGGATGGCAATACAGCACCTAAACGATGAACACTGCCTTAACCTGTGAACGTATTGGACAAATGTTCACATAAAAAAGAACCAGAAAAGCACTTGAAGTCTTTCAGTTTTAGAGTTCCACAAGGATGCTGGTTCTTGTATTTTATTTCTTTTTTGTTGTTTTTTTTCCTTTTTAGTGATTTCTTTGGTAAGATTTTTATTTTTTCTGTTATGCTTGATTTACAAAGGTCTGTCAATTTCTGCTGTACAGCAAAGTGACCCAGTTTTACACACACACACACACACACACACACACACACGTATATATATATATATATACACATACATTCTTTTTCTCAGATTATTCTCCATCATGTTCTATCACAAGTGACTATATAGTCCTGGTGGTATTCAGCAGATCTCATTGTTTATCCACTCCACTGCAGTAGTTTGCATCTACTAACCCCAGACTCCTAGTTCACCCCACTCTACCCACTCCTTGGCAACCACGAGTCTGTTCTTTAAGTCCATGAATTTGTTTCCTTTCTGAACCAAGGTTCATTTTTGCCACTTACTAGATTCCAGATATAAATGTCGACAGATGAATGGATTAAGAAGATGTGGTATAAATACGCAATGGAATACTACTCAGCCATAAAAAAGAACAAAATAATGTCATTTGCAGCAACATGGATGGAACTAGAGACTCTCATACCAAGTGAAATAAGTCAGAAAGAGAAAGACAAACACCATATGGTTCCTATATTTTGAACGGGAACATCTTATTCTTCAGCAGATAACGTGAGCCTGAAAGTTACTTTTGAAATCAGTGGGAACGTCTTTGGAATAAAAGCTAATCATCTCCAGGCAGTCAACAAGAACAGTATATTTATCTAATAAAGAATGATTTACCTATGTTTTCCCCTTGAAGTAAATGAGAACAATTTGGACAGCCAAATCTTTCATTCCAACAAAGTTGGGCTTTGTTTAGGATTCATCATTCTTTAGACATCCATACACTTTATTTCATTTATAAGTACCATGATTGAGCATCCACATAGAGCATTTTTCTATATTGACTTGGTGTACATTGTGAAGGTTCCATATGGAAATGCTTTAGCATCGCTCATCAAAATAAAGGTTGGGTTTGTTAATTTAGAAAGATACTGTATTGGCTAAAACTGTTAAAACATACTAGTCCTTTCAAATTATGAAGAGCCTACAGAATTGAATAAACTTCAGACCAGTACACAAGTATTTTCCTAAGCAGAACATTCAATTTTTCTCATTTTTATTTTATTTTTTTATTATTAAAGTACAGTTCATCCATAATGTTTCATCAAGATCTGTTTTACAGCAAAGTGATCCAATCACACACATTTCCCTGGGCTGTACAGTAGGGAGCCACTGCCCATCCATTCCAAATATGACAGTCTGCATCTAAAAAACCGCCAAAGGCCCACACTCTCTCACTCCTCCTTGCTGGGAACCCCAAAGCTGCTCTCCTTGGCCACGATCTGTTTCTGTTTTGTTTTGTTTTTTAGATAGATCATCTCTTCCATATTTTAGATTCCACAAATAAGTGATATCATATGGTATTTGTCTTTTTCTTTCTGGCTTACTTCACTTAGTATGAGAGTCTCTAGTTCCATCCATGTTGCTGCAAATGGCATTAGTTTGTTCTTTTTTATGGCTGAGTAGTATTCCACTTTCTATATGTACCACATCTTCTTAATCCATTCATCTGTCGATGGACAGTTAAATTGTTTTCATGTCTTGGCTATTGTGACTAGTGCTGCTATGAACATAGGGGTGCATGTATCTTTTTCAATGAAAGTTTTGTCCAGATAAATGCCCAGCAGTGGAATTTCTGGATCATATGGTAGCTCTATTGATTCAAAAACACTTATTGAGCACTTGCAATACGTCAAAACTACATAAGGAGCTGGGAATACCACAGGCAGTTAACATGGTAAGAGCAGTAAGTTAGAGAGGTTGGGACTTTAGTACGCCCTGCCCTTTCCCTGCCAGGTAGGAACCAGGCAGTAGCTGCACTCTCTTGCCCTCCAATAGCCATAGCTCTCTCTGAATTCAGGTGACACTGCTTCCTTTCCCTGTTCCTCCATCCTAATGAGTAGTAAAGCCTTCCTGCTCTTGCTAGTAGTTGGACACATCACTGTCCTTGATGGTTTCCTTATAGCTGCCCCCAACTCGGAAAATCATACCTTCATGAAACTCCCTCTAATTCAGCCACTCAAGTAAGCTTCCCTCTCATGACTCACAGTGCTGCCCCGACTTGCATGCCAGTCTTGTCTCCCACAAACTAAGCCCATGGTTCTCAAGGTCGAGCTAAATGCCACTTCTCACCATCCTTTGAATGTGCCATCACATCCACTCCTCTGTGTACCTAGGTGCACTCTTTCCTTACCCTGGATTGCTCTTGACTTCTGTTTCTACCAGCCCAACTCCTATTCATCCTACAAGTTACTCAAATGCCATTTTCTCCATAAAAACTTTTGGCATCCCCCCAACATCAAATCATCTGTTATTCTTTCACAGGATGTTTATATTTCTTTTACAACGTTCCACAAACTTAGGTCATTCAAATACCACTTCCATAATTTTTATTCATCTACCACCCACCACTGTGTATAAGTTAGTCTGCACAAACCATTTTGTGCTGCAGTAATAAAAATGTGAGATCTCGGTGGTTTAACAAAACTATGTTTTGCTTCATTCAAAGTCTTCTATGGATCCTGACTTCTCTCCAAAGAAGAAAAGAAGGAGGAGGGGAGAGGATGCTGGAGGGTCTCACTCTGACAATTAGATGTGCCACCTGGAGCATGCCACATTCCACTTTTGTTCACAACCCACAGATCGTGACTAGTTATGTGATCCTGCCTTTCTGTAAGAGGCAGTAGGAACGTAAATTCCTCCCAGGTGGTAGGAAGGAGACTGAACTGGATATGGGTGAGCACTGGGAGTCTTTGCTACTTATCTATACTAGAATGTGCAAAACCTATCTTTTTTTTTTTTTTTTTTTTGCCTTTTGTCATTTTATAGCCACACCTGCGGCATGTGGAGGTTCCCAGGCTAGGGGTCTAATCGGAGCTGTGGCCACTGGCCTGCGCCGCAGCCACAGCAACACAGGATCCGAGCCGCGTCTGCAACCTACACCACAGCTCACGGCAACACCGGATCGTTAACCCACTGAGCAAGGGCAGGGATCGAACCCGCAACCTCATGGTTCCTAGTCGGATTCGTTAACCACTGCGCCACGACGGGAACTCCCAAAACCTATCTTTTTAAAAACAACTTATCTATTTTTGCTTACAGGGCTGTATTTAAACAGGAAACTACTTTAAAATGAAAGAAAAACAATCAAGAAAACTATGCATCGGCTAATGAAAGTCTTCTATTATATAATATACAAATTCTATTTCTTTTTAACCACAGTGAAATGAAATCACTACAATTTCAAGCTAATAGTCTATATATCACGTAGATAATGTCCCATGTGTCATTCCCTGGGAAGTATCATTCTAATTTTAAAATAACTAAAATCACTGAGTACTTGGCACCCGTTGGCACATGTTCTAAGCATTTCACATGTATGGATTCATTTGAGTCTCCTGAAAACTCACAAGAAGTAGGTGCTCTTTATTATGCCCACTATATAGATGAAACATGTGAGATCCAGTATTTTTCCCAAGGTCACGGTGGTAGTAAATAAGGCAGAAGAGGAACCCTACCAGCCTGATTCCAGTGAATTCAAGTTTCACTTAATCTCCATCACTTGTATGAACAACAGTAAGGTAGCTGCTCTCTGTGAATTCCCAAGGCTGACCACACTACCGGGTATGTTCTGCCACCTGAATTCACTTTTGTTTGCTTGTTGAATGGATCAAGAATTTCAATGCCTATATAGTGGCACAGGAATGGCACTAGTTGCTTTTTTTTTTCTTTTTTTTTAAGAGACAGGGGATGCAATGTTTTTCACTGCTCAAAACATTTTAAGTGAAAATAAAAGATTAGTTAAATTCCAAAACGGCACTCCGTTTAGGGCACTATATGATTTAAAGAGCTTGTTCAGGTCTACTAGCATATGCCTTGGGAAACAAGCTCTGGATGCATGTAGCCTTATACTATTCCCCACATCCTCAGAATGCCAGGTAACAATGCCCCCATGCCCAGGAGGTGACTTAGCCTTGTGACACTCACTGCTGCTACTGTTGACATTTTCATTCTATAATTATGAACCTCAGTTCCTTCTTAAGAAGGTTATCTAGATTCTGTGGGACATGACAAGGGACCTAAGACCATGCTACTAAATGCTTGCTTTATCGAGGCAATACCAAATGGCCAATATAAGGTCTTTTTAGTTAGTACAAATGGAGAATAAACAAGCAAATATTTAATCATTTAGCTTTTCATTAGTCTGATGAAACAATAATTACATTATTAGCTTTTAAAAAGAGAACTGTTGCAATCTTCTGTTTATTTACTTATTTATTAATTTATTTATGGCTGTACTCACAGCACGCAGAAGTTTCTGGGCCAGGGATCGAACCTGCACCACAGTAACAACCCAAGCCACAGCAGTGACAATGACAGATCATTAACCCACTAAGCTACCAGGGAACTCCAATAATAACGTGATTTGACACCAATTTGGGTTTTTTCCTCTTGATTTACCATAAAGGAAAAGAGCATAAACATAATTGGGGGAGGGGGAGAAGAGATCATACTGGGGAATAAGAAGACATTTAATATTATGCTAATAGCATAAAATGTTATCTCATTTAATCTCAACTACTCTGAGAAATAGATAGCATTATCTTCATTTTAACAGAGAGGAAATTGAGCCTCAGGAAGGTTAAGCAACTTATTCAAGGTCACATAGCTGAAAACATCGCAGCTCAGGTTTATATTCTCATCCCATCTAACTTCTGAAGAAAATATGCTACTCTTTTGGTTTGACCTGCTAGCAACAAGGAGGAACTTAAAAAAATAAATATGAGATTAAATGAAACAAAAGTGAAGTTACAGAGTTTTAAATTTCAAAAGTTCTTGCCCAAAATGTTTTTACTAGCAGTGAACCATAAATACTCTTTTGATTTCTTCCCAATTCTACCACTACATCTTCTATTTGAAATCATGGAAGATCCTTCTATTCACTTTTAACAGGAGGCCAAAGACACCTTTCGTTTCCCCTTGAAGTTTTTTTTTTTTTCCCCTCACATAGGAATTTTAGGGAAAGACAAAGGACATGTGGAAATAATAATAGTAAAAATGATGGCTAACATTTATTAAGTGCTTACTATGTGCCACAGAATTGGTCATTTAAATCTTTAGTTACACCAAATAAGATTCATTGACATTTCAAATAAAAGTAACCTTTCTTTTCTTTTTAACAACAAGGGCAAAAAAGATATTCTGAAGCACTTCACCTTAATAAAAACAGGATAATGCAGAAAAATGAGACGGAAAGTAGCCAGGAACGGTGTCCATGGTTTGGATTTGTAGTCATAAGAAAGAGTACTATTAGATCTCTGTTGCAGAACTGGGAGGCATGGATGACCCAGTCTAGCCTACAGGATAAGGTGAGAAGTAAGGCAGGAATGGAGCATAAAGAGGGACTGTTGTTTTAAGAAGGGGTAAGACAGAGATATAATGGGAAGGAAATCCCAAGACCTAAAATTGTATGCTAAGGAATTCTCTCAATTGAGTAATGTTTAAAAGAGTCTCATGGTGGTCATGAGACTACCAGCGACTGAGTGATACAAAATAAACTTTTATCTTAAATAGTGGGATTTGATTCTTCATATGTTTTTATGACTTCTGATAAGAAAGATTATGTTTTCATGTAAGCATGTCATAAAGAATTTAAAATGTGCAGGCTTTAATGCGATCCTCAGAAACTGAACACTAGAGTTTTAATAGGTGCTTTGCAAGTAATACACTGCAACCCTATATCAGAGGCTTGGAGCCGCACAGGAAAAGAGCAGGGTTTGTGGGTGTGAAGTTCTGGAAGCTTGTCTTCAGAGAAACTAGCCAGTGGTTGATAACTGGGAACATTCTTGAGCAGACTCAATATGAGTTTCAATAAATTTAAGTATTGAGAGCAAGTTACAAAATTATGTTCGGTAAAATTAAGTCTTCTGAGAACTGAGCCAAGTTGTGACTCACGTAGTACTAAAAAGAATTTTTTTCTTGGGGGAGGGGAGGGCTCATGGGGTAGGATGTTGTTGTCCATTTAAAGTACTCGGTAAAACTACTATTTACAGCTTACACTGAAGTCTCTTAGAATGTACATAATTAAAGTTATGTTTAAAATCATTAAAAAGATTTACAAACTCTACAATAACTGAGACAGTATATCTCAGGTTGAAAAAAAATGGCTAAAATGAAAAACGTATTTAATTCAAACAAAACCAAAAATAAAACACTAAACCTCAGAGAATTTCCAGATCAAAAATATTATCACAATAATCTACGCAACAAAAGTCCAAAGGTGTTTTAAAGAAACACAGTATAGTCACGGAAAGGTAACCAAGTCCAATTCTTGGAAAGAATAGGAGGCCCTCTCGTATTCGTGTTTGGAAAATGTGGGAAGTGTGCTTGTTTCTTAGCGGTAAATGATAAGAAGGAATCCGGTGTTATAAAGCAAGTATTTACGATGGATGGCACAAAAAGCTTGCTCTTTCACAATTTGTTTTTGGCTCCCACATGGGAAATCAGTGGCTTAACAGAGAAACGCCATTCTCCAGAATTTCAGGATCCACCCAAGAAACCATCCTATAGTTCATTAGAAGGAAGCCAATGTGTGGAAATTATAACGGTGATGGATGCGTGTGCAAGTGTGGGGTGATGAGGCAATCCTGGGATTAGCCAAAGGAGGAAGCAGCCTTGATATGATGGGAGGGTTCCAAGGAGGGAACGATATAACCAGAGTCAGAGGTCCGGCTGCTGGGTCCATGCTGGGACCTTGGAGAACAAATAACAACAGCTGGAGACGCTGCCTAATGAGAGAAAAGGTGGCAATATCCCCTGTTGTCCCCTCATTCAACCCTCTTGTCTCCCATTAGTGATTTCTTTTGACAAAACCTTACCTAAAGCCAGTTGGCAATGGGGCCTGGGAAATACAGGTTTTTGAGTTCAAATCCTGTGATGGAGGAAAAGGCAAAGGAAGTGCAAATGGAAAATGACAGACATATCCTCCTCTTGAAAAATGTGTTTTTGTTGCTGCCAATATTCTGACCCTCTCCCCAATTTTTTTTTCTTTAAATGATTTTTACTTTTTTCCATTATAGCTGGTTTCGTGTTCTGTCAATTTTCTACTATAAAGCAGAGTAACCCAGTAACACATACATATATACCAAAGTTTTGGTGACAGAGGCTTTATGTTAAGAAAACTTCAATACTGATATGCAGATAAAGTGAAAATTCTCCTGGAAAATGGTGCCAGAACTCAAATGGGAACCATCAAATATCTTCATAAAGGCCTTTCATTACTTAACATGGAGGCAATCAAGCAGTGTTCTAATGAAAAAACTTTCTGAGGATTGGGGCTGAATGGAGAAGATTAATAGCACTTACGTTCTTCAGAATGTTTTTAGGCTTTCCTCTTCTGCTGTTTTTTGGGAGTTGGAGTAGACGTGTGAAAAAGAGACTCTTTTAACATGTTCTTTAAAAACCACCATTTAAAAAAAAAAAGAGCACTTACAACATGTCAGACATGCGAGAAAATTTGCAAACATTAGCTCACTTAATATTTATAACAAAGTTGGAGTTCCCGTCCATGTTATTAGATTGAATCCACAGTTTCATTGAAAAAAATGCTTCTTATTTAAACTTAATGAAAGCTGATTTAGGAGATGTTCCATGGATAGAGTAAAAATAACTACTTCACTGAAAAAAAAATTCGGCTGAAAACTAGAAAAAAAAGTGAAGCATTATTTTCTTTATACATTTGTTGAAACAATGTTCTCCTGTACTTCAGGGAAATGACTCTATTATAAGTTCTAAAGGTAAAACTGGTATTTCCCAATGGTAGTCTTTCTTAAAGGAATTCCTTTCTTTTGGGTGATGGTCTCTGGTTGAATATACTGCAAGATATTTCAATGCCTCAAATGATATCCATACTAAGAATGATATATAAAGGCAACTTCCTGTCTCTGTTAAAGCTTCCTTTAGCAATCAAGTATCTGAAACATCTGAAAAACTGATTCTTCTCTGGCTATTCAGTTTTTATTACCATCTTTCCTCCATTCTTTAACAAGGTTTCAATTATACTGTAACATTCTCCACTGTGACATGTAATAGAAAAGAAATTGGCCTTTCATTTTGTCTCTCCCCCCTTCTTACCATAGTTTTATGATCACATAATAATTTCACCTATCATTAACTTGTTTTTTGAATGTAAGCACTGATATTTTGCTTACTCCTTCCCTAGGGTTGGTCATCTATGTTAAACATCTAAATACTTTTAAAACAAGCCTAATAAATCCTTAAAGAAATCAAACTGGAACCAATACAGACAAATCACTTGGAAAATTATGTAGGTGTGGTTCATGCCTAACTTACAGTCATTATGTTAAATCACGATGTCTGGGGCAGCTGGTTGAATTTATATATTAAACATAAATTTTCTAAGTGACACTTTTTCTAATATACTATGATTTTACCTTTCTGAATTTCAAGTCTTATTTCATTAGAATGACTCAAATAGCTACACTAGCAACTCACAAAAATTTTAATCAAATTTAAGGTTTATAGAACATGTCACCTAAAAGATGTAAAAGCTCCATTGTTCTCATTTTTTTGTTCTTGCTATTTAAAATCAAAAGACTTCTACTTGATAGAAACGGAGAGTAAAGGACCAAATGTGAACATATTAGAAATCCAAATATGAACAAAAAATTATTTTGTACTCTACGCAAATGACTACATTATTTTTTTTATTAAGCTACTGAGAGAGATCAATTTATTTCAGGATATGAACACTCTTTCTGTGAATACAGATTATAAAATAAGTTAATTTTACAAATGAAATTATTTTGAATTAATACTAATTCAGAGGTTAGATTACCTGTATTATTTTCTGCATATTACTTCCATAAGTGATGAAATTCAATGGGACAAGACAATATTTAAGTTGGAAAGAAGTATAATGTAGCTGAGTGGGGTGGGAGCTGTGCGAAGCATGAAAATACATCTAACAGAATGGTCATTATTATTATTACATTGCTTATTATTATTATGCTTTTTGTTGTTCTAACTGCCTTCTAAGGATGGTCCTTTTAAGTGGAAGGCTTTTATTAAGCTAAGCTCCTTAATATGTTTGGTCGTACAATCCTAAAGCAAGGAATCAGAAGATGTAAGTTGGTCTGCACAGTAAAGGAAAAAAGAGGTGAAGAGGAAAAGAGAATGACCTACTTAGCGTAAAATGTGACACCTTTTTATGACTCCCAATCTGCTCTAAATTCTACTAAACTTAGAACAAAGCTTCCTAGGACAGAATCTGTTGCAAAAATGGCTGAGGGGGTTGAGATGTGTGTCTGGACTGGATGGAGGCTACAGAGGCAGACGGAACCATGAAAACAGAATTCTCCAGAAATAAGAAGAGTTGTGGGAAAGGGTGTGAACTTCCAAGCTTTTGAAAATCCTATCTGTTTGGGACGGAAATGCTATCAAATTGAGTTGTTATGATTTTTGTACACCTATAATTGTAGTAAAATTCATTAAGCAATGGAAAAAATAAAATAAAATCTTCAGAAGAGCAATAAATAAATAAACAAACAAACAAACAAACAAACAAACAAACAAACATATCTGGAGTTCCCGTTGTGTTTGTGGCACAGCAGAAATGAATCCAGCTAGTATTCATGAGGATGTGGGTTCAATCTCTGGCCTTGCTCAGTGGTCGGGGATCCGGCATTGCCAAGAACTGTGGTGTAGCTCAGATCCGATGTGGTTCGGATTCTGTGTTGCTGTGGGTGTGGTGCAGGCTGGCAGCTGTAGCACTGATTTTACCCCTAGCCTAGGAACTTCCATATGCCGAAAGTGGGCCCTAAAAAGGCAAACAAACAAACAAACAAACAGTCCTTTCAGCAACTGAGAAGCTAGGTGATCCTGGCCAGGAGGACATCAGATCTCATTGTTCTCCCAAATCTTTCGAACCTCCCCCAAAGCCCATCAATAAAATGAATTGATCTCAAAAACATAAAAAATAAATAAAAATCATGTCTTTTCTAGAGTCCTTAAAGGAAGGGGACTGTTGCTAAGATTGTGGTAATTTCCAAGAGGTCTAGAAACTGCCTTGTCTAGAAAATGCCTTGTCAGCATAGCATTCTTTCTGCCTCCTGCGTGGTAAACAATCAATATGTATTTGTTAAATGAATATTCCTCCTTCAGCTCAAACTGTACACCTGTAGTAAAAAATTTTGAAAGTAACCAGTACCTATTTCTTCCTTTTCCTTTATGTCTTTTCTATACCCATCAATCTTTGGCACCTCTTCTCTTGCCTTAAGCATGTAATGACAACACGCCATTATCTGGCTGAAAAATAAAAAGTTCAGTGAGCTGTAGGTTTACTGTATTATAAATGAAAATTATAAGAGTGCAGTGATTCGAAAAGCATAAAATATTTACTGTTATTAATCAATTGTCAACATGGTTCTATAGACAATGAAATTTATTTTTAATCATTTTCCAGCTCTCTGTCTCCTCTCTTGACGTCAACACTAAAAGGATCAGTCAGGCTGTTCAAATTAGTGGGGATTTAAAGCAACGTAGAAAGACTCATGAAAAGGAAACTAAAAACTCCACACCCGCCCACCTGTGTTTCAGCTGCAAAGCTTCCAAGAAGAAAATCAACAGAGAAAAAGAGCCCAAGAGAGAGAAGTGGAAAAAGAAGAAAGATAGTCCATGGAACCGTCCCTTGAATCAGAAATGGGATAGCCCCTTGACTCTTTGCCAGGGTGCTGCTGCAAAATAACATTGTTCCCTGGTGCGGTTTTCCTCAGTGAATCAGACTGCAAAATCCTAAATGAAATCACACAGAAAAATTGAAGATTTTAAAACTTTATCATCTCACTAGAAAACCACTATCAAGATTGAGCCACTGGTAACTTCCACCAAGATAAAGGGCTTTTTTTTTTTTTAAACATTATCTCTGTCAAATCCGTGGACTGTCTAGTCTGTTAGATCATGCACTCTTCAAAATGAATTATAATAAAATAATACCAAGGAAGAGAATACTAACATTTCAGCAATGCAATTTCTTGGTCCAGATGGGAAACCACTTGAGCTTAAAATGTAATGAAAAAGGAAAAAAAAAAAGATGTAAAACACTGTGCATATTATTCAAATCATAACCCAAATTTTCAGATGCGTGCTTCCTTAAAATATTTCCAAGTCTAGGGTTTGCTTCAATGATATATTTTAGTAGAACTATGTGGCTGTCCATTAATCCACATGCAAACAATAGGTCATAGGGCAGAAGTTATTTCTTAAATCTTCTATGTGGAAGAAACAGAACGTGAGAGTGCCTTTATCCAGACTAATGAACAAAGCCTCATCCCTCCAACACATCTGATTATGTAGCTTGTCCTTTAACTGTGACAAGAATGATGGATTCACAAGCTCTTGATCCCTGATTCAATGTTCATTTTGCTTAGCGTCTAGAATTCTTTCCTGATATGCTTTAAATGATCATACTTTAGATTGGGTTATTACCCTGAACCCATTCCTCTGGTGGCTGGCAGCCCAGAAGAATCTATTCCCAGATTGATAAATTGTTTGCCCATATCCATATCTGTTTTCTCCAAGTGAATATTAACTCAAAAAAAATTTTCAGAGATAATGAGATAATTTCAGTGGTACAGAAAGTTGCTGAAATAACATGAAAATTTCCCATATATCCTTCACCCACTACCGTTTGTGTTACTGTCTTTTTTTTTTTTTTAAGAGCCACAGTTGTGGCATATAGAAGTTCCCAGGTTAGGGGTCAAATCAGAGCAACAGCAGCTGGCCTATGCCACAGCCACAGCAAAGCCAGATCCGAGCCACATCTGCAACCTACACCACAGCTCACAGCAATACTGGATCCTCAACCCACTGAGCGAGGCCAGGGATGGGGCCCGCATCCTCATGGATACCAGTCAGGTTCGTGTCCACTGAGCCACAATGGGAACTCCGTCGTGTTAATAGCTTATATAACCTTAGACCATTAGGAAAAACTAATAAATGAATGTTGTTCCAAATATATCAACTAAACTACAAAATTTCTTTCGATTTCACTGGTTTCTCTACTAATGCTCTTTTTCTATTCTATAATCTAACACAAGATTCCACGTTGCTTTGGTTGTCATGCCTCCTTATATGCCTCCATTCCATGACAGAAATTTTAGCCTTGTCTTTCATTATCTTGATACACTTGATGAGTAGTGGTCGGTTATTTTGTGGAATGACCCTCAGTGTGGACTGGTTTTGTCTTGATTATATGGTACTTAGGCTGAAGGCAGTGGATCAGGGGGTGCATGTTGTTGATCCCTATAACTGGTGATGTTAACCTTGATTGTTTGGTTGAGGTGATTTCAGCCAGGATTCCCTACTATAAAGTGACTATCTCGCTCTTTGTAATTTCTTAATATTTGGGGGTGGATAACTTAAGACTGCAAAAAATACTCCATTTCTGCTTAAATTTTAGCCCACTAAACTTAGCAATATCAGTGGGTTTTGCCTGTAGCAATTATTATCATGAAGTTTTAATAGTGATTTTCTATTTCCTTCCTTCGTTCCACACCATTAATTCACATTCTTCTCTAAGAAAGCATAATCTCTTGTTTATTTGTTTCCATATGGACACTTTGTTTTATTCTTTGTTATGAACCAATATCACCATTGTCTACATTTTTGCTAAAGTTGCTCTTTGTCTTATTGGAAGTTCTTTCAGATTGACCTCTGTGCCCTTCTGACATACTTCCATCCTTATATTCCTTCTTTCCTTCATTCCCTTCCCTCCCACCTTCCTTCTTTGTTTTTGCACTGCCATACTTTCTATCACCACAAGATGCTCCAGGCTTATCTTATTCTCCTTACCCCAAATCTGGAATCAACGAGTTCTCCAAGGAGCCCTGATTTCTTTAAAAATGTTATTTACAAACTAAGAATTTGGATGCTAGATATAGCTCACTGCTCTTGTGGTATTATTTCTTCTAGTCCCTTTCAGTGGCCAGAGTAAGGATAATTTTCTTTTTCTTTTTAGAGCTGCACTCTCAGCACATGGAAGTTCCCAGGCTAGAAGTCGAATCGGAGCTACAGCTGCTGGGCAACACTACAGCCACAGCATGGCCAGATCCGAGATCCATCTGCGAACTACAGCACAGCTCACGGCAATGCCAGATACTTAACACAATGAGCAAGGCCAGGGATCAAACCCTCATGATACTAATCAGGTTTGTTACTGCTGAGCCACAACAGGAACTGCAAGGATAATTATCATTATTAAATCCAAACTATTACAATAAATTCATGATTCCATATTACTATCTCCAATTCCAGTTCCAAAACACAGACATCATTTTAGCCCTTATCTTTTCCTTAGGTAACTTTTTGGAGGAGGCCATCAAGCGATGTCTTCTACAGTGGACCCTTGAGCTGCACCCGAGAAATAGGAGGCTCCTTATCCCCTCCCCTGTCCTTGGAAGTATGTAACACCCACTAGGAGCCAGTTCAAGGATGCAGCCTTGAGAGAGCAAGGTGCTGTTGAGACCATCTGGAGAGTATCCATGACTGAACTGAGCTAAATCTCTATATTAACTTAGGAGATTCTGGTAGGTGGCTGTGGAGATCTACTTGTCCTGTAGCCACCCAAGATAAGTCTCATATGCAAACTTTCTTGCTTTTTAAACCTGCCACCTGCCAATCTAGAGTAGTCTGCATAGTTCTCTGGTCTTTCTTTGTCCTCCTTGTAAAGGGGCCGGTTTTGAATTTCACCTAGGAGGTTCCAAGGTTGTAACTTCTTTCTCCAAAAGCGAGTAACCTGTTTTTATTATCAGCACTATATTTACTACTTGTTAAATCCTCATAAACATATAAAATAATTTCAGAATCGCCAGCCCATGCCTCTGTGAGCAACACATTTACCAATTACAATATGGGAATATAGGATTTTTCTGAGAGTCCTTTTGGTCTTCAGCCTTATATTATCTAATCAAAATGCTCTTTTCCAAAGTAGCTTTGGTCATCTCCATTCTTCTCCCTCCTCTTGACTATGGCTCTGAATTTGTTTTTAGTATAGTTAGGTTCACTTGTCAGAGTCTGTTCATTTCTCTGCCCTGTACCTATCAATTAACCTACAGGATTAGTTTTTCATTTGTGTAAAGTAGAATTCCTTCCTTGGAGCATAGGTTGTTTTCCCAGTTCCCTTTTCCCAGCTATAATGAGTTTTTATCAGTCCCAAACAGTGAGGTCACTGGTTGCTCTTCTACCTGAAGAATCTGTCACTTATTTCATAAGTGAACAGTCTGTCTGAAGAATCAGTCTTTTATTTCATAAGCGAACAGCCTTTTTGCCTTGCCTGCACAACTGTTGCTCTCTTCCCCTACTTTTACACCACGATGAAAACTTCCTTAGGTCTCTTTTGATATTTTCTGTGAGCTCACTATGAGTTCATGGAGAAGGAGTTTGCAAGAAAGTATGGCCTCTACCAGTTTCTGAAGCACCCAGGTGGTTTCACACAGTACAGTCAGCCCACTTTCAGCCTTTATCAAATATCTGGTGGTATCTATTCCAGAGAAATAGGTGCAAGGGTTGTCTCTCCTTAGATTTTGGTCTAGTTGTCTGCTCGCCACCTCGGCCCTCTGATGGGATCAAAAAGAGCTGTGAATTTGAAGTTAATCTGGCTCTTACTGTAAAGCTGGGAGTGCTGCTGTTCTAGCTTATTACACCCTAGAGCAGAAGAGTTCCTTTTATTAAATACTCACACATTAATATATTTCTAATCAATTTGACTTTATTTAGAAAAATCACTTCCATTTATTTTGAAATCTAAAATGTGCATATGGACATTTTAAAAAAAGGAAAGAAAAACAGTTACAGGATTTAAAGTTCAGTAATTCTGCACACATGGGACAAAATAATCGATTTATTTTATCTTAATCTGGGTTAACTATCATTTAAGTATAAGGCAGAGTGAGGGGAATACTTGTAATGGTAGAAGTGGAGGTGAGAATGAAATAAGGGTGATTTTAGAATGAGGGTGAGAGGATGCTGTTCTGTTACAGGATACTGAATTCCAAAAAGCTTCTCTGTCTCGACTAATTGTCCCTAGTAACATATAATGCCTGGGATAGGAGAGAAATGTTATTATTCCCAAGTATCCTCTTTTTTCTTTAGAAGAAGTAAACGTTTCCAGACTGTGTATTCACTTATTTTTTTTTTTGTCAAGAAACATTTGTTTTCTAACTAATGGCATGCACTGTCTTTCATGTTGGGAACACACAGTGAACAGAACTTACAGCTCAAAGAATAGAATTAAGGGAATATAAATATCAGCTGTGTGATAAATGATAGAATAGTGCATAAGATTTAATGTTGGCAAAGGAGTGACACAATGGTTGAGAAAGTGGATACTGATGGAGGTTCCTTAAAAAACTAAAAATAGAACTACCACATGATCCCGCGATCTCACTCCTGGGCATATAACTGGAGAAAACTATAATTAGAAAAGATAAATGCACTCCAATGTTCCTACAGCAATATTTACAGTAGCTAAGACATGGAAGCAACCTCAATGTCCACTGACAGAGGAATAGGCGAAGACGTGGTATGAAATATATATACATACACACCACATAATATATACACACCACAATATTCCATTTTGTGGAAATGGAATATTACTCAGCCATGATGCTGTCTGCAGCAACAAATAGAGATTATCATGCTAAATGAAGTCAGACAAAGAAAGACAAATATCATATGATATCACTTACATGTGGAATATAAAAGAAAAGATACAAATGAACTCTATTCATTTACAAAACAGAAACAGATTCACAGCAGGGGAAACAAATTTATGGCTATCAAAGGAGGAAGGTAGGGGGAAAGAAAATTAGGAATCTGGGACTAACATATACATACAACTATATATAAAATAGATAGTCATCGGGGACTTAACGGTGAGCACAGGGAACTCTGCTCAATATTCTATAATAACCTATAAGGGAAAAGAATCTGAAATTGAATGGATATATGTATATGGGCAACTGAATCACTTTACTGTACACCTGAAACCCTAACACACATTGTAAATCAACTACACTCCAATATAAAATAAAAATCAAATACACTTTTAGAATTTAAAAAAAGAAAATAGATGCTGGAGTTAGGTTCACTAGGTTTAAATTTTGGCTCTATCACTTACTTAATTACGAGCCCTTGAGCAACTTAATGAACCTCCTCAGGGTCTTCCCCTTAAAATGAGAATAATAGTAAGTGTCACCTAATAGAGACTTGTGAACACTCGACATGTTAACACTGGACTGAACCATATGAAATTATCAAGACTTCGACTCTTTTTGATCTACAAAAATGGAAGTTTTGTATGGTGGAACCTATGCTTTTTAAGTGTTTAGCACAAGGTTAAAAGATGGCAATGTAGTGTTTTCAACTGTGCCCACCCCCTCAAACTATATATATTTTAATACATATTTAATAAATATATATCTATATCTATATTTAAGCCCAAGTCCATGGTGCCTATGGATGAGACTTTATTTGGAAACAGAATCTTTGCAGATAAAATCAAACTAAGATGAGGCCATACTGGATTAGCATGGGCCCTAAATTAAATGACGGGTGTCTTTGTAAGACAAAGAAGACGGAGACATGGATCCAGAGACACAGAGGAGACACACAGGGAGGAAGACCATGCGAAAGTGGAGGCAGAGATTGAAGGCATGCACCTTCAAGCCTAGAACATCCGGGTTTGCCAAAAACCACCGAAAGGTACAAGGAAGCAGGGAAGGAGCCTTCTCCAAGCTTTCAGAGGGAGTATGGCCCTGCTGAGACCTATTTCATATTCCTAGACTCCAGAAGTATGAGAGAATAAACTTTGGTTGTTTTAGGCCATCAAGATTGAAGTAACTTGTTACATGGCCCTAGGAAACTAATATAGATATAATTGCTCAGTAACTGTTACTTATAGTTATTTTATCATTGAAAGACAGAGGGAAAATGATTCATTTTTGTCAGAGGAGTTGCTGCTTAAGTAAGGCTTCAGCGGTGATCACTCCAAAAAAAGAGGGAAAGGTCATTCTAGATGAGGAAATGTCATAAACAAATGTGTCAAGAAATATATGTCTACTTCTACACAAATTTGACAGGAAGGTGCAAGCGGATGAGAGAAAAGCAATTCTAGATATCCATAGTCTTTGATGGACTTCTTATGCTATGCTAGAAATACAGTCTCTGTGCTATTGACAATCAAATTTCAGAGTCATTTTGTAAATATGAGAGTTTATGTGATCTAACTCATATTTTATAGATAGAACTCTGGCAGCCGTGTGTGCGCTAGACAAGGGGTGAGGGAGGCTTCATGGCTTAGTATCATATAGTCCCAGAAGGAGAACGGGCAAGAAAAGAAGACAGAAAAACTATTTCAGGTGCAGAATTTATATAATGACAGGCTATTTGGAGTGACTTACAGGAATAAAACTATGATTATTTCCAGATTTCTGGTATAGGATATTGGGTAGTGTGAGGTAACATTTGCAAAGCGATGGAATTTAAAAGAATGGATTTCTTTAGTAAGAATAACTAGAGAGAAACCGAGGTTGAGGAAAAGATTCAGGTGCAAACTGTCTACAGCTTTTGGATATGCAGATCTGAATATCTGAGGAGGGGTCTTAATTGGAGTTACAGACTTTAGAGTTACTAGGTTCTAGATAAATGCTGAAGAATTGATAGTAGATGCAATGACTCACAGTGATTTGCAGAAAAGGAAATAAGATGGTTGAGTAGAAAAGAGAGAATCTATCATGAAGACCGAAAAGTAAGAAAAAGAAATTATAGCCTAACGAAGAGGAGATAATGGAATGGTAAAACCTTAAGGAGATATTTCAAGAGGAAGATTATGTGAAGTTCTACAAAGTGGTTTTATCAGTCAGGATGTGTTGAAGTAATGGGGTGGTGACAACAACAACAAAAAAAAAAATCCAAATTTTTGTTATGGCTTAACACAGCAAAAATTGGTTTCTTCTTCAGGTACAACATAGACCACTGGGAGGATAGAGATTAACAAAGTCTCTTGGGGTCTAGGTTTATGAAGGCTTCACCTTGACACAGACTTGTATGATCACTAAAGCAAGGGAAAAGGAACACGGTGAATCATGCACTGGCTCTTATAACTTCCATATATGGTGACACGTTACTTCCACTCACATTTCATTGACCAAGTCACAATGTCTAACATGGCAATGCCAAAGTTACTAAGAAGAGGGCAAGGACAGTTTTACCATGTGCCAAAAAGAAAAAAGACCATAGTTTTGTAAAAGTCCTAAAGAAGAGGACTTGGGGAGAGGGAAAAAAGATTTGGAAGAGTTACTCCAGGAGGTAAGAAGCACTGGTGGTGGGATACAAGCAAATGAATTGCTGAAGGAGACTGAAGGGCACAGTGAGATGGGAGACATCCATTTCTAGTGGGCCAGGGCAATAGGTTTATGGGATTTTCTCAACTATTTTCAGTGACTCTGTCAGAGAAAGAAATGAAACAGAAAGTTGGATTTGACACAGGTTTGTTACTGATCCAGGAGGCCAGCCAGCAAGGGAAGCATGTCTGCCTCTGACAGAATAGTTAACAGAAATGACCACAACTTCTAGTTTGGTTGGAGAAGAAAATATGGGCATGATGGGACAGATAAACTAGAAAAATGGGGAGAAGCCAAGGAAACAGAAATCATCATGACAGCGGTGTGGACGTTAACAGATTGTGAAGGTCAAGAAAGATACAAAACTTTTTATAGTTTTGGTTGTTTTAGAGGTGAGCTATTGAAGGGCTCTGCCAAAGGAAAATGCAACAACTAAATTACTTTAGGGAAATTTAAAAAACCATATGGCTAATTTCCTAGGATGTCTTGACTCCATTTGAGATCTCCCCTTTCTCAGACCTTGGACTTCGTGTCCTTTTAGGATTGTGTGGTCAGCTGTACCATTAGACTCTTGTATAAATCAATGTACCTCAATGAGCAGAGTTCAGACATTGAAACAAAGCCATCTGAGTTTGAGTTTTGCTCTAACATTTATTGCTGAATTAGCCTGGACAAGTTATTTTACTTCTCCGACCTCTTGTATAGGGCCTCTTATACTTTTCATGTATATAAGTGGTGATTTGCTCAACAAATATATATTAATTATCCATTTAAGATTGTCTACCATGTGCAAGGCATTCAGCTTAGCCTGGAATACAGTGCGCTTGCAAATATGGCAATTTTGCCTTTATCACTGAAGGCCCAGCTAAAAAATCAAACCCTTAGGTCTCTGATAATATCCAGTGGCAAACAGTCCTTCTGTTTTTGTCTGAAGATTCCCTATTATTTCAAGACAGCTATGACCCCCCAGACTCAAAACCTCAATTATGATTGGTCTCAATCAATACTGGCATTTTCGTTCCCTTTTATCAGTGTTTGAGCTAAAGATAAGTACATGACCCAGTTCAGGTCAATGAGATGTAATTGGCATTGGCTAGAGGGCTTCTAGGAAAAACTTTTACTGATTTGAAGAAAAGGCTGATAAGAATTGGGCTTCTTTTTTCCTACCATCCCCTTTCTTCAGCTGAGGTTTTGTCACATGAAAACATGTTGCTAGAGGTAACTTAGTTATTTTTGAAACCACAATGTAAAAGCTAAAAAAAGTACTAGTTGACCTTTCTTATATTATTGAGTGGTTGGACTAAACACATACGTCCAGATTTCATGCAATGCAAAATAATTAAGTGCTTCTGGTATTTACATCATTTCAAGTCAGATATTCTTAGACCTAGTCAAACACAGGTAAAATGATTCACTCCTCCCTCTGTATTCCTTCAGTGTCTTATCATTTATTTAGCTACTTCTTAACTTACCTGTAGCATCATGTGTGTATATTGGCATGTTCTTTGCTAGCTAGACTGTCTGCTTTTTTTAACCATTCTTTTTTCACAGCAAAAGTAGTCTCTCCCATCTCGTCCACCTAGATCTACAACTTCAAAACAGCAGAAATTGTCCGTATTACTCATTTTCCTTCCCCATCCAACCGCTTGCAACCCATTTGAAAGACCTATCAGTTATCTCTAAAGTGTGTCTAAAATCTGTTTCCATTGTCACCCATTCCAAACCATCATCATCTCTAGCCTTAGTTAGGAACAATCGACTCTCTTTTTTTTTTGTCTTTTGTGATTTTAGGGCCTCACCCGCAGCATGTGGAGATTCCCAGCCTAGGGGTCTAATTGGAGCTACAGCTGCCCGCCTACACCACAGCCACGGCAACACGGGATCCGAGCTGTGTTTGCAACCTACAACACAGTTCATGGCAATGCTGGATAGGATCCTTAACCCACTGAGCAAGGCCAGGGACTGAACCCACAACCTCATGGTTCCTAGTCAGATTCGTTTCCACTGAGCCATGACGTGAACTCCTGGCAACCGACTTTTAATAACTGGTAGGTCTCTAATCCCTTTCCAAACCTTTCCCATTAAGGTAGTCAAAATGACTTTCGAAACTGTAAAGTAAGCCATATAACCCCCTCTTCCTAAAATCTGTCTCACAGATTTACACTGTGTTTAAAATAAAATGCAAAATCCTGGTCTTGGGCACAAGGCTTAAATACACTAGTCCCTGACTCTGTCTCTCATTTGCCGCATTCTATGGCCTCCAGTCATGCCAGCCTCCTTTTTGTTCCTCAAAACCACAGAGCTTTTTCCCGTCACAGTGAATTTGAACTTGCTCATTCTTCCATCTGAACCACTTTCCCAAGTGGTTCCACAAATAGCTGTCTCCTCATTATGTGCTCAAGTGGCACCTTTTCAGAAATTTGTCCCGTGACCATCCATCGGCCCATGTGAAACAGGGATTTCCCCTATTCCTGTCCTCTCTCACCATCACTTTACCTTCATTTCCTTCATATCTGCTCTAGATGCAGATAACCGAATATTACCTTGCTTATTTCCTTTTGAATTTTTATTGCTTATTGTTTATGTCTCACCCAAGTAGAAGGTAAGCTCTGTGAGATCAAAGACTTCCTCCCTCTGGTTCATAATACTGGATCCCAGCATTTAAAATAGCAACTGCTAACTAAATATTAGTTGAATGAATAAAACTTTGTGTACTCTTTCTCCTCTTTACCCACTCCAGTGCGCAACACAGAGACTTATATTTCAGGCCAAGCTATTTGTTCAATACATGTTTATTAACATTTTATATGAAAAGTTTTGCATAAGGCACTGAAGATACACTGAAGAAAGAGAATTGAAATTCTGTTTTCCTTCCAGCTATGCTTCAGAATATTCAGGAAAACTCTTAACCTGCTCTCTGTGAGCTGCAGGACCTTGATTTGTGCTGATTTCTAAGGTGTGAATGTAGTTCATTTCCAGAACAGCCTTAATTTTTACGCTTCAAATGCTGTACTTCCTTTTTTTCAATGTCAAATGAATCACTACATTTTCAACACTTGATGATCCTTATTATCACGAAATATTCTGCAATTAACAAAAATATTTAGACAACATTCATTTGTCGAATCATAATATAAAGTATTCTCTGTTTTAAAATGAAATATTGCCTAAGGCTAGTTCTTACCAGGAGTCTGTGCTTCCACATTACATATGCATTAATAGTTTGTCTGAACTCGACAACAATTTTTAATTTCTCCTTGGCAATACAAGTGTTTCTCTTACATTCATGAATCTCAATGATCTCTTCTGGTTGCTGATCTCAAGTCCACAACCTCTCATCTCTTTTTAGCACTGCTTTTCTTTACAACTGCTGTTAACTCTTTATTTCCAAGAGAGTTGTTTCTTTTAAATAACTGCTTGTTCCAACAAAGATTCTTTTCCTCACAGAAAAGCAGGAACTTGACGTGGAACAAGCAATAGTGTTGATCTGCTTTCAAATAAAGCAGTGATTGAAATATGACTATAAATGATAAGAGGGAACTCAAGGAATATAAAAAGAAGTCAATTCAAGGGATTCCAAGAGTTAACTTAAGAACATTTATATTGAAGGGTAGGGAGATACTTGGGTTATGCAGAAAATAAGATATTACTTATAAAAAGAAAAAAGCATATTTATATAGATGATGAGTAATTAAAAAGTGGCACATCATCACAGCTCTCCAAGAAAGAACTGGAGTAGATACTGGACACACTAGTTGTTCTGAAGATTTGCAAATAAAAGATAGAGAAAGTTGGAAAGCTATAGACCTAGGCATAAGATATATCAAAAGTCACAAATATACACAGTTGTATAAGTTCATATACTTCACACGAATGTAAAGGTTTTATATGGAGACATGTTCCATTGTGGCTCGCTGGATTAAGGCTGAGGTGTTGTCAGTACAGTGGCTCTGGTTACTGCAGTGGCACAGGTTTGATCCCCATTCCAGGAATTTCCACATGCCAAGGGTGAGGCCAAAACAAAACAAAATGAAAAATAAAGGGACTCACCACAGGTTTAAAATTTTTTTTTTGTTTGTGTTTTTTTTGCATTATAGCTGGTTTACAGATTTCTGTCAGATTTTCCAACTGCACCATGTGG
>PVHT020000230.1:13291889-13366686 GCA_004024745.2 Catagonus wagneri
CCCACCCCTCCCCCACCCCTCCCCCGCCCCCTTGGCAACCACAAGTCTGTTCCCCAAGTTCGTGATTTTCTTTTCTGTTGACATGTTCATTTGTGTAGTGTTTTAGACTCCAGTTATAAGAGATTTCATATGACATCTGTCTTTCTCCTTCTGATTTGCTTCACTCAGTATGAGGGTCTCTAATTCCATCTCTGATAATTAGAGAAATGCAAATCAAAACTACCATGAGATACCACCTCACACCAGTCAGAATGGCCATCATTAACAAGTCCACAAACAACACATGCTGGAGGGGGTGTGGAGAAAAGGTTTAAAATTTTAAAAAGGAGTTCCCTTGTGGCACAGTGGGTTAAGGATCTGGCATTGTCACTGCAGTAGCTCAAGTTGCTATTGTGCTGCGGGTTTGATCCCTGGCCCAGGAACTTTTGCATGCCACAGAAGTGGCCAAAAAAGGAGGGGGGGGAAGGCAAGAGGAGACTTTATAGACAGTGAGTAAAAGCCTTTGGCAGTCAAGAGGGAACTTTATCTAGAACTTGAGCAATGCCCAAAGTCTGGTAAATTAGTTTGACAATGACACTGAGGATAAATGAGTTTGAGATAGTTGTAGAGTATGGTTATTTGGAAAGAAATAAGGCAATTACATATTTTAAAACTAAGTAACTTAAAGCTGTAGGAAACATAGCAGAGTAGAATGTTAGATATGGATTCAGTTTAGTTTTATCCATAAACTCTTATTCATCCTTCAAGCCCCAAATCAAATATGTCAAATCTCCTTTGAAACTTTATGAAGGATTATACTGTTGCTCCTGAATCTTTACTCATATATCTATTACAGAATTTGAGTCCCTGGATTACCCATGTGACTTTATAGTATTTCTCACTAGTGTGGACAGGATATATTTCTTTGATCCATGAATGTTGAGCTTGGCCATTAGACTTCCTTTGGACAATGAAATGTTAATAGGTGGATGGAACATGACCAGCATCTTTAAACATACCTGCGCAATTTAGGTTGGCCTCTTGCACCACTGAGACTTGCTATGAGAAGAGAACCTCCCAGTAATCACTCCCCTTTAGCCAGGTGTACAAATGAAGATACACATGGCAGCCCTGATCCTGATAAGAAGCTTGCAGACCAGCTTGGCCCAGACATAGCAAGACAAGGGCAGCTAAATCACAGTTGACTTGGCAGAACTCTTAGTATGAAAGTTAATGTTTGCTGTTCTAGGCCACCAACATTTTAAAATTGTTACATGGGAAAAAATCATTCACCATTTTAAACATTCTCAAATACAGATTTGTTGTTTGTTTGTTTCCTATCATATGTGCCTATCGTACTCTGAATCTGTATCTATTATAGTATTATCAACTGGTAAACTCTTGTGCTTAAACATCTGTCTCTCCTAAAAAAAGCTTTAAGCAACTCTACCATAAGGACTTAATTTATTGATGTTTTTATTTCACTGCTCTCAAACTAACCAGCCCAAAGCACACAATTGTGTATTTGTAATAGAGCTGCTTTCTATATGTGAATATTCAGAGGGAGGATATCAAACATACAACCCCATCTGAGAAGTTTTGAAGCATCCGTATCTTATATATCACATATTATTTTATTTCAAGCTTTGTAATATCCATTTAAAAGACAGAAAATAAAACAAGGAAGAGTTAAATAAACTATGTGATATCATGAAAAATATTTTCCTGGCATTCATAAAGTTAGGATTGTCAGTTAAGTGCTAAGTCAATCCTAACTCATTTTCATTTATTGAGGCCTATTAAAAAGCTAACAATTACTCTATTCTGGCCCTATTTTTGCATAACATATTTCTGTGTTGCTGAGTAAATTCTATTTAGACATTAGCTTTTGCTCACATGGACTATTTTTGAATAGATAGAAAGCAAAGAAACGAGTTCCCAATTCAGAAGCTTAAATTACTCACACAACTGAATAGCTGTGGATGTAAATACATGTTAGGATGAAAATGCAGAACTGTCTGTATCATTTAGGAAACCAATTTTATACTGCATCCTGAATGTAGGGTTGGAAAATCACAATAGAATTTGATTTATACCAAAGAGAATAAACTGAAAGTCACAAAACTCCTAAGCCCCCAATTTTCAAGTAGTTTCAAACATGAGTCCATTAGGCCCTTGGCTATGATTCCTATTTTCTTAGCACTGTAAGACAAAATAATACTTACTGATATAGGACAGTTTAAATACACTATCCAGTCAGGTGCCCTGACTTTTTGTTAACTGGGAGTGGACATGGTGCTATAGCTAAATGTTCCCTTTAGAACTATGGGACTTTTCCTCTGAGAGTTGCCCTCAACTGAAGTGGACATCCTTGTCCAAGATCATGTCCTCCTTCCCTGTGGCAGCTTAAATTGTGACTGGCTGATGCTGGCATATAAATTTGGATTCAGCCCCAACCTGGGACAACTCCAAAGGGCCATCTCAGCTTTAGATTTCCAATAGAGTCAAATGGAGATCTCCATTGAGACTGTATCATAGCCCAACCTCTCCCTGCACAGAGGTGCTGTCTTTAGTTGCTGGTCCCAAAAACGTATCTTAATAAACTTCCTTCATACTAGTCTCTACCTCAGTGTCTCATTTCTGGGAGCCTGAACTACAATACAAACCAAACCATGCCTAGTAAATGCAACCCAACAACACTGAGTTGACTTGAATCGCCCTTAATTGAACTGGGTTTAGGACAAACATAAAGATAAGATGTTGAAGCTTTGCCCTTTAAGAGATTATAGTTCTAATAAAGAAAAAGAGACATAAACACAACTATATCATAAGATGAGGCAAGAGCTGAAAAAGAGGTTAATTCACCACGACTTCTTGTTTAATTGTTACCTGTGGAAGTGCTATCAACTGCCCCTTACATCAGTTACTACCATATTACAAGGTCTGGCTATTGCAGTGAAAGTAGAAATGACATGTTCAGGTCCAGGCAGAAGCAGTTTTGAGCTGGAGGTTCATTCCTTATCTCTCTCCTTCCCTGTGTGGCAAACTGGAAGCCTCAAGTTGGGATTTCAGCACAATGAGATACAAGTGGTCTGCCTCATAGTGGCCTTTGCATGGAAAAAAAATAAGCCCTGTGACGAGTGAAACCCCAAGAGCAGTAGATTGGATAGTATAGCATAACCTAGCCCATTCTGAACAACAGATGACTATTTATCTATATTCAGTTAGTAGGAAGGTAAGAATTAGAAGAAAGTTCCCAGATCTATATTTAAAGTGAGCACTGAGTAATTGGTAATTGGTTCCTATATAAAGAAGAGTATTGCTTTATTTATTCATTCATGCATTCATTCATTTATTTTTAGGAAGAAGAAATAGACTCAGGTGGATTGACTGGATTTAGATGTCAGCATGCACAGTTCACGTCTGATGATAACACAGGAAGGCCAAAAATCTAGGGGTGGAAACCTGGTAGGTGAGAAATGTCACAGAGGAATTTGTGAAAGTTCCCCTCCTTCTTTCTTTCAGTTTTTTCAGTCATCAGCTGAGCCTCAGTTTGACCGTATGTAAAACTCAGATATTAGATTTAACATGATTCTGTAAGTGGGTAGTAATTTCAGAAGTATACACTCAAAAAAGATTCAAGAGCTGACAATCATCCCTGCATATTTGATTAGAACAGAGCTTATAAAGCATAGTTATGGCTATTATTATATTCTCAGAAAATGAAACATGTCCCATGTTTTATTATATTTTGTTAGTGTGATGTCCCCATGGTTTCTGGCACATTTATGATTTCTATAGGAACAAGTGCAGAAACTGTCTTGGAGATTGACATAGCCCATCTGCTTTAAAAAAGCTTGTGTTACAAAATGCCATATTTTTTCCTAACATCCTCTTACACTAAAGCAGATTAAAAAGTTAGTATTATTAAGGAATGATCTTGAAATAAATATCTATGTAAGATCATGAAAAACTTTCTTTAAACGGAAGTAGTTGGCATGTTGAGAGTTGGTTAGTTCAAGTTTTCTCCCCTAATGTAGCATCATTAGTGCTTAACTAATGATGCATACCAATTTTGCCTTTAATAATGAGCTAAAAAGGTAATTTATAGTAACACAAGCAAATAAAAAATACAGGTTCTGCTCCAAGGAGGACATGCTTTTCAGTTCAAAATGCTGGCTTTCCAGATTGTGATTCCAATTAGGTTGTCAAGCAATGAGAGACACATATAAGGGATTTTCAAAAATTCTTGTACAGGTACAGGGTTTGAGGGGGTTGTGAAAGGCTGCTTTAAAATCCAGTGGGCTTTTGTTGTTCATATTTTGATATTCAGTGTTTTTAATCTTTCAGGTAAAAAAAAAAACTCACAACTTCTATGCAGATGAACTGCTTGCATTTCAATTTAAGGTAATGGTGTGAGCAATTTCACTCCATTACTTCCAGCTCCAATGTGTTCATAGTGCCCACATTAATGCTTCCCAACAAAACTTGAAAGGAACAAAGGCTTCTAATTTGTGTAAGGGGCTTGAGTGAGATGGTAGCTTTCACATCATGGACGAACACACTAAGCAATTAAAAATTACAACCCAGAGACATACAGTTTGTCAACATCACATGCCACTCTCAAGCAAATATGCTGAAGAGAAGCAAAGTCCTTTTCATTACAGAGATGTCTTGTCAATATGTAGTTACTAGGAAAACTCATTCATGTTGCATATTTGCTATATCAATAGGTCACATATTTCTATGTTACTGAGTATCTTTCCATAGGAATGAAAACAGAAGGACAGTAAAGTTAAAACTTCTAATTTTTTAAAACCAACTTGTGGCACTTTATCAATAATATCAATTGGGTCTGCTCAGGTTAAATGCTACCATGAGACTTGTAAAAGGAGCAGAGAAGATCAAATGCCTGCAGTTGAGTAGAGGGGTGTATAGAGATACATGCAATGTAATCTGCTAAGGCATTTTAATAAGTAAGAATTGGGTACAGTTTACAGTTACTTCAAAGATTAACACTCAAATATATATTCTGGCAGATAAACACAAATTAGAGGACTGCTCATACTGTCTTCCCATCTCACTATACATTTTTCCCATGAAGATCAGTCAGTTATTTGAATACACAGTACGTTTGTCTTTGTTCCTTTTTATCAAACGTATGTTCTACTTCCTGATTTGGAAATCAAAGCATGCACTGTAATTTACCTTAAGCAGGAAGATTCAAGGTTTGTTGCAAATACTTTCAACAAAGTATTTCTCCCCTAATGTAGCATCATCTCCCCTAATGTAGTACATCTAAGTGTATCTAAATACAACAACCTGATTAATCATACTTACTAGAAAGCTAGTCCAAGAAAATATTTCTTTCAATGACCTCCATGATAAAAAGATGATATTTCCAAGTATTTTCTTTGTTTGATAAACGTAGCAGACATGACAAATAGTTTTCACATCATATTAAGTAGGTTACATTTTTGTGAACACACACAAGGAGTTAAAAAGGAAAGCTCTGCTTAAGTCCTTAGTCTTAACTTGCAAGGTTAAACTAGATTTCCTCAGGCATGCCTATCTAAAACCAATACAGTCTCTTACATTATTAGGATAGCATTTGCTTTTCTTGGAAATACGTAATCTTATAAAATTCTGGCAGTGGTATTTCCATATGATGTCAAAACATCTGTATATAAGTGAAAAAATTTAGTGAATATATAGAACTGTTTCTACATTTCACTCATGCAATTAATATTTCATCTTCAGATTCATTCATTCATTTATTCAAGCAAATTTTTACTGAGTGATTTATCATCCTAAATGACTGAAGATAGAGAGTAAAACAAAAAGTCTGGCCTCATGGAGTTCACATGAAAGAAGACCGGAAAAAAGTTTAAGTCAAAATTGTTTATGGAGTTTCCATTGTGGCTCAGTGGGTTAGGAACCTGACATAGTAACCACGAGGATATGGATTTGATCCTGGCCTTGCTCACTGGGTTAAGGATCCGGCATTGCCATGAACTGTGGTTAGGCTGCAGATGTGGCTTGGATCTCACATTGCTGTAGCTGTGGCATAGGCTGGCAGCTGCAGCTCAAATTCTACCCCTAGCCTGGGAAAATCCATATGCAGCAGGAGCATCCCTTATTAAAAAAAAAAAGAAGAAGAAGAAGAAGAAAAGAAATGCAAATGAAACAACGAGGTACCACTACACACCTATTAGAATAGCTGAAATCTAAGAAAAAGTGACTATACTGATTGCTGGCGAGGAAGTAACACTCCAACAGCAACATTACTGTTGGAAATGCAAAATGGTACAGCCACTTTTTTTTAAATTACTTAATGAATTTTATTACATTTATAGGTGCACAACAATCAGCACAACGAAATTTTTATAGCATTTCCACCCCAAACCTCCAGTGCATCTCCCCCCACCCCCCAATCTGTCTCATTCGGAAACCACAGCCACTTTGGAAGATAAGCAATTTCTTACAAAGTTGATCATAGTCTTAATACACAATCTGGCAGTCAAAACCATAGGTATTTCACCAAGTGATTTGAAAACACATCCATACAAAAATCAGCATGTGACCGTTTAGAGCAGCTTTATTCATAATCACCAAACACTGGAAACAACCAAGATGTCCTTGAGTAGGTGAATGGAGAGACAAATTGTACATCTTGATAATGTAATATTTTTTTCTGATAAAAAAGTGATGAGTTATCAAGTCATTTAAAAATACAGATAAATCTAAGTGAAAGAAGCCAGTCTAAAAAGGCTAATGTATCATATACTTCTGTATGACATTCTGAAAAGGGCAAAAGTAGAGCTGTGATTAAAAAAAAATAGATCAGTGGTTGCAAGATATTCAGCAAGTGGGGAGGGAGCTGAACTTGTAAAACTCAAGGAATATTTTTAGGGCAATGAACTGTATCCATTTGTTAAAATCTATAGAACTTTACAGCACAAGGAGTGAAACAATGTGTGCAACGCAAAAAAAAAAAAAAATTTAGGAGGTCAGGTAGCAAGGGGGGGAGGGAGAAGGTACTGACAAATAGAATACAGAATGTGACAAAATAACCTAACTCTATTACAAATGTATGAGATGATTTTGAAAGGGGTTACAGGAAAAGGTCCTGACTTGAGTGACATTAGATATGAGTTGAGTAAAATTAAATGAAAAACGAAGTGTACATAATCACCCTACTCTAGTTAATAAAGTTCTGTCCCAATGGAGCGTGGGTTAAAAATTCTGAAAACAGTGCACAGGTATATTAGAAATGAACCATTAAGTGGATGGATGACAGACTGGGGGTGGCCGGATTTTTCACTACAGGGGTGGGAAGTTAAAGATAAACAAGGAGAGAAGGTTAGAAAGACTCATTTGGTAGTTTGAGTTGGAGACATAAGTAAGAAACACATGTTTAACTTATTATACAGATGGCTACATACAACGTATTTATAGATGTGTGTGCATACACAAGTTGACATACACCCATATATTTTGTCCCTCTGTCAGTTGAGTGGGCCTTATACCAAGAACATCTCAGGAGCAAGGAGCATATCTATGGCTTAGATCTTGCTTTCTAACACCATTCTCAAATAAAAGGAACCAGGAATCATTGGAGAAAAATAGCTGCTTCTAGGACTGAGACAGGAAATATTCAGTGTAGGTGTGTAGTATTTATATCACCAGAAACTGAGGAAGTATTACAAAACACTGTTTTTTTCACTGAAGGGACTTCGGAGACTTCTGAAAGTGCTTCCAAGGACCAAAGCTGGAAAAACTCATGCAACAGCATAAGTAAAATGATATTGGATTATAACTCAAAGTATAAAATAAATAACCATGAGTCCATAACAACATGAGTAAATCATTAAATAAGGAGAATAGACAAATATCCCTTATAGAATAATTTCAAATAATTTGTGTATGTACCCCACCCTTAAGAAAGTGGAATATGACTTGCTGATCCTTATGTGTGGGCTACACAGAGTGACTTATTTCCAAAGAAGAAAATATGGAAAGGGGAAAAAAAATCTTTAAAATTTTAAATGGAGGAATTAGACAAGTAGTATCTCAGCCAGGTGATCTCTTCAACCGTGATAGGTAGTTATCTCATCAACGGTGATAAACCAGGTTGATAATATAGACCTATTGATATAACCTGATGACAATGGCCCTTGACCTCTGTGTTTTTCTCCCCAAATCCCATAACTCCAGTCCAATCATAAAGAAAATATTAGACCAATTCCAACAAAGGGTTCCCTACAAAATATCTGACCGATACTTCTCAAAACTGTCAAGGTCATCAAAAACAAAGAAAGTCTGAGTAACTGTCATAGCCAACAGAAGCTAAAGGTTACATAATAAATAAATATGATGCAATATTCTGGATAGGATCCTGGCACAGAAAAAGGATGTTAAGTGAAAACTACAGAAATCAGAGTAAAGTATGGACTTCAGTTAGCAACAATGAAAAAAAAATTCCCACCTAATTTCAACAGACTCCTCTCTTACCCTCCCCCTCTTCATGCCTCATATGTTCAGAGAACACTAACAGCTGTATAATCAGAGATATCAGAACTCCCAGGGAATTGATATTTCTCAGAAAACTGATTATTCTGCAGAGGAAATCTTTGTAAAATAATCTTCCCTACCTTTTCAAACAGTACATACTCAACCTGATATAATCTTTCCTTGATGACTCAAAGACTTGATGCCTTTAGGAATAACGATTATTGGATGATTTACTGAGTTTTGTTTTCATTTTTGGTTTCTGTAGGGCCCACTGTCCTCACTCCAAGTACTTCTAAGACAGAGGCAGCATCCCTTAAAAAAATAATTATACACATGCAAAGATGCTATCTCTATTGTGAGCCTTGCATTTGATATGTCCTTAGATCACCCTAGTCTCTCTTGGTTTGTATTAAGGTCCCTTCTTACTTTTGTGGTGTGGCTCTAGGTGTAACTATCTGACCTGACCTGAGAATTACTATGAAGTTGCATCTTAAAACTGGCTCCTCACTTCTATATGTTGCAATCACAGCAAGACACATACTATGGCAGGTCTTTGGGCTGCTACTATGGGAGCCTTGGTAACTCCTGAGCCCCATCTGTCATGGTTAAGGAATCACTGATGCCTTTGCACTAGTTGCTTTTTCTTTCTGGAAGGATCTCCCTTAAGATAACCATATGGCATAGTCTCAAATACTTTTTATGAGAAAGGCATTTCTTGATGACTTTATACAAAATAGCATCCCCTAATAACTACTTAACCGTTTTTTCTGCTTTATTTTTATAGCACTTATTACCACTGGATTTACATACTTATTTGTTTACTTGTTTATCGTTTATCATCCCTATTTGAATGAAGTTCAACAAAGGCAGGCACTATGCCTTTCTTGTTCTCTGCTCTAAACTCCATGCTTACAACAGTCCTAGTCAGTAAATATCTGTTAAATAAATGAAGATGGAACTTTCTAGGGTCAGAACCTTCCTGTGTGTTTCTGAAAATGTTTGGGAGTTTTGTTTCTTTGCTTTGTCTAATCAACTTCCTCTAGGCTCACAGCAGTTACAACAACCATTGATGAACTCGCCTTAAATAAACCCTGGTTGAGGGGCTGTGACGACCTCAGATAAGAAAGTATCTGAACTGTGTGAATGGACTTTATGACATCAATGTTGGCCACTCAAAGGTCTTAAAATTTTCTTGGCCACATTCTGGAGGATTTATGTGAAGTTGCCAAATTTTTATGCTATGAATCAAAGAGTAATTAACTGCTAATTTAACTTAATCCTGAAGAAAGCATACATGGTACAGGAGATATTTTTGGAAGAAAAAAAACACAGTATATTCCAAAGCCAAATATTATATGCTATTTTTAAAATTTGTGTTATTTTCTAATCACATATTTATGCCCCTCTTCTTTAGAGAATGTAATCAAGAGATTAGATTAATATTGGCAAATGCCACTAATTTTATTTCCCAAAACATTTTCAAATCATAAGTAATAGGCCTATATCCACAGGAACCACAAGATAACAGATTTTGCTTGAGGCCATACTGCCCCCCCAAAATAACTTTAACAAGCGAAATTGTCACTCAATTTAGAATAGTGGAAAATGCATTTCCTTTTGGCAATAAGCAATATTTTCATTAACAGCCACGACTGATCATTGTAAAGTTCTTTTACCTTTTTATATAACACTGTGCAGCTCAAGGTAGTATCACAAGGTCAGAATGAATATAAAACCCATTTTTATTCAAAATACATTAATAAAGACAGTAGGAACATTCTGTGCATAGCCCAACAATGAAACACACCAAAATGTCAGAACGGCTTTAATTATGTGAGAGTACCAATTGTTCTTAACACAAATCAAATGTGTAACAAAAGAAATAAAATTACTTTTAGCTTCTTCACACACCTACTTATCTCACAAAATTTAAATCTTCACAGGGCTTGAACTCCTAGTTTTATTCCCCTCTCTTCCTGGGCACTAGGTTTAAAGACTGTTTTTCTCACATTTTTCTTTTTGGAAAAGCCCTCACTTGGCCATTCTCATGAATGTTACTCCATTCTCATGAAAGTGGGTCATATAAACACAGAATGTTTCCTTAGCCGAATTCCTTCCGGTTCTATTGTCTCTTTCTATTTATAATGGAAAAACAACAATAAAAAAAATCAAATGTGCCCAGGCAGCATCCTCTTTTACTTTAGCTGCACAGCCCCTCCTGTGGGGATGAAGTGACCCAAGATGGCAGTGTGCCTCTTGGTTAATTACTTACAGGAGTCGTCTTCTCACGCTCAGATTCAGAATATGGGTCTGATGGAGCCAAAGGATGTCTATCAGAATACAGACATTATCAGTTCCAGTTCATGCACCTAAAGAAAGTAGAAAATGAGAAGTGATCATACAGAAGGATACACTGGCACAAAACCATGAAATGTACATATAACTAAGGCTAATATGTGAAGCAGAACAACACTAAGAGAATTCACTTTTATTCAGGATTTTCTACGCGCTTCACAGAAGTGGTTTGCTATCCACACAAATTTATGCTATGCTGCTATGTTACTGATATTCAACTGCCCAGACAGGGACTGTCATTTATAGTTTCCCCCTCCTCTTGCATCTAGGAATGGAGATATCACTATTTTTCCAGAATGAAATGTGTGCAGAAGTAATGTGGATCTCTTCCAGGTCAGGAGGTTTAAGATGCAGGTGTACCTTCCATTCACTGGCCGTTTACAAAAGATAAGAGCCTAAGGGGTAATGGAATTACACTAAAGATGGCCCTGGAACCTCCTGAACCACCATGTGAAGAAATGGCAGCCAAGCAGGAACACCTCCAACACCATTACTTAAAGGTCAAATATACTTCTACTGCTTTAAGATACTGTAATTTGGGGGTTTTGTTTCTTATAACTAGCAGTGCTAATCTAATACATACTTTTTTTCCCATATCATTTAGGTTTTTATTCCCAGTTCAAATCTCATCCTCTCTGTTCTTCAAAGAAAAGCTATCTGACAATTCCTACTTCCTCTGATTTCTCCTTTCCCTCATTTCCCCTGTATCATCTACACTATATACCCCAGGGGTTCCCAAACCTGGAAAGATTGAAATCACCTTGGTACAATTTTAACAAAAAAAACAATTAAGCCTCACTTGATCTCATGATTTAGATTCTCTAATGATGCAACTTGTGAATATGCATTTTTAAAAGTTCTTCCAGAGGATGTGGCTATCTATACAATCAGATTTGGAAGCTTTTAGTATATAAGAAATTTGAAAGTCTTTATATTCCTTTGTTTCTGTGCTTCTCAATATTTGAGAGAGTCACTTTTTTTTTTTTTTTTTTTTTTTGTCTTTGAAGGGCCGCACTTGCGGTAGATGGTAGTTTCCAGATTAGGGGTTAAATTGGAGCTGTAGCTGCTGGCCTATGCCACAGCCACAGCAATGCCAGATCTGAGCCACATCTGAGACCTACACCACAGCTCATGGCAATGCCAGATCCTTAACCTACTGAGCAAGGCCAGGGATCGAACCTACATCTTCATGGATGCTAGTCAGATTCCTTTCCACTGAGCCACGACAGGAACTCTGAGTCAGCAACTTTAAATGAACAAATCTTCACCTTTATTCACATTGGTGCACAGATATAAAGAGTTGCCCATGTGGGAAGCAGCTCCTTCTTAAAACAATACTTGGCAAATCTCTTTAGGACGCCCACCTGCCTCTGCAGGGCACCTCTCATAGGCGTTCCAAAGGTGAATTTCACATATACCTCATTTTAAGAAAATCATCTTATACATGCATTCAAATTTGGTGATAAATAGCAAATATCTAAAATAATTTCATTAATTTGAAGATGAATTGAACCCATGCCCATGCTTTCATGTTTGTCTTCTTCTAGTAAGTGATAATTTCCTGAAAGACAGGTTCTGCCTTAAGCTTTCTAATTTAATTTGTGTCTTGCCAGACTTCCCAAGTTTATAGGGACCAAAGGAGTCATGTTTCTCCTCTGTTCTGCTCACTGGCTAATGTAAAGCACTAAGCTTTATGTAAAACCCTATCCATTAATTTCTAGGGGTCCTTAGGGATGTCTGCCATGTTGTTATGCCGTGCGTTTCTTTGAGAACTTGAAGTACCAATGTAATTAAAGGTGGAAGAAAGAATCTTCTCTTGGTCACAAGAATGGGATCATTTTTCATTCTCATATATTAGGGAAACAGCTCTTTCCACATGTTAAGACTAGACTCCTAGAGGTAGACCAGAAGACCAATATATGATAGCTACCTTACAGTTGTCTCTATTTCCCCTCCCATAGGCAATGGATTCCCTCTTTCTAGATCCTATGGCTTCCACTGTTGAAACCACATAACACAAATTAACTCCTCTCTGGCTACTTAACTACAGAAAGAGATGTAAGAGACACCAATGTTTCACCAACAGAATATTAATAAGTAGTTCAATTAAATTTACATTTATATTGTTAATGCCAGTGCTTAGTATTATGTTTCTGAGTCATTCACATCATAAACTATTTTTTTAATGGTACAGGACATGTTTAACAGTAAAGATATAAGCTTATTTAGCAGGGTTGACTAGATATCTATAATATAAATATGGGTTTACTTTTACAAATTATTATACTTTTCTATTAAATGTGAATAGAGTACTATTCACAAATCTAAGCCTTGAATTTCTCTGTTGTCCATAACCCATATACAACATACGTGTACACTCTTAGAGACAGGCATAACAAGGTTACATTTATTTTTTATAACTTTCAAGTGGGCTACGCCTTTAAAATTATCCTGAAAATATCGATAACTTGATATTTTAAAATCAGAGCTTCAGTTTTTCTTTGCTCTATGTCCAAATAAGTTTCATTCTATACTAAATTTCTTTGGAGTGTTTCATATGTTTACTAGCCTTATTTTCATTTTCATCAGCTTCATAATGCTTGAGATATTTAAAGTTGCAATAACTGAAATTTGGTTTAAATTCTCAGATTAGTTCGTTTCTCATTATCAGTCTTAGGGTCTCCCAAAGTCAAATAATAGTTAAGTTGGCTTCCTTTTCTAAGTTAACATGCCTGGTAGTGATTTAACTTTTTTTTTCATAAATAACTTCTCTTTCAGGGAAAATATTCTTGTTTCACCAGATAAAAATAGGTCAAAACAGAAACCATATTTTTTCCCCAAGATCATGAAAGGAGAGGCTAATTTCTAGGCTTCTATTTACTAGTTTCTTGTCATACCATTTTAGTAGGCTATGTTACATAGGTGATGACATAAATATCACAAATTACTTACTTTTATTCAATTAGGAAAGAGAATTTGGTTGAATGAAGGAGACTTCACTGGCCAAAAACACCATTTTACCAAATATCATCTTAAATACTATTGGCCGTTCTTATGATATGCCATTTTCCAACATGTAGCTAAACATTTCTGTTTCCTCATCTTATATTTGCTATATTTGTTGGAGTCAGGTCTAATTTTAATAAAGTGTAAAGTCCCTGTCACACTTTCAGTTACAAGATTCTCAATACATATTAGTTATTACCCCCTAGCTTCACATTTTAAGTAGGTAAATTACATAATTTTATAACTAAAGTATCGAGATTTTATAATTAAAGTTCAGATCTTTTAAAATAGATGTTATTCATGCAACTGTACCTGTTGAATTTAAGACTTTTTATCACATTTTCTACCAGTTTACTTAATTACCGCTCAGCAATTTACTGTTTTCTTAGTCACTCATCTGCCAGTCAAACAGAGAAATTCCGTATTAAACCAGTAAAGAGCTTTTCTTTAAGGTATAAGGACAGCTGGACAGGCTAGTTATTTTTAAGTGTTCATGATACTTGCTATCTGCCCTGGAACACGTTGAAAACATAGCTCTGAAGAGAAGCTGTATCTCACGATTCTCATTTAGGGGTAGCTGCAGATTTTAGTGGAAATGAAAAATAATTAAAATTTTCCTTCACAATGGTGACTTGTCCTCAGCATGCTATAACAGATGTTCATAAAACCAAAAAGAGTTAATTTCTTCTCAGAAACCTTAAGAATATTTTCAAATGGACAGGGAAAAACATAAAACTGTGAGTGAATGTTATATTGAGTGTCATGCTTATCATCAGATCACCATGAGAATAAAAGGATAGAGGGAAAAGTTACAACATTTCAGCTCCTGGTAAAGTCTGCTCCCAAATTTACCTATTATTCCGAGCTGTTGCGACGTTCACATGATCCAGTACATGTGAAAGTTCTTTGCAAATTGTACAGTACTTTCCACAGGATTAATTGTTCATAGAATATAGGGCATTGAAACATGAATAAAAAGACTTTAGTGACTTTAAAAATCTATGTAACATTTAATAAATGTATAAAAACTCTTCGACTAGTGATTCTAAACTAAATTCTCAAGACTCATTCAGAATTTTTAAGTCAGTTTCAGTCCCAAACAGTAATTTCAAATAGTGCTCTTTGACACACAAAGTCATTACTACTTTTTAAGCAGTTCTTTGGAGTTGTGTCTATAACTACCTTCCTGTTTTTTTCACCTCTCTTTAAAATTCTGCTGGCAACCAACTGCTTCTGCAGTCAAAGCAATGGGACAGTTCAAGTGTTTGCAACAGCACGGCATTTTGTTATGCAATTGAAAGATAAATAGGGCTTTATCTTCCCAACTATCCAGCTTTATTTCTGCCAAAGAGTGGTAAAAGTGAAAAGGGAAATATTTGTGGGCACATGGGTGAAAATAATGAGAAATGTAGCAGATACAGATGGTATCGCTCAAGTTAGAGATTTCTTAATTTGGAAATTTTATTTAAATAGGTTGGCTGGCCCCTTTCAGCCATACCTTGCAAAGTGGCAGCTCCAAGACTGACCTCAGTTTTGCAGCCCCAGAATGTGATTTTTTTGTCATTGCTACTCAAAGAACGGTCTTCTGGGAATTGTTTCATGCTAAGCACAACCATCAGATTCTGACCAGAAAGTCACTAAACTCTTTACAAAGTATGAATACTTGGGTCTGCTTAGCATTTATGTTAGCTGCTCAATATATTGCTCCCCCTAGGAGCAAATCTGTAAGAAAAGTTAAATTATACTAGGTTACTTGGTAAGCAAGGGAAAGGAACAAATGAAGCTTGGCTCAGTCCAGTTCTGGCTCTGTTATATTCTAGGTATTGCTGGGCACAGAGTACACAGGATGAATAAGACAAGACTGCACACCGAGGAGATCACTGAAGGAGGGAACTGAAACATAAACACATTATTGTATACCAGCCAGGACTCATAGCTGCAATGAGTGAAACCAACTGTAACTTTTTTTTTAATCCATAATAGTTTATTAAAATAAGAATGAGTTGCCCCAGGAAGTGCTAGAAAATGATGTCAGTGTCATGTAAAAAAGTATAATGCCCCAAATGGCACAGGAGAACCAGTACGATAAGGACACCTCTGTCACCATCTTCAACCAGAAAACACTACATCTTGGCCTCTTTAGACTCACTCGAATGTACACTCCCCCTGCCCCACTGCCCTGGTGACCCCAGGAGTTTGAGATGTTTTCTACCGGTAATGCTGAGGGAGGAGTTCCTATGGCCCCTGAAACTATTGGGTCCCTATAACCAATTGGTGGGAGCTAGCTACATCATGTGTTTGCACATCACCTCCAAGGGAGTCTGGCTAAGCAAACATGTGGCATTTTCAGCTTCTACAGGACACGAGGCACCTTATGTATGTATTTCCTAAGCCGAAGAAGGAAGCGGAACTCTGTGCAACCATCAACAATGGCCGATGTCTTCTATAATTTCAATATAGTAAGTGAAATGTAATAGTAGACGCATACTTTAATTGCTATATGAAGGCAGAAGATACTCATCAGTAAACTGGCAAGGTAATTTTTATTGCTATGGCTAAAAGCTATGATAATCCTATATATCCATCTCTATTAAAGTCAAGACAAAGAGGCAACAGCAAGAACCAAGGTTAATCTAGTACACATGTAGTTCAAAATATCCTTACAAGGAATAAATTATTCTTTCTATTTGGTGAATGTAGATGCCAAACTTCAGTCAGATCAAGCAGTTGTACCCAGATTGCCAACTGATAAGTAATAGGAAAAAGGTGCCAAGACAGGCATGTCTAATTGCAACAAATCTGCTTTTTAATAGTATATCAAATGAACCTTAGGATGTATTGGTTCTAGTCAAGCAGAATTTATCCAGAATTGATTAGTCTGAGGAATTGTCTCATGTTAACTAATATATGAGATTGATAATTTTGAATGCTGATTATTAAAATCAAGTACTTAATCAATATGCCCTCGTCTCTGGACAGTATTGAAAATCTACTGACCTAATCTTACAATTCTTTTTTTCTAGACATTATGTGGATAATTTTTCTCCGGAGCACATTCTTTTCTTTGTCATTTTTTATTCTTTTAGAGCAACACCCGTGGCACGTGGAGGTTCCCAGGCTAGGGGTCAAATCGGAGTGGTAGCCACTGTCCTATACCACAGTCACAGCAACATGAGATCAGAGCCACATCTCTGACCTACACCACAGCTCAAGGCAATGCCCGATCCTCAACCCACTCTGCAAGGCCAGGGATCGAACCTGCATCCTCATGAATGCTGGTCAGATTTGTTTCCACTGAGCCACAATGGGAACTCCAAGAGTACATTCTTTACTGATGAACACAAATACTAAGTGGATGATTTCATTCAAAGTTCATCCCATTTCAATAATAAGATATAACTCAGGCACCTGAATTAATCTGGGGTATTTCCCTTTCTCCTTTGGCCCACATTTATAAAGTTTATCCTATCGTGGGAATGACTCATCCATGTGGCAAGTCTTTTGTTTTTATTATATATTGATTCATAATAGTTCTAATTCCAGAAGATAAATGCATTTCTTATTCCTACAAGTACCTATAGTTGTACTACACTGCTGCTTCCTATATTCAGAACATATTCTGTGCAAAAACTTGAGACCTGAAGTTTGCATAAACACCCACGAAACTATGTTCCAGAATAAAAGCACATCAACTCTGCCAACAAACAACAGAATCTTCTGCGTGTCAGGTCTCAGATTCCTCCCTGTGCCTTCCTCTGTCTTTCTTCAAGAGTGGAGGTGGCCAACTCTCCATGAATTACATTTCCCAGGTTCCCCTTCCCAGTGGCTTCTTATGGGTTCCAATGATGGTAGACACTGACAAGAATCTGGAAAGCAGGAAAAGAGAAGGAGACAGAGTATTTCTTCTCTGACCCTCTTTTGGATTTTTATCTTGGTGATCTGAGATTCTACTAAAGACTTTGATAACACCTCTTTTCCTTTATTGTTCCAGCTCAAGAAATTCAGTGGCTTTCAGATGTTGCTAATCCCTGGACTGCCTCATTATCCTCTATCTGCCTTATTGACCTTTCACCATCTTTGTAATCAATCTCCACGTTATATTCTCTTCATTCAGTTACTTCGTATTGGCCGTATTTTTCCGTCTGATCTCCTACTGATACTTCTCTCAATAGTTTATAAATTGCCAGTTGAAAAGAAATATATGAATGTCGAAATTGAAATAAAGAGAAAAAATAAAATAATGATGAAATAACGGATAACAAATTTTACAAGTGCATATAAGGAGGAAAAAAAGACAATTATATTTTGTACACCTATAATTGTAATAAAATTCATTAAGTAATGGAAAAAAAGAAAAAATAAATTAAAAAATTTTTAAAAAGACAATTATAAATGACAGATTGAATCTCTTAAATTTTAAAAAGTCCTGTGCCTATGTAACTTGATAATAATAGGCTAAATCTGAGACGAAATAATAGAAATAAAAAACTAGGAAAAATTTTTTTGGTTAAAGATGGGCGGCATCAATGAATTCCAGAAGCATATAAGAGTTTAAGACCATAAAGGCTAAAAGAAGAAGCACTTCTGGCCAACCTAACATCGGATGCATTGTCCCATTCCTTAAGCTCAAGGCCCATACAAACCTGCAATCACCAAAATAAGAAGCAAAGCAGCAAGAGAGGATGCTGCTCAGTTTGCTGAAGACTTCTAGACATTTCTAGAGACCAGCAAGGGCAGAAGTCACCTGCCTCAGTTATGTGCCGTGTAGGATAACCTGGATTGAGGATGGTGCTCAGTAAGTTGGATATCAGCAAAGTGGATGAGGGTATCCCTAACTTTAGAGAATCAATGGAACAACTCGTCTTCAAATTTTATGGAAATGGTTCCACAGATCGACTATAAGATTGAACTCCTCCAAGTGACTTAGGTCTTATAGAGTAAAATATTTATGGAAAGGTACTCTTAAGGTACCTCACTCTTTCATTATAGGACAATCACAATGATGAAACAGGCAATATTAAAAAATATAAAAGTTCATGTTAAGTATTTTCAGCTTTAAGAATGAAAATTATTGGTATTCTGTGGAATTAGCTTTCATGTTGATTACTATTTAAGAGCAAACTGGAGGCTCCACAGCATAAGAAATTTGAGAAGTGTTGTGAACGGCATCAGCCAATGGCTCAGCGCTCACTTTTAGTTACGACTCTGCCATTCCCTCCTCTTACCCATGAATATAATATCCTTGAAGTAATTGTTTAAAATACAAACAAAATCCAGCCATGCAAAAGGTAAAACTTTAGTAAGATTTTAAAAGTTACAAATGCTATGAAGATACACATGGGAAACGTGTGACTTATCCAGATGTGATTTAGGAGAAAGCTAAGAACCACTACAAATAGTTCTAGAATATGGGGATTCAAGAGTGTAACAGGGGAAAAAAACTCTCAAAAACTGAATTAGGCTGTTTCCTTCACCAACATCAGAGGCTTAAAGAAATTTCTTTTGATGCAACTAGGAATAAAAATAGCAATGGAAATGAATCCTAGATACAAAGAATTTACATATTGAAATTCTTACATGATATGGAGATGGTTTCTTAATCCCAAGATACTTTATTCACTTGATTCACTTAACTCGTTTTGCTCCTTTGGCCAGACAAGGGCATTTTCTTAATAAATATATGAAAAAAAAAAGATTTTTCAGCTTCAATTGGCTCTTACTCAAAAACTTAAGAAAGTAATGTAACAGAAACTTGCCAAAAGCCAACAGACAAACTAAAGGTTTTCAAAGCAAACAAAAAAGTTACTTCTCATTTCTTTACTAAAAACTCATTGCTTGTCCAACAATGTATAGCTTTCAGTATAGCTTGCAATTTAAATAGCACAGCGTAGTGAAGTACAGTGCATCGTAACTGCAGAAAGTGCATCAGAGCACTATACACAGTGAGTGTGATGGAAGAGAATAATTCCCTTTGGGATTGCAACTATCTTGACGCTACCTACATCAGGCAAGAACACTGCTGCTACAGCCACATACTGTGGCTATTGTTAGAAATTCTGACTGTCTGCATTTAGCAATGGGGAATATGAAAACAAACATCGTTCCAACTAAAACAATAGTCAAAGTAACCTTTTCAATTGAATTGTTGCTTGCAATAATAGAATTGTAGTAGTTACCACTCTGTGTATTTGCAGTCATTTCAGCTTGCTTTTTTCTCACTGAAACTGCTTTACACATCTTTAATAGCAATCTTTTTTTTTTTTTTTTTTTTTTTAAATAAGACTACTTGGCAGTCTTCACAGTCCCCTGGGCGCTTTTATTTATCTTGAAGGTTGTATCTATAATTGACACAAGAAAGCGGAAACTAGGAGAACATAACCAAGCGGGTCAGAAGGTGGAGGGGTCCTACTGGGCCGTGGATTCGGGTGCAGGACTTTCTCTAGTGTGACGTGCCTTTGGACCACTGGCTATACCTGACTGGAACACTATGGATAACTGTCAAAATTCACAGTGATAGCCTGATGTTTCCAGGCCAACCTTTCACAAAGACTTGGGTGGCGAGCTTAACAGCAAACCTGGCTTAGCTTTGTTGGCACTTGCTATTTTGAGAAAATACTCAAAGGTCCTTCCTGTCATAAAACACTGGATAGAGGAAAGCTAGCAAAAGTCCAACTTTAATTTCATGAATTTGCACTTGCAAAAACACATATCTTCACCAAAAATTAAGAAGACTTGGGAATTTGGCTCCAAGCAAAATTCCACTCCTGGGACAGCAGGATTGAATGCAGATTTCTGCTGTGGGCAAAACCTCACTATTATTTCTAGACAATGGGGCTTTCTGTAGTGAAAATGGTGGCGCTCTGCACATAGAATGGCCACCAGCCAGTTCCCAGTTTTCTCCAGTGAATTTGCCAGATTGGCTAAGGGAGAGAATATTTTCACACAGACTGGTAATATGTCTGATGAAACTTGGGGGGAAATTAATCCAGTTAACGTTAAAAAAAAATATTGAGGATCTGAATGCTCAAAAAAATATGCATATAAATTACTTTCAAAGCGTAGAGTAGAGGCCCAACTTTTCTTTACAATCTGGAGGAAAACCAGCCTCTAGTAAGCTCTGCGTGTATTTAATGTCCTCCGGGTAACATAGCTCAGTGCTTCTCTCACTTTATTGATATGAATCACCTGAGGGTCTTGTTCAACTTCAAATTCTAACTCTGGAGGGAGACCTGAGATTCCACATTTTAACAAGCCCTACATGATGTGGGCATGGCTAGTCTGCCCATCACACTTTGAGTAGCAAGGATTTAGATGACTATATGATAATTCACCCTAAGCCTAAGCCATTGACTCACAAACATTCACTATAGCTGTCCCTTATTCTCTTTTGTTTTTTGTTTTTTTTTTTGGCTGTACCCACAGTATGCAGAAGTTCCTGCCCCAGGGACTGAACCTGTGCCACAGCAGTGACCCGAGCTGCTGCAGTGACAACACCCAGTCCTTAACCTGATGTGCCACAAGGGAACCCAAGTCTCTCTGTATCTTTCCCTGCAGGGGAAACATTCCAAGACCCCCCGTGGCTACCTGAAATCACAGATAGGACCAAACCCTATATAAACCAAGCTTTTTTCCTATTCATATGTACCTCTGATAAAGTTTAATTTGGCACAGTAAGAGATTAACAACAACTAATAATAAAACAACTATGACAATATACTGTAATAAACATCATGTGAATGTGCTCTCTCTCAAAATATTTTATTGCTCAATTTTAATGCCTTTTCCACATTAACCAAATACCACACAGTGGCTGTAATTTTGCAGTTTTGAGTTGTGCCAGCAAAACTAGCTCAAATTTATTTTTCCTTCTTCACAATTTCATGGATAGAAGATTCATTCTTACTGTTCATTCTTAACAACTTCAGTGTATGATTTTTTTCTTTCCTTGTTGAGAACTTTCACATTTTCACCTAAAGAAACACTTTACAGATTCTCTCTGGCATATCTGAATTGCCAGCATCAGTTATCTTATGCTTTGGGGCCACTATTAAGTAAAATAAGGGTTATGTGGACTACAAGCACTGCAATACATATTTTGATGTATGATCTGACAATCGAGATGTCTACCAAGTGAATAATGGGAGGAATACCCTGGACAAAGGGATGATTCATGTCATGGTGGGAGAAGGATGGAGGAGGATGGTGGGAGATTTCATCATACTACTCAGAAAAGCATGCCATTTAAAACTTAGGAATTGCTTCTTTTTGGAATTTTCCATTTAATATTTTTCAGGCCAGGGTTGACCACAGGTAACTGAAACCACCGTGGGAAGTAAACCCACAGATAAGAGAGGTACTACTGTACCGCTAATCAACTAAAGAAGACAACTGACTGAAAAGTGATGTTACTGGAGAAGGTGCTTCTATACCTCGGGCCACTACTCAGCAATAAAAGGCCATGCACTATCAACACACACAAGTCGGATGGATTTCCATGCAATCATGCTGAGTGAAAAAAAGCCCGTTCCAAAAGCTTACACACTAGGACTCCATTTATATAACTCTTTTTTTTTAAGAACACCCTTTTAGAAATGGAGAACAAATGAAGGGTTGTCAAGAGTTAATGATGGTGGGTGCAGTTATAAGTAGGCACTGAATTAGAAACTAGAGGTACACAGATGAACCAGGAGATTGGCATAATAGAATGTCCCAGTCTTAGAGATGACAAAAGTATAATTCAGACTCTTGCTGCTGTTAAACAACTAAATTATCTTTGAAGAATACCCAATTAATCTTATTTCCAATTCACTCTTCATTCTACCACTTAACGTAAATCATATGATACACCCAGCTCTACTGCAGTGTGAAACATTTTCAAATTTCAAATTTTATGAAATTTACTTAAAACAGATCAAAATGTATCACCTGAAATGTAACTCATTTCTAAATCTAGCAAATACTTTAAATTTGTAAAGGTATATCCTAATATAAAATAATTAGGTTTATAATCTCACATAGAATCCTCCTTGGAGAATTATGTCCGGTAACAGTTATCCCAGCATCTCCTGCAAAGGAATTTTGTGATAAGTTTCCCACCTTAAATCTATTTCCAAACTGTCACAAGGGTGGGTGTGGCAGATAGTATTGTTTGCCTGCACACAAATATTTTTCTCTTCCCTTCTAGTAGTATCTCAGTCTATTCTGGCAGCAAATTTCCATCTCCAGAAGATTAAGCCAGGCAAGGCAGTCTGTGCTGGAAAGCTTCTGTCTACCCATCCAAATCTGTTCTCCCTACTTCCTCACTCTGTTCTCTGCCCCACAGATTGACCTCCATGACCTCTGTGGAATATCAATGGATTCTTAAATCATCTGGCTTTGAGTTGGAGTCAGCTAATGAGCTAGCTGGCAGTGAGGCAAGGGAGATGAGTAAGGCTGGGGTATTTTCTTTGGTCCTTGTGAGTTGCTGTGTGCTGGCAGTGACACACAGCCAAAGGTTATAACTCCAGTTATATTTGACCAAGTGTTATAACTCCAGTTATATGTGACCAAGGGTTATAACTCCAGTCAGTTGGTCCTTTCCACATGACCCTCTTTGTCTTCTGTTTCAATAACCATTTCTTCCAATTTTTTTTTTCCTTCAAGGAAAGGTGAGAGTTGAACACCCCTTATCCTTACCAGCCCCCAGGGAAGGCACAACCCTTTGTGGTTTCCCTACACCATTCATACCTTTGATACATATGTGCTTGCTTTTGCCTTGTCAGTTATTCATTTTCTCAGGCTCCCTTTAGCTAGGAGTGGTCAGGCGATCCTGTTTTCTCCAACGAATATATAAGACATCAGCTATAAAAGTTTAGGAAATAAACTTACTCCTGGATAAAAGACATAGCAGCATTAGTATAGTAGCTTGTCTCTTTCCCTCTCATCTTAATTTAGATGGAATTACAAATCTGTAACTATGAAGTATCAACCTGAGAATAAAAGCCATCACGCAGAGGATGGCAAAGGGGAGAAGGATGTCAAAGAGTCTAGGCTTATGACATCATTGATCTACAGTACAGCCTTTGACTGCAGTTAGACTTCTTGATGCAGATGCAATAAATGTCCTTATGGTTTAAATGCCTATTAATCAGGTTTTCTTTATTGGCAACTAAATCATTCCTAACTGCTAGAGTAATCGATCTTTATTGCAAATATAACCTTGCTATTTTCCTGGTTAACACATCCCAGTGGTTCATCATCAACTACAGAAGAAGCTCCCAGCACAGTTTGCAATGTCTTCTATGCCTTTACCCTTGACAGCATCTCCACCCTGGTGTGTTTCACCTTCCATGTTACACTGTCCATTCTGATCTTCTGGAGTTCCTCACAGCATGACATTTCTAGCCTCCATGTCTTTGTTTGTGTTGAGTGCTCTCCCAGGTGCATCTTTTCTATCTTATTTCACTATCTCTTATGCATCTTTGAAGAATATACTGAAGAGAATAAGCCATAATTTTAAATTACAGAAAATAGAAATCTATTCCAGATTACTCAAGAAGTAGGATTGATGGAACCAATTATGAGAAGTTCATAGAAAACTGTGATAAAAGGCTTAGGAAATGAACAGGAAGAAGAGAAATTAAGAGTCAGAAACAGAGCAAAGTTCAGGTGAAATATGAGTCCCGTGAGGTTTTCTGTACCCTTTCTGAGGAATAGACACCTCAGTTTGCACCACAAATAGCTGTGGACAGTGGTACCTCAATGTGCTGCTCTTGCTGCCCTTTGATATAAGAATGAAGACCCTGTGGTCCTTGCATCTTTGCCTCACCAACTTCCAGTTCCAAATTTAAGGAAGACGCATCCGAATGGCTGAGCCTTAGTCAAGGGATAATTCCCTAACAAGTGAGTATCTAGTGACTATATTTGTTTTGGAGGGAGGTATCAAATTAAGAAATATATATCAAGACAGGTGCCTGCTGTAAGAAGAGGAAGGGTTCAGATGATTTATTGGAAAGCATGATACACACTCAACATAATTTCAATAAAATGTGCTAAGTACAATAATGGATATATAAATGAATTCAGTTGGAATACAAGATAAGTAGCTACACTGGACCAAAGCTGTGCAATAATGAGCAATGTATGTAGATTTTTATTTCCTAGCAGCTACATTTAAAAAGTACACAAAAACAATTAATTTTCATAATATATTGAATCCAATAAATTCAAAACATTATTTCAGCATTTAATCCAAATGAAATTATTGAAACATTTTTACCTTACTTTTCAGTATAAAGTCATTGGAATTCAGTGTATATTTTGCACATATAGCACATCCCAATGGGGTTATTATCCCTATTTCAAATGCTCAAGAGTTATATGCGGCTAGTTGTCATCATATTGGATAGTGGAGACCTAGACAAACCAGCAGGTAGGAGGGGGGCAGTGGTGATGGATCATCTACCCAGTAGGTAACTGTGCATATTTTATATTTGACTTTAGAACACCAGGTAGACCTTGTTAATTATTGTTTTGCCCTGGCTTAGAAAACCATCTAATGTGATGTACTTAGCACTCTGCTCAGAGCTATGGGAGACAAAGAAGAGAAAAGGTCAAGGTAACTGAGCTGGGAGACAAGAGCAGGATTTCGGTAGCTTTGTCATTTAAAGTGTTGAGTTTCAGGTGCCTGACCAGTGCTATCAGAATGCTAGGTTTAAGGTTTGATGGTGTTTGTCTTACAGCTGAGGCCAGGAAAATGATGAGGTTTACTAATAAGAGAGTGTAGAGGTGGGAAAGAAGGTCTGTGATGAGTCCCTAAGGTACATCAACATTCAAGATTAGAGAAGAAGAGGATTGAAAATCGTGACCATTTTGATAAAAAGACTGTGGGATAAGTAGCTTCTTAGTAGTCAAGGGTCTCAATTGCAAAATTATTTTCTTCTTGGAAAGATGACTGGATTTGAAGTCATTTCCCAACCTATATGCATAAGATTCTACTAAAAATTCAACTTCTTTTTCCTTTTTAGGGCTGCACCTGAGGCATATGGAAGTTCCCTGGTTAGAGGTCAAATCGGAGTTGCAGCTGCCAGCCTATGCCAGAGCCACAGAAACACCTGATCCAAGCAAGCCGCAGCTTGTGGCGATGCTAGATCTTCAACAAACTGAGTGAGGACAGGGATCAAACCTGCATCCTCACAGACACTATGTTAGGTTCTTAACCCACTTTGCCACAACAAGAACTCCTCGACTTTTTTTTTTAAGCTTTAATTATCTATTCTATAATAAATTATTTGTTCTTAGTCATTCCCATTCCCATTTCACACAGAATTTCTCCTCAAGCTTTTTTAACTCAATGAACTTTATTATATTTATAGTTGTACAAGCATTATCACAACCTAATTTTACAACATTTCCACCCCAAACCCCCAGACCATCCCTCCCTCCCAACCTGTCCCCTTTGGTAACTGCAAGTTTTCCAATCTGTGAGTTGGTTTCTGTTCTGCAAATAAGTTCATTGTATCCTTTTTTTTAGATCCCACGTATAAGTGATAGCATATAACATTTGTGTCTCACCATCTAACTTCACTTAACACGATAATTTCTAGGTCCATCCATGTTGCTGCAAATGCCATTATTTCACTCCTTTTTATGGCTAATATTCCATTGTGTATATGTACCACATCTTCTTTATCTACTCCTCAGTCAATGGACATTTAGGTTGTTTCCATGTCTTGACTATTGTAAATAGTGCTGCAATGAATATTGGTGTACATGTATCTTTCTGAGTCATGGTTTTCTCTGGATAGATGCCCAGGAGTGGGGTTGCTGGATTAAACGGTAATTCTATTTTTAGTTTTTTGAGAAATATCCATACTACTTTCCATAACGGTTGCACCAATTTACATTCCCACGGACAGTGTAACAGGGTTCCCTTTTCTCCACACCCTCTCCAGCATTTATTGTTTGTAGACTTTGATGATGGCCATTCTGGCTGGTGTAAGGTGGTACCTCATAGTAGTTTTGATTTGCATTTCTCTAATAATTAGTGATGTTGGGCATCTTTTCAAGGGCTTTTTGGCCATCAGTATTCTCCTGAAACTATAGCAGTTTCTTTCCACCTTTTATCTACTACTTCCCTCTTGCTCAATCACTAGTTGATCTTGCCCTCCACATCAAAGAAAGGATAGAAACTTTCAGGCTGGGACTCCTCTTCTTCTTCATCACCTCCCACACACAAATTATTTCAATCCATATCCATTCTTCCTTTGTTGGAGTGTGGAAGAGCCTAATAAATAACACCACATTTCTCCCACTGTGTGGACCCCACCAGCTTGGAGTCAATTGAGAGACAGACCCAGATGTTAGGCAGAATGCAAAAATCATCTCGGTTAATGACTAAACTGTTAGGGAGTGTAGCTTAGGACTGTGACCAATTGGGTTTGAAGTCTCCATCTGTCATATTTTCTTCTTCATTTGTAATCAGGTTTCTAGAAACTATCTCTGCTTCCTCAAGCCCCAAACACCTCTTCATTCGAAGCAATGTGTCCTTGGATCCAATTATTCTTTAGACACTTTTTTACAGATACTTCCATTTCCCTCCCCGTAGTTTAACCCCTGGAAGACTTGCCCATCCTTACCGCCTCTGACAGCTGAAAGTTTCACACAGTTGGCCACTCCCTCCTTTACGCAGCTCCCTCCTTTATGCAACTCCCTTCTAGATTTTTCTTCAAATTCTCTTGGCTGTCTTTTCTCAGATTCCTTGGGCTCTTCTTTCTCTAGCTATCTGGTAAATATTTGCATTTCTTAGAAATTTATCTCTCACTCTTTTCTATATTATTTGCTTCTTTCTTCACAAATCTCCCCAAGTCACCACATCTAATCCCAAGATTTCTGTCATCATTTCCAAGTTACCTTGAATCCCAGCCTTTGTACTGTCTATTTCAGCTACAGTCTTCAGAGTGATCTTTCTACAAACCAGTTGTGATTATGCCCAAAACTTCTCTTTGGCTACTGGTGCAAACATTTGTATCCTACTCCTCATGTTTTCTTGGGGCATAATACAAACTAACATTAACAGTTCTGGCTAATCTCTACCCCCTCTCTTGCGTATTAGTAGAGAAGAGGAGTGGTTTAATTTTCCCACTGAATTTTGACAAAGGAACTGGTCTTGAAAGAGTTGGCACCTTCTGAATCCTTGTCTGACTTTGGAGAGGGTGCTATCCTGCCACGTGTTGAGGTGTTGCCTCTATGGGAGAGTCACAGTTTTGGAAACAGTAGTTCGGGAGAGAATTAAAAGACAGTGACTCTTAAGTTCATGATCTGCAGACTAGCTTTTATCCATAGGAAAGATAACAATTTCATGGCCGTTGTCTTGACTTCTGATTCTTAACAGATTGACTACTTTGATAGGTCAGCCACATTTTTATCTATAGAAAACAAAACCAAATGGAGATCATTGAGGGGAATTCTAATTTCCCAATAGTCACATGTCCAAATTGAGAAACTTTCTTTACACATTGCTTCCAATCTTTCTCCACATCCTTATCCTCCAAAGAAAGAACACTGATTCACTTTAGGTGAGTTTGGCAGGACAGACTGGACATAGATGGTATTGCCCCTTCTGGGACTTTAGGATTCACCTACCTACACAAATGGAATCTTCTGACCTGCTGTTCCCTATACAGAAAGAGACCTGTCCTTCTATAATGTGGGATGTATGTTTACCTTAACAGTGTTAACAAATTTATTCAGCCATACAAGTAACCTTCTTTACAGTGTTTCTCAATAATAAAATTGACATTTTGATATTCATCTGATTCTTGTATATCTCTCTAAATGAGTTCCAAATTCAGCCAGAAAAGGAATATTAATATCAGATTCTTTCAAATACTCAAAATTTTCCACACATTTACATTTCTTTACATGAAGTATGAGACTGTCTTCTCCCCCCCACCCTCCGCCATGATCTATGACATGGGCTAATATACAATTCAACAGTTATTGAACACCTATTAATTGACTACTCCACCTAGTTTTAGACATAGGAGGTAAATGAAATGTGATCCATGCCTTCCAGGAATTCACAGCTCAGCAGTATAAGTTCGTGCTGCCAATTACAGGTTTGGGGTATAGTTCCATGGTCTAAGAGAACTCCTCAAAAGCTGGACTCAATTATGATCATTGCCAAGGTGCCTAAATTGATAAGGATGCGAGGGCAAGAAATGAGGTGAGCTCCATAATCATATGGCCATGAAGAGAGGGGTAAATGAGACAGAGAAAATGAGAATAAGACCTCTTCAGGAGAACACATCATAGCCTAGTTAACATCAGAAAGAAGATGATAAAAATGCATAGGAATTTGCAAATGAGCACCAGTGAGAAGTATATAGACATTCATATTCAGTAGAAGCTTATAGCATCAACAGACTCATAGCAAGCTGTACTCATAGACTGAGTAAATGAGACAGTATTGATTACTTTAGCCATGACATGTGCCATTTTATAAGCCACAGAAAGATATGCATCCTCTTTCTACACAGAAAAAGACATTGGAAATACTGGAGAAACTATCATACAAAACAAATAAGTTCTGGTAACCTAATCTAAATTTCATCCTACTATTAAAACTTGGCCTCAAATAAAATGGTGATTCTACGATCTAGCGGTCTTTGTCCTAACGTGTTCACTTAAAAACAGCGTGAAACAGTTGATATGACATGACCCCAAACTATCTTCGGGCTTCAAAACAAAAGCCATTTTATAGAAGGTTCATTGGATCCTGGGAAACATGCATAAGTACTATTGCATTAATTTCAGTAGAGTTAATTCTTCTAAGTCTCTTTGTACCTCATTTTCACAAATTCTAATTTCACTCGTAAAAAAAAAATCAAAACAGGTGATATGATTTTTTTCTGTGTTTTAAATTTTAAAAGTCCCATCTGTCACTAATTACACATTTATTTCATTATGCAGTACTGTAAAAATAATTACTTGAGGTTTTTTGTTGACAATTTAGAGTTTAAAGTAAATACTAATTATTTTTGTTAGAACTGTGTATTAAATTAAATAATTCACTGCTAGGCATTTTTGGGGCTTCAAATAATTTTATTGGAACCACATAAGACAGCAATTATATAATTAGAGACACATCTGCCAATCTTATAAGTCCATCTTACAAAATTTGAAGACTTTTTTTTCTCATTTCTCCCTTTTTTAGAAACAGAGACAGATACTTCATGTGCACACTCCAGTATTTTGTAATGACGTATGTGGCCTGTCCAGCCAGCTGGTCTGCACAGTCTTTCTACCAAAGTAGCAAAGATTCTAAGCAATTAACTAACTCTCATAGCTATCATGGCCTTGAGTTGAAGAAAATTTATCTAGATACCTGCCATGCTTTCTACTTTAAGTAGATTCTCTTAGAAATCAAAATATCTTCCTCCAACTCCAACCAGAAGTTGCCGCGAGTTCCATTTGGAACGTGTGCTAATAATAATATTTTCTGGAATAATAACAACAGGTTTGGATTTAATTAAATATGTTGCTCACTGAAGCATCTGTTTTAAACATTAATGAATGGCAGCTCCTATGGGATATCCAAATGGAAGTGTTTTCACTCCATAACACTATCCTAAAGTGTGTTTTGGAATTTTCAAATCATTAGTTGGGCTTTGTTTTGAGAAACTTATCCAGGATAAAAAAGCAATCTTTCCTCAAATCATACTGATAGATGGAAACCATTTAGGGAAAGACAATCAATCATAAAAGCAGTCTCTGAAAAGCTGTTATGCAATCCACAGTATTGAGAGTCAAGTTTTCCTTCATGTTCACACGTAACTCCCATTATCATTCATGAGAGTTAGTCTGTTATCAAGAAAAGGACACATCCCTTCCCAATTAGGCTAAGCCGCTTTGGGTAGAAGCCATTAAAAATAGCAGACATGGAGCTCCAGGGACTACAACTAATCTTGCAAGAACTAGAAGCCACCTTTGAAATAACTATTATCAACATGGTTTGCTTGGAAACATTAGGTGAATAGAAATTTTCTGAATCCATAGCTTGTTCACCACTCAAAGAAAAGCATATGAGTAGGATTTTTTCTTGTAAAATGTCACTATTCTTATCACTCTTTATTAAAAGTAAGTTGCTAGACTTAAACTCCACAAAGGCAGCTTCAAAGTATTTATCAATCAATCTCTCCTCCCCACATAGACCAGTACTAGGCAAATAGGTACATGAAGATATTTGTTGAATAAAGGATTGAGTAAGACAGACATACTCTTTTCAATTCAGCAAGCATTTATTGAGACTCTACTTGATGCTAGATTCCACCAGGGATTGAGGATACAAGAGTATATATATACAATACAGTATATATACAAAAATAGAAAAAAAAAAGAAAGAAATTCTGCTTTCAAAGGGTTCACAATCTCTCAGATAATATACAGCTATTTACTTGTGACAATGTGGTTATAATAATGCTATGATAAAGGAATTCTTAGGATTCTATGACAGCACAGATTTACATGAGGCTATTGGAGGCATGGCACATGACACCCTAAACAGTCTGATCTGCAAAAAAATGTTAAGGTCTTACTGAAATTTATATCACTGAGATAATTTGAATTAACCAGTAATATGAAATGTTTTAAGTATGATCATCAGAATCAGTGTCCTCATTTTGAAAAATATATTTTCAAAAGAACGAAGGAAGACTTTAATTATACTCTTGACAAAAAAACTACTAGTCTATTTATGAACTCTTTGAGAGCATGATAGGTTGATGCCTTGGACATAGAATAAAGAATTATGGTAGAGGTCACATGTACTAAACCGAGAAAGCCATGACGGTTATGTATAGATTTCTTTAGTCACACTTGGGGAATGTTTATGATTTATAGCATCTTCTTCTCACAGAAAAGACAATGATACATCAAATGTGATCTCAAACCTTCCAAAGCATTGGATACTCACAATATCAACCAATGGCAAGAGGACCCATACTGGATTCTCTGGCAAATAGGTATTTAATAAGACACCTTCCATTGAGCTATGACTGACTGTCACAGGGGGAACTCAGAGGATTGTTTCTATACCAATCTAAGGGCCTCATACACTGCTGGATTCACTGTGGTAAAGTGGGCCCAGAGGGTTCCTTGAAGGAAAGACTCATGTATGCATAAACTCAGATTCATCATCTATAAAATGAAAGAGTTGAATTCCTTACAAGGTGCCCTTCCTTACCCTTCCCGTTGTTTTCACTTCCCTTTCTTTTCTCCTAAAGTTCAAGGGTCAGCAAGTTGGGTTCATAGTGTCTGCCTTCCATATGTCTCCATATACCATCTTTTATTTTTCTTCCTATCCTCCTGAACACTGAGGAGTCCCTTGAGGTCAGATACTTTATACTATGAATCTTTGTATCTCCAGGTCTAGTAACAGATTCAGGCACGTACTAGATGTTCAAGGGGTATGGACTAAATGAGGGAATAAACTGGGTAACATCTATATAACAAAGAAACTGCTTGAGTTTCTGTAAGTGATTCCAAAGCAATATAAGATATCATCTCCATTCTCCAAGAATCATCTGCTCTATTCAGGGGACAAGACCTTTTCACATGTAGCAGCAAAGAATACAAACTTGTTCATTTAATCCTCACAACAACTATAATGCCCCAAAAACAATAACAATAGCACCTGGCATTTGTGGAGGACTTATTCTATGTCCAGCATCTTAATTGGATTATTTTATCTAATCCTCACAACAATTATGGTGTAGATACTAATGTTATCTCTATTCTTTAAGTGCAGGAACATGGACTTAAAACTCATTTAGTAACTTGCCCTAAGCCTCATAGCTGAGCCAAGATTTGGAAGCAGGTGTTTGATTACAGAACCATATTTTTAACCTCTGCAATAGAAAAAAAAAAGAGGGTCTATTTTGCTCTAGGTATTGAATAAACACGCGTGCGTGTACACACACACACACACACACACACACACACAATTTCCTATTGAGTAAGCTCTCTCAGTGGCCATGTTTTGTAACTCAGAGCAGTTCCCTGTCTGCCAAGATTATTGCACCAGTGCTAGATTCCTGATCCAAGAACAGCCAATACAGACTGGCCAGCATCCACTGGAATTGCCTGGTACCAAAACTCTGATCTCTACAGCCAGTATTAATTAATTAAATCAATGAAATTCATTTATTAATAATCTCATAGACAGAGATAGAGCTATTAGAGGCAAAAATTAAAAACACTCTGAAGAAAGCTGGCAGCAAAGGCCTGTAGACAACACAATCAATGAGAAAGTAGAGAAGAAGGTGAGGTAGCTGGTTGGCACTGAGACTAGAATTGGAAAGACCTAGAGAAAAAGCAGAAAAACAGCATGGCTGACTCATATTATTGATAGAGTATGAGTAAGTAGCAGCACAGTCCTATAGCAAAGGCTATAGATAAACTGTAACCTGAGCAATGCTGAATCTCAAAGAATGCGGTTTTTTTTGTTTGTTTATTAGGGTCACACCCGCAGCATATGGAGGTTCCCAGGCTAGGGGTTGAACTGGACCTGCAGTCGCCGGCCTATGCCACAGCCACAGCAACGCCAGATCCTCCAGATCCGAGCTGCATCTGCGACCTACACCATATCTCACGGCAACGCCGGATTGTTAACTCACTGAGCAAGGCCAGGGATTGAACCCACAACCTCACGGTTCCTAGTTGGATTCGTTAACAGCTGCACCACGACAGCAACTCCTTAAAGAATCATTTAGCCACTGAAGAAACTGTTCAACTTCAAGCCACAGAGAAATTGGTCTTTCTTTAGGGCTGAGTCAGAACACTGTCCTTGGGTTTCTCTAATGCTTAGATGTATGGCTTGGTTGTCTGAAGTCTTATTAATTACCTGTTATTATTTCCTATTGCTACGGTTACAAACTATCACCAACTCAGTGGTTTAAACCAACAGAAATCTATAATTTCACAGCTCTGGAGGTCAAAAAGCAAAAAATGGGCCTCAATGGCTAAAATCAAAGTGTCACTGAGGCTGTGTTACTTCTGCAGTTTCTTGGGCAAAATTCGTTTCCTTGACTTCTCAGCTTCTAAAGGTGGCTCACATTCCATGGCTCATGGCCTTTTTCTATTTCTTCAAAGTAGGAAAGCATCTTCAAACCTCGCTGACACGGACGCTCTTGCTTCTGTCTTTCACTTATAAGAACCCTTATGACTATGCTGAGTCCACGCAGAAAATCCTGAATGGTTTCCCCAGCTCAAAGTCAACTGATTAGCAATTTGATTCCATTTAAATCACCTCTAAGTCTCCTTTACTAAGGTAGCCTTAATTCCCTTTTGCCATGCACTAACACATATTTACAGTTTCTGAAGTTTAGGATGTAGACATTCATAAGGGAGGAAAATTTTTTATGCCTACTATAGCACTTATATGCTTAAAATAAATTTCATGTTATTTGAGAAAAACTGAGTCACTTATAACCACTAGATGATATTTTACTCATTTGAGCAGGGCTTCTGTTGCAGCAAAAAAATGTCTTGAGTTATAGGATTTCAATTCCACATAATTAATACTCATACTATCTTTCTGCCTGATTTGCCTTTTTTTTCTCTTGCTTATTTCCATCTCGCTCTCTTAATCCTCTATTGTGGAAATTCAACTCACTCAGGGCAAATACTATTATGCAAGGCAGCATGACGGGTGATAATGGGATAAGAGATAGAAGAAATGTCCAAGGGAGCACAGAACTATGGATGTGGGATGATCTTGGAAGGTTTCACAAAGAAGGAGATGGTATTTAAGTCAGAAGATGCTGGTGGGCCAGCCATATGGAGAAGACCCATACTAGACAGAGGATTAATGCTAGACAAGCATTATACCTAAGTCTTGTGATTTCTATTCCATTGTTCTTGGTTAAGTGTTTCCTTATCTATTATGGTTTGGGTATACCAAGTGCATATCTGTTGAACGAACAGAGAGAATAAAACAGCAGAAGAATTAAATACATGAATGAGTGAATGGGAGCTCCCGTCGTGGCTCAGCGAAAAGGAATCTGACCAGTATCCATGAGGACACAGGTTTGATCTCTGGCCTTGCTCAGTGGGTTAAGGATCCAGCGTTTTTGTGAGCAGTGGCCTAAGTTACAGACGCAACTCGGATCTCACATTGCTGTGGCTGTGGCATAGGCCGGCAGCTATAGCTCTGATTTGACCCCTAGCCTGGGAACCTCCATATGCCACAGGTGTGAACCTAAAAAGACCAAAAAAAAAAAAAAGGATAGGTGAATGAATAGAATATTATGGAAGACTCAAAGCAGTTGTAAAATATGGGTTAAAGCAGGTTCATTCTAACAAAAAGTGAGCGAGAGATCTGGATTTGTAGGTCACATTTGGCCTGAAATCAAATTTCTAAATGTATTTTAATATCGTATGCCTCGTTTTTTTAAATAAAGTATGAATAATAATTATTACCTACTTATTTTATAGCATTTCAAGTACAAAATAATATACCACATGAAAGTGCTTTTAAAAGTGAAAAAAATGATGGATAAGATAGGTAAGTAAGTAGGTAAATCGGTAAAAGAGATGAAGATAAAATTTAGAATGTTTCATCTTAATCATTAACATTAACTTTATCAGTTTTAAGCTACTTTATATTTACTTTGTCCTTGATGGCATTAAAACCATTTTCACATGTATTCCTTAACATGAATTCACTAAAGATGAATAAAGTAAATGTGAAAACCAAGAACATGAAAATAAGTTAGTTACTAAGGAAATCAAGGCAGATTCACCAAGATTAGTTAATTCTAGGATCTTTCTTTAAGAAATTGACCATTAACAAGATTCTAGGATATTTCATGTTATTTGAGAGGTAATTACAGGATCTTTCTTTAAGAAATTTATTATTTAAAAGGTAATTCTAGGATCTTTCTTTAAGAAATTTATCATTTAAAGGTAATTTTAAAGGTAAAAGATAATTCTAGGATCTTTCTTAAAGAAAGGTAATTCTAGGATCTTTCTTTAGGAAATTTATCATTTATCATTAACAGAATTATTTTCACAGCACTATTTTCTGTATTATTTTATTTATTTGTTGGCTGCAGCATGCAACAGTTTGATGTGGGTGTCTTAGTTCCCATACCTGGGATTGAACCCGAGCTGCAGTAGTGAAAGCCCTGAGTTCTAACCATTAGACCACCAGGGAACTCCCAATCACTTGCTATTTTCTATGAGATGTATTACTGTTACCTTATTATGCTTACTCTAATACGACAATAAATACCAAAAGCAACATTTATTAAGCACTTTCTAAACAGCAGGTACAAAGCTAATCACTGTATATTAATTCACATAATTTTTATGAAAATCCTGTGAAGTATGGGCTATTATTAGCATTTTATAAATGATCTAGTAAACAACCAAAGTGAATTGGACTGTAACTCCAGAGGCCATGCTCCTTCCACTGAGATATAATAACAATAATGACTGTCATCATTATCATTGTCATTATCATCACTGTCACAAAAATACGAGTTAACTTTAATTATATTGCCATTCACTCTATATATACTCTCTCTAATGCTCAGAGGTTCCTAAAAGAGTTGTCATACTACTTTACAAACAATTTAGTAGAGATTCAAAGAAGTAAAGTTAATTGCCCAAAGTCTCACAGTCAACAAAAGATTCAGGGGCAAACTCAGGTCCGTCATTTCACCAGGTCAATATGCTTCTCAATGTTCCATGTTGCTTTATTAGTTTCAGCAAATTTGTTTATTAATTTTGGCAAAGAGCTGAATGTCAGATCTGCTGGCCAGAGCTTTGTCAATCTGGCTTCGTGACTCTTTTCCAGTGAATTTTGAAATGAATATTTCAGAATCACACTCAAAATACTTAGAGCTTTATTAAGTAATAGTTTAAAATTAATTTCTGGTAAATAATTTTAAACTATCACTGTCAGGGTTGATCTGATCAAAGACAGCCAAGTAACCCTCTGATTTTACATTCATTTTTTTCCCCCTAGTTGTAACACAGGATCTAGGAACTGGCATCAATCAAGTTTTCTTTACATTTTGAAATAGTAATTGGTGGTATCTCCCTGTCCAGAATTATCATGAAAATCCTTGTTTGTCATGAAATGAATTTCTTTCCTTTTCCATAAGTTAATTACTATATTCCCCTTCACGATATCTAAACTAAAATAATATAGGTAATACGTTACCTTTTTTTTAGTGTGATATTTGGATTAGCTTTATCATAAAGAGGATGGCTTTTGGCCTCAGCCACTGCTCTACCATTTACTAATCTGAGTCTAGTTATCTTTCCTCTCTGAGGGCTGATGTCCTCTGCTATAAGAAGAGCATCATCGTGGTCATAGGATTGTTGACACCACTAAAAAAGATAATGGATGAAGAATGCTCAGTAATGTACTCGACACATGGTAGATAGACTGATCTCAAGAATCATTATTTGTAAATTCATTTTTGATCTCTTTTTATTTCATTAAGTTAGTCTGCATTTTCGTTAGTGTTAAAGGAAACTTGGTTCTTCCCATCTAATTAAATGGCATCTCCATCCACCAGAATGTTCAAGCCAGAACCTAGTCATTCTTTATAAACACTATTATAAACCGCCTTCTAGATAAAATCCATCATGAATCTTACAATCCTATCTCCAAAATATAACTGATTCTATTGACATGTATCCATCTCCATTGCCATCACCAAACAAAATAGCAATATTTCAATAAAGCTTTTAATAAAACATTACATTTTAATATGAAATTTATACAGTGTGCCAAATATACTCTATTTTTCTAAATAATCAGAAAGATCTGCATAGTAATCTCTTATAGTCCCAAGGTAATGTTTCAAAATGCAAACTTCATTATACATATATTTATAAATTTATATATACATACCCCTTTCAAATATATTAGGCATGAGACTTACAGAATCTTGATTATAATCTATGCTGTACTTGGCCCTACTTAAATGAAACTGTATAGTGCTTAATTTTTTAAGTGCTTGACCTTAAATAAAGCAAAAGTCTTAGGCTCAACTGTTTCCTGTAGATATGCTTTTGGTCTTTAAGCGTCTATCAAAAGTTCATTTAATTACTGTAACATGGGTTGTATTTATATAAAGGTTCAAAATGGTTTGCATATCTTAGAATGGAGGAATCCACAATTCTATAATAAAAAGAAACCAACGCAAATGATGGTTTATCTTCAATCTTAGACCCCATTTCTACAATTTCTTTAAAAGGATCAGCTAAGATAGCCTTTGAATTTTTACTGCTTTCTCTTGTTCCTGAATTCTCATAGATTCTTATTAACTAGAGCTTATTTACAGATATGAAGATCAAAATCGAATACACTTAAACAACTATAAGGAGCTCTTGTGAATACAGATCTTATAAACACAGCTCTTTGGAATTTCTGACACTGGTCTTTCTGGAAGTTATAAGACTAGAAAAACTAAGTGGTAAAGAAATGAGAAATGTTCTGTAACTAGAACAAAGTGATGATATAATAGATTTTAAGAGAAGCTTTATTATATAGAACTCTTCCTAGTAATGGAAGAGTTATGGTTTCTCATCAAATTCCCCCACAAACTTCAAAGACGTCTTTGTTGATTTAGTTACAATACACTCTTTATGTGGGATAATCTAGTACAACAAAAGCCTTAAACTAACCGAGTCACTGGAGTGTTTAAGCTTCTAGAGGAGACAAAATTATACCTAATTTGTATCCTAAAAGTTGCTGGCTAAAAAATGAATGGGCAGTCTGAAAGTCTGAGCTGAGTTTGTTTTGACAGAATAAGTGAGTTTAGAGAACTGGTGGGAAATGACAATGGGATGGAAAGCAGGAATAGGAAATGGAGAAAAAGAGTCCATGTTGTGAGAGCCAGAAGAACTGGATAGAAATGTAATCTCTCTCTTATTCCTCCTTTCTTTGCCATTAAATTCCCCCTCTCTTGCTTTGTCCATGTTATTCCCCCTTTGACAATGATGTCTCTTTTTTTTTAATCTTCAGAATTCTTTTTCTCAGAACTTATCAGCTCCTGAAACTTTTAATTTGGCTTTTATTTATTCCCTTTGTCACTTCATTTGTTTCCCTCTCTAAAATGCATTTCCCTCAACATTTTATATCTGTTGAAAAGAAAGTTTTATAACCCTAGCTTTAAGATCAGCAAATTAGACTGGCTTTCTAATTTTTCTTCTTGTTCTTCAGAATTAAAATTAAATGATGCTTCTTACGTAACTTCCTCCACACGTTTTGTGTGCATTAGTGTTCCACCATAGAAAAATATATTACACGATTTTGTGCCAAATCTCTGGTTTGCACTTGTTATTTTTTATACTAAGTATAGGACCCCTTTCATCTCCCTCCTTCGAAAATAAATTTTTAAAAAGCCAGCTGATTTAATTAAAATTTTTCAAGCAGTGACTTTGTGTAACAGATAACAAACCTTTAAGAAAAACCCTATAACTGGAGGTGAGAGTAAATGATTAGCATTTATCTTTATTTCTGATTATTACAGTTTTTGTTTTAGAACTTTTAAAAGGAATTGCTCAGTAACATGTTTGTGGATGATTAAATAAATATATAAATGAAGACAAAAGATTCTAATATGAACATGTTAAATTTATATCCATACATAAAGACCAAAAACTAAAATAGAAAAAGTGAAGCAATACTTTTATCTATAGAAAGAATAAGAATTATCATCTAGTATAGTGGATTATAAAATTTCCCAATATTTACAGTCTCTCCACACATGAGTAATTTCATAAGTGTTTATTTTTTCCCTCCAAAGGATTCCATGGTTCAATGTAAAAAAAAAAAAGATAATGGTATAATGTATGTATATCTTTATGTGTATTTTTATAAATACATTATATATATGCATATTTTAACTAGAGATATCTGTCTATCTCTCTATCTATACTTTAACAAGGGACTTTGAAGAATCAGCATTATTAGAATCCCGTTGTGGCTTAGCGGTATCAAACCTGACTAGTATCCATGAGGTTGCATGTTCGATCTCTGGTCCCACTCAGTGGGTTAAGGATCCATTGTTGTCATGAGCTATGGTTTAGATCACAAACACGGCTTGGATCTGGGGTTGCTGTGGCTGTGGCTGTGGCTGGCAGCTGCAGCTCTGATTTGACCCCAAGCCTGGGAACTTCTGTATGCAGCAGAGGCAGCCCTAAAAAACAAAACAAATAAACAAAAAACAACAAAAAAAGAGAATCAGCTATCACCAGTGATTGGAGTGAAGGAAGAAGGGTTTTGCAGTTATAAAAATTATTTTGGAAAATTTTCTAAACTTTTTTATCTCTCAGAGATCAGAAGATAACTTCAGGTGAAGATGCCAGACTGCTTGTAAGAGTGGAGAGGAAAAGAGAAGAAAAAGTGGCATATGTAAGTTCAGAAAATTTTGAGTGATTCTTACAACTTCTGATTGATATTACTGGTAGATATTCTTAGGCAAAAGAGTCACTAATAAATCCACTAATCATCAAATAGCTCAAGACCCTCAAACACTTCAACTTCTCAAAGTTGAAGATTTGATAATGAGACTCTGATGATATGATCTTAACCATTTAGGTACAGCACACACTCCCATTTTATGGGTGTGACCCAATTCTAAGCAAAAGCAAATACAACGCATGATTTATAGGAATACATCTTTACTAAACAATTTTTAAATTCCAGAGTATCCCTTTGGCTGAGCCCTAGGAGAGAGTACCACCCATTTTAGTAAGATTTTTAGATTCTAGCTTCCTGATTTATAACCACAGATCCAGTTAGCTGGAAGTGATGTTCATCCTTTCAATCATTCACTTGTCAACATTGTAAGGCTAGTCCTAGCAATTAAATATTGTGTCGATGTTTCAGGCTAGTGTACCGTTAATACAACAAATACTTATATAGGAGATCAGTTCAACTAAAACTGCAACAAAGCAGATGAGATATGGTGATGGCCTGAGTAAGAGTGGTGATGTGGGAGGGTGACAGAAATACTCAAATATTTTGAAAATAGAGACAGCAGGTTTTATTGATGGTACACTGGGAGAGAAAAGAGTTAAAGATGACTCCAAAGAAATGAAAAGGATGAAGAAGAAGGTTTTAGGAATTCAGATGGGGCAGGGGCTCAGTCTTAAATAAATTTACTTTAAAATGCTTTTCAGACATTAAAGTTAGAGATGGTAGGCAGATAGTTGGATACAAGTATCTGGAGGGAAGGGGAGATGTCTGAGCTAGATATACTCATTTGGAAGTCCTCAGACACAGGATGGCATGTAAAGTCATAAAACTGGATAACAGGGGGACTGATTCTTCAATGGCAGCATAAATCTACCACGATTCAACTTTTCCTCTGAGTACAACTAAAAACTCTTTTAAAAATCCTACAACCATCCACCTGAGGACAATAAAAAGTACACAAACGCAGGCAGAATATCAAAAAGCCTCAAAAGTTGGAGAAGCAAATATATGGAAATGAACAAAGTAAACAGATCCTAAGGGGTCTGTGCGATAATATTTTCCAACCTAACACGTGTGATAAAAGGCCCTAGAGAAAGGACAAAGAGATAAAAGAAGAAAAAAATTGAAGAAATAAGGGTGTAAAACTCCCCAAGTTTGGTACACATACATCTACAGATTTTATTTTATTTATTTTTTGCTTTTTAGGGCCACACCCATGGTATATGTAAATTCCCAGGCTAAGGGCTGAATGGGAGTTGCAGTTTCTGGCCTATGCCACAGCCACACCAACGCAGGATCCAAGCAGTGTCTGTGACCTATACCACAGCTCACAGTAATGCCAGATCCTTAATCCACTGAACGAGGGCAGGGACTGAACCTGTATCCTCATGGATACTAGGCGGGTTCATTACTACTGAGCCATCAGGATAACTCCCCGTTTACAGATTTTAAAAGTTCAGCAAATCTTAAAGAGTATAAACTCAAAGAAAGCTATGCTTGGATATATCATAATCTAACTGTTGAAAATCAAAGATCAAGAGATAAATAAAACTAGGAATACCAGGGAACATTTTCAAGCTAATTACAGGAAGGCTAGAAAAATTTACAGCTAATGTCAGAGCTAATGGTAAAAAATACAGGGTATTTTCCTCCTTGATATCTAGAACAAAAAATGAATGCTCATATTACCACTTCTATTCAACACTGGACTGGCAGTCCTAGCCATTGCAAGAAAATAAGAAAAGAAAATTCAAATCATAAAGATCAGAAGTCAAATTTTATTTGCAGATGATATAATTTTTTAAAATAGAAAATCCCAAGGAATCTTAAAAACAAAAACTCAAGTGGTAAGTGAAAATATAAAGTTCACAAGATACAAGGTTAATATGCAAAAATAAAATATATTTTTACATATTAGGCAATGAACAACTGGAAACTATAATTACAAAAATAATACAATTTACTGTTATGTCAAAAAATACTCTTAGCTGCATATTTAGAAGTGAGTCTAATTAAAGATATCTATGATCTCTACACAAAAAATAAATTGCTGGAAAAAAAATAAAATTAAAGATGGCTTAAATAAATGGAAATATATACCATATTCCTAATTTGTAAAGTTGAAAATTGGTAAGACTGCAATTCTCTCAAAACTTGTTTTGGAGTCAATACAAGGCCAGTCAGAAGCCCAACAGGCTTTAAAGAAAAGTGGCAAAATATTCTAAAATATATATATGAAAATCCAAGTTTAGAAACAATAAAAAAACACTTTACTTCCATGCTTATTATGAAGCTATCATAATAGGGACCGTAATGGCCTGAGAAAGACATAAATATCAGTGAAATAGAATAAAATCCAGAAAAACACACCTACATCAATTGACTTTAGACAGAGATGCTAAGTCAATTCAATTGGGGAAATAAAGACTTTCTACAAATGTGGCTGAATCAAATGGCTAGCCATATGAGGAAAAAAAGTGAACACTGACCCTTATCTCATATCGTATACAAAAATTCACTCCAAATGGACATTAGGACTAAAGTAAACTAACCAGATAAAACCAATAAAAGAGGAGCTACTATTGTGGCTCAGCAGTAATGAACCTGGCTAGTATCCACAAGGATGCGGGTTCGATCCCTGGCCTCGCTCAGTGGGTTAAGGATTCAGCACTGTCATGAGCTGTGGTGTAGGTTGCAGATGAAGCCTGGATCTGGTATTGCTGTGTCAGCTGCAGCTCAAATTCGACCCCTAGCCTGGGAACTTCCATATGCTGAAAATGCAGCCCTAAACCATCCCCCCAAAAAAAGATATAATATTTGCAACCTTAGCATAACTAGAGATTTTTTTTTAAATAGGAATAAAAAACATTAATTATAAAAAAAACTGATAAACTGGACTTCCTTAAAATTAAAAGCTTTATCCTATGAAAAATGTCATTAAGAAAATTAAAATACAAGCCACCAAACGAGGAAAAATATTTATGACTTATATAAGACAAAGGATTTTTTTCACAAATACACAAGAAATTCATTCTTCAATAAGAAATAAACCAAACCAAACAAAGCAACAAACAAAATATGCAAATGGAAAAAGACTTAAACAGAGATTCACAGAAGTGAATGACAAATAAGCACATGGAAAAGTGTACAATCTCACTGGTCATCAGGGAAATGCAAATTAAAACCACAATTAGAAATCACTATAACCCATTAGAATAGTCAATTTTTTTTAATAACCATATAAAGCAGGAGTGAGTAAACCTTTTTTTGTTTGTTTGTTTGATATTGCAGATATTGTAGTTTTCAGTGGCCATATGATCTTTAAGATTTTTATTTTTTCTATTATAGTTGATTTACAGTGTTCTGTCAATTTCTGCTGTACAGCAAAGTAACCCAGTCACACATATATATGTATATTCATTTTCTCACATTATCCTCCATCATGTTTCATCACAAGTGACTAGATATAGTTCCATGTGCTATAGAGCAGGATCTCATTGCTTATCCACTCCAAATGCAATAGTTTGCATCTAACAGTCCCAAACTCCCTGTCTATACCCCTCCCCATTGGCAACAACAAGTCTGTTCTCCAAGTCCTTGACTTTGTTTCTTTTCTGTAGGTAGGTTCATTTGTGTCAGATTCCGTATATTAGATTCCAGATATAAGTGATATCATATGGTATTTGTTTCTCTTTCTGAATTACTTCACTAAGTATGAAAGTCTCTAGTTCCACCCATGTTGCTGCGAATGGCACTATTTTGTTCTTTTTTATGGCTGAGCAGTATTCCATTGTGAATATATACCACATCTTTTTAATCCATTCATCTGTCGATGGACATTCAGGTTATTTCCATGTCTTGGCTATTGTGAATAGTGCTGCAATGAAATAGGGGTACATGTATCTTTTTAAATGAAAGTTTTGTCCAGATATATGCCCAGGAGTGGGATTGTGAGGTCATAACCATATGGCCATAGGATCGTTGTCAAAACTGTTTAACTCTGCAGTCATAACATGAAAGCAACCACTGATGATAAGAAAATGAATAGGCCTTACTCTATTATTTACAAAAACAAGTAGCAAGCTTGACTGAATTCTTGAGGCACAGGTTGTCCTAATATAAAGTCTTAGTATGGACACATGCAACCGAAATTCTTACACACTGCTGATGGGAATATAAAACGGTACTTGGTACTATCACTTTGGAAAGTAGTTGGGCAGTTTCTTAAAAAGTTAAGCATGCATCTAACAAACCCAATCATTCCACACCCAAGAGCTAACCTGAAAGAAATGAAAACATATGTTCAGACAAAGACTTATGAACAAACGTTTGTAGCAGGTTTATCTGTAATAAACCAAAACTAGAAACAACCCAAAGGTCCAACAACAGTGAAGTGGATAAATTATGGCATTCCCATACAATGGTATGGGTATAAATGAATTAGTTTGGGTTGTAGACCAGGTATTGTTCCTTTGGTTTTGTCTTTGTGTTATTTAGTATACAGGAGATTCTCGGGTGCATCCCAGATTGAGAACCACTGTAACATAGAAATCCTCTTATGACTGCTCCAGTGCTTTTCAATGAAATAAGAAGCTAAGTCTTCCGCTAAGAGGAAGTACTGCAGTTCCAGGTGATATGCAAGAGACACAAATCCAATTTCAGCAAGGCAACTACAAGTGACATGAGGTCCGAATGCAATCAATGAGCAAGAGATTGAGGCAGAACTGCAGCAGAACAAGACTTCAGAAAAGCAATGGGGAGCGAGGGAGGAAACGGTGAAGGAAGCATCCATAAAAGAAACAAAGCAAGGAGTGGGAACTAAAGGGGATGTGTGACAAAGTTAGGTGGTAGAGATCCTGGAGAGCGCTTGGAAGGATCATGGTACAGTGGAAGGAGTCAGAAAAACGGGATTATCATTGTAGCTACATAGCTTGAGGACCGCTCGGCACTTGTCACTGGAGTTACATATCTTATATGGAGAATCAGGGTTGTAGTTAAACTATATAAAATCTAATAAAACATTAACCACAAAAGTCTAGGCTAGAGAGATTTGAAAGACTTTCTTGGGGATCACACAATTTTTCCATGCCAGTCTAAGGCAATCGGCTTCTTCTTTTTAGGAAGTGACCCCTTGAGGAGTTTCAAATAGAAATTTTACATGGTCAAAACGATGTTTACAGAAGATTTAATTGGAGGTGGCATGAAGGAAAAGATTGTGGTGAGTAAGGAAATTATTGTTTATCTAGAAGTGAAGCTATGAGTCTGCAGCAAAGTGGTGGCAGAGGGAATGGAAAGGAAATGATGGATACAACTTAAATTTTAGAGTAAAATCCAGCTAATTGGATAGAGAGAGAAAGGAATCAAGAATGACTCAGTTTCATGCTTAACTGACCAGGCAATGGTGACAGAATGAATAAGACTCAGGGGTGAGGATGGAATCTGGGAGGAGGAGCTAAATTTAGGCGGAAAAATGATGAATTTGTTTTTTGACACAGTTGTGGTTTTGTTAGCTATGGACATGCCAATAAAACGCCCATCAGGCAGATGGATCCTTGGAACTGAGCTCTAAGCTCAGAAGAAGACATGGCCAGAAGAGGGAAATTGATGACTAGCCACCAAGGACTTGATGGTTATAGAAATGAGAATAAAATCCTCGCGCCCCCTAGAGGGCACACTGAGAAAAGCCAAGAGTGAAGAGCGAACTGCTGGGCCCGGCATTAACCCTTTGTTGGTAGAGTGTGAGTTGGAGGGAGTGATTCCAGCAGAGTGGCTGGTGTGCAAATAGGCTACTCTGAGGACTTCAGGAAGTGGCTGTTGAGAAACTTGATTGGTTTTTTTGTTTGTTGGTTTTTTTTTTTTTTTTTTTTTTTTTTGCTTTTTAGGGTCGAGCCTGCTGCTTATGAAAGTTCCCGGGCTAGGGGTCGAATCAGAGCTGCAGCTGCTAGCCTACACCACAGCCACAGCCACAGTCACACCAGATCCAAGCTGGGTCTGTAACCTACACCACAGCTCATGGCAACACTGTATCTGAACGAGCCAGGGATCAAACCTTCATCTTTATGGAAACTAGTCTGGCTCTTTACCACTAAGCCACAGTGGAAACTTCTGATTGGAAATATCTTGATATTTTAACAACTTGCTTAGCTATATCTGTCTGTGAAGACTACATGTCAAGACCAAATATAAAATAAGATCAAGCTTACGACAAATAAAGGGACATCCGGGTCATTCTTTCTGGAACTTCTACCATTAAGGGCCAAGGCAGCTGTGCTAGAAGCAGCAATGAGGTGTTTATTGGGTGATACTAGGGTATGGTGAGTGAGGATCAAGACTTGCATTTCCAACAAGCACTCCAGATGATTTGGAAGCATTGTGGCATGTTAGCAGTCACCTGTATGCTGCTTTTAAAGAGATTCGCCTTCCAAAGCCAATCAAACAACATCTGAATCCAGGCTGACCCCTAAGGAGGACTTACCCACACATCAGAAGCCCCAGCAAGGACCACCTTACTAAGACAATAAAAGTCTTAAGTTTCACAATCAAAGTATCTGATTCGTGGACCAATTTCTGTGAGACAAACATTGTATTGTCGCAAATACAGTCCAGGAAAACAGCAGTAGATCGTGCTGCCTCTGTTTCCAGGTTAATCTTTTCCCTTGTTGGAGGCATTCGTTTTCCCACCAGCCATTTTTGTGAAGGGAGGGAGACCATTCTGGAGACTGCACCCCTATTTTGAAATGGTCTAATTAAAACACAAATTAAATCCAGGTCCTAAAAAAGATAGGAATAATATTCTTCATATCGAAAGTGTGCAGATGCTCTGTAGCTTTATGTAGTCTGAGTCAATTTCAGTGGAAATAAAAACACTGAGAGTGTCATAGAAATAACATTTGCTAAGGGAAAGTTGAGCTGGCAAGACTGATCTAATTCTGATAAAAAAAAAATATTGGTTTGAATTTACAGGCTAAGACGGTTATAAACCACTCTGTGATCTGCTGTGTTTTGCCTTAGTGGTAGTTTTGTAACTTAGAGAAGACTCAACCTTGTGACTGAATAAATAGTCTGAATCACTTAGCAGGTTCAAGCTAGGCTGTGTTGGCAAAACACATGTGCAGTGGAATACATGGGCTGTATCTGCCATGCACGCTCACCCATGTGACCTGAGAACTGAATAACAGCACATCCCACAATATGCCTGCAAATGCCAGGAAAGCCTCTTAGAACCAACCAATACCACCTACAAGGAAGGCCAACCTTCTAAAGGATTTAGAATTTTCAGAATGCTGTTCCCAAGGTGCCAATAGCTTATTGGCTCCATCTGAATTCAGGAGACTTGCCAGGCATGGTGTTGACCTTAGCTCCATGTCCAGTCTCCTTAGATAGAAGTGTGCTTATGAGATATTGGGAACATGAACTTCCCCAAAAGTGGACGACCAATGGCCTGTTTGTTTTTGTTACAAAAATTGAAAGTGTGGAAATTCTTCCTCCTCCCCCACCCCCAATATCTTGCTCCATTTAACAGATGATAAAAATCAGTTTTGTTCATTCTAGAATAAACAAAGAAAACAGGGAAAATGGCATTGTTGGAAAGCAGGTTTCAACAGATTTGGACCACTATCCTGGAACCCTGGAATTATGCTGAAATGAGATTGGAGCCCTGGGACTCTGTTATAGGTGAAAGAGTGTTACTGAAAGTGTTACGCTAATATTCTCCTAGATCTTGTAGCACAGAAAAGAATTTTATACCTCCTTTCACCCTTGAGTAGGAGGCAGGTTTCAATAGCAGATAGGGTTTCTTAGATTTCTATTAGATTCTTACAACGTGACAGAACCTTATAGGGACAAGGAAATTGAAATAATTCCTGTGTAAACCTTTAGGATCAATGTACATCTATAAGGCACAAGGTCTATTCAAACAGATGAGAGACTATTCTAAGAATGGCATTCTGGAGAGTATACACCCAGCAAGGTGGGAAACTATACCGAGACAGCAAATATTTGTCATGTGGGCCAACATCATTCCACAGCAGTTATCATCAACTGATGATGGCACACTCTTCTCAGCATAGCATCCAAGAAAGTCATTATTAATCAGGTTTGGTAAACAAAATGAATTTTTATGAGGGTATAGCTGATTTAGAGTCAAGTCAATTTCTGCTATATAGCATAGTGACCCAGTCATATATAACATATATATACATATATTTTTTTCTCATATTCTCTTCCATCATGGTCTATCCCAAGAGACTGGATATAATTCCCTGTGCTGCACGGTAGGATCTCATTGCTTATCCACTCCCAATGCAATAGTTTACATCTAACCAACCCCAAACTCCCTATCCATCCCACTACTTCTCCCCTTGCCCTTGGCAACCACAAGTCTGTTCTCTATGTCCATGAGTTTGGAACCCATGTTTTATCTTCAGTCTAACATATTTTGTAAACAACCTGTAGGGAAGAAACTTTCCTAGCATCTTTTCTTAATTCTTTTCCACATGGATATTGACTAGACAAAGTAACTCTTTCATATAGCTCCTTCATTCACTTATTCATTCAACCTGTATTTGAGCATCCCCTACGTGCCAGGGACCATTAAGTTTTGAGGACATAGTGAGAGCAAAGCAAACAAAAATTTTCTACTCTTTCTTACGTTCTCATGTTCATGAAGTTGGGAAAATAAAGCCAATTGATATTTAAGGTTATACTGGCCTCTTATAATTTATTAAAGTGGCCACCCATTAACAAAGCCATCCAAATGAGGAACTACCAGATCATAGCATGCATGATCAGTTTTTATTCTGTATCCAAATATAATCTGACACATGGTTAGGACATTCTCTGCATTACACAAAATGATAACAACCAGTAACCAAAAAGTAGTTCAAGTATTTGACTATAATTAGTATTATATTTATAGCAAATCCAAGCCCCTCTTGTGTCCAGGTTGTTGTGAGTTTGGAAGTTTAGGGGAGGGTGGCACTTGGGAGGGAGGAGTACAGAATGAGGCCAGAATAAGTATAAATGGAATTATTCCAATAATACAGCACCTGAAATTTATAACCAGGAAATAAATTTAGGATTCATGATTATCTGTATCTTCTAATTAGTATTTTTTAAATTACTGCAAGGTGACTTTTTTTCAACTGGGTTCCTGCAGTCTCTCTGACTGTACAAAATATTGGTTCCTTGGTGAGCTGACACTCCCTTGCAGCTCATCACAAGGGGTTGAAAGGAATGGTTCTGATACATATAGATCAGTACATCAGCTAGATATATCACAACTATGTAATGGTGCTGAATATTTACATTTCTGCCTAGCAAGGTTGCCCTTGGTCTGGCTTTCATCTTTCTCATATATCTCATTGTTCTTTTAAGGTAAGAAATAATGAACAGCTTTATCAAAAAAAGGCTAACAGTCCCGAATCAAGAATTTTACATTTTAATGTCATTCCAAGCTTTTTAAAGGGAAGAAAATTTCTCTCCCCAGCGTAAAAATATTTTCACACAGAGAAAATGCTTCTGATCAGTTCATATAGCCAGAATTGTTCCTTTGAAGCCCTGAATGTGTATGCAAAAGGAATCCCATATAAAGAGAAGTGGTTTCCTTCAGAAAATTAATCATCTTGTAAACGAAATGCTTTTGAGTTTGGCTGGCTTGGACAAATTCCCTTTGGTGGGAATAATTTAAATCTGGATATTTTTCTCATGGATAAAAAAATGGCTTTCTAGATTTTCTTTATGACTAAGTTATTGTCTGAGATGGGATATTTGTGTATTCTGGGGTAACCACATCCTTATAGAGTGAAAATATTTGTATTTTCTAGGAAAAACATGCTACTTCGTATTTGTTGAAGCTGTTTTAACATTCTATTTAAAATACACTATAGGAGTTCCCTGGTGGCCTAGCAGTTAAGGATTCAGCATCGGTACTGCCATGACTCAGGTTTGATCCCTGGCCTGGAAACTTAAGCATGCCACAGGTGTAGAAAAAAAAATGCATGACTGATGTATTTTCTTTTAGATTTACACATAACTTGTGGAAGTTTGAATTCAGCAATTTGCCTGCTTGACCAGTATAAAATAATTTTTTTACTTTTAAAATACATATCCTCACACTGAAAGGAGAACATGAAATTTTGAAAACTGTAGAGCAATAAAAAGACGTGCAATCTAATGTAAGCAAATTGCCATCAAAAACTTCCCTTTTTAGCATGGGAATTTAAATTGTTAATAAGTTATTACTATTATTGTTATTATTTTGCTCAATACACACTTAATGATTTCTATATCCAGTGTTTCTATAGAAACTTGTGACTACATTAAGAAGGATATGACTTTAGTTTCCTGGGGAGAAGTTTAGAGAAAAGAGGGGAAAATGTGGAGACAATGTGATAGAAACACAGCCACAGGCTGAAACCTGGCTAATCTTCACTGGCCTTTCTACAGCCAGCGCTCCAGGTCCAGAGGAAAGATCCAGCCGCTGGCTTCTCCACTTGAATTCCTCTGATGGCTCAGATCCCCTTTTCATCTTCATGAATTCCCACATGCACCCCACAGTCCTAGCATCATGCTGAGGGTGATTAAGTGTTCGACAAACGGAGCTATTTTTATTGCATGATATCCATATGTTTATGGAAATAAAAATGGAAAACAGGAAACTTAAGGTATCAGCCATTTATCTCCAGTATTGCATTTTACCCCCCCCACCTCTCTCCCTGTCCAACTCCTGCTCAGACAACCTCTCACTTTCAGGAATTCAAGGAGCTGAAATCACTGCCTGGAGTGGGGTGACTCCAGAGATGAGAAGACAGAGTGGAGGTACAAGGTAGCCTGGAGACTGTGAGCACTACTTGATTCTGGTTGGAGCTCCAGGCAGCCTCCATGTGGATTTTATGGTCCCTAGTACCAACAAATCCCTCTCCTTAAAAATTTTGGCTGGGGCTGTGGCAGGCCAGGGATCAAACCTGAGCCATAGCAGTGAGAACACCAAATCCTTAACCGCTAGGCCACCAGGGAACTCTCTGTTTTTATTTTAAATAGTACTCTAAGTCAGGTCTCTTTCTTTCACCACAGAAAGAGTCCTAACACAACTATAATTGCTGACCTTGATTTTGTTTTTTGTTGCTTCTTTTTCAAACAGCCAGAATTCCTAAAAAGAAATCTCTTCTAGAATATTTATCCAATAAGGATTCTCTTTTGATGAACGTAAATCCCCACGCTTTTAGTTTTTTTTGTTTTTGCTTTTTTTCTTCTTTGATAAAGACTGGAAAGTTGAGATAGATAAATAAACATGGAAAAATTTTTAAAAAATTAGGTCAGAATATAAGAAAGCTAGAACTGGATTATTTCATTAAGTAGCGAGGTCATTCCTTCATGAAGGATTAAGTAATGCATAATTAAAATTACAAAATATGATTGATTCGGCTATTTCATATAAATCCAGAGTATGGTTTCTAGGCATAGGATTCTATATAACTATCATAATTTGTAAGATGGGTTTTCTAGGGCAAAATTCTGTGGAAGCATAATAACCACTGATTTCAAAATTATGTCCTCAGTATAGCAATAAGGCTGACTTAATTTTATGATCTGTTCATGTATGTGTGCATATCCTGTGTATGTACAACTACTCCTTACCTGATATTTTTTCATCCTACAGCTCTCTCTCCTTACCCCCTTACAAAGACAGTTTTATGTGAATCCCTCTGAACACTATATGCATTTCCCTTTCCTAATAATGTAAGGTGTTAATGGAAGAGTAGCATAAGGAAACTTCTAATTTTGAAAGATACATAGAACATGGTCATTTGTATATGTATACATTTCCATTATAGATTTAGGTCATCTGCAGCCATCTGTTTGTTTGTTTTTTTTATTTTATTTTGCCATCTGTGTCAAAATTATAGAGTTAACAAATTTTACTAATGCATATGGATATTCAACAAAAATGTGGAGAAAGCTGAATTAGAAAAAAATTTTAATGCCCAGAAAAGCACAAGGAATAACAAAACTGATAGAAAGAAAACAAGAAAGGAGAAATGGAATTTAAGACATACTATCTTATTAGGTCTAGGTTTTTTTTTATTATTATTTTTTTATTAGGGCCACACCCTCAGCATATGGAAGTTCCCAGGCCAGGGGTTGAAACCGAGCTACAGCTGCTGGCCTACATCACAGCCACAGCAACTCAGGATCTGAGCCATGTCCACGACCTACACCGCAGCTCATAGCATTGCCAGATCCTTAACCCACTGAGTGAGGCCTGGGATCAAACCTGCGTCCTCGTGGATGCTAGTCAGATTTGTTTCCACTGAGCCACAACGGGAACTCCATTTTTTGCTTGTTTTATTTTTAGTTTCAAATAACAAAAGACAACCCCAAATAACTTCAACAACAAAAAAAGTTGCTTTTATTTTTCTGAAAAAGTATTTTTTTCATGGAGAAAGTACATTAAGAGACCCTAAAATGATGATTAACCAATCCCTGAAAAGGGGAGGCCCCAGGGTTGCTTCAGGGACCTACTAGTGGTATTCATGAGATATCTCTTTAATAACAACAAGGGCAGCTGTAATAATCTTAAGAGCTTCATATCTATTGAATATGCAGTATGTTATACTTTAAATAAATTCCCTTATGTACATTTCATAGTTGTATGCTCACATTACTTTCTCCTGTGTTCCAAATAAAAAAACTAAAGAACTTTAATAACTTTTCCAAGACTACACTGCTAGTCAGTGGCAGAGCATGGCACTGAATTTACTCAAGCTGGTCTGAGAGCCCAAGTACTTAAACAGCAGGATTTCATGGCTCCCTGTCAACAACCCCCAGGTTCTGGGGTTCACTTCAAAATTAGTAGGAAGGGATGTTTATGGCTCTAGTGTGGAGCAGGTGTCCACGTTTGGACCACTTCCTCAGACAAAGGGCTAAAGTTACCATGTAGAAGAAGGGGCCCTTTGTGTTTTGGGAGAGTTGAGGAGAGATGAGCAGCCATGCCAAGAGCACCTCTAGTGTATCTATCCTACCTGCATCCAGTCTCCGCAGTCCCATGTGACTGCTCCCTTCCTGGAAACCCAGCATTACGTCCCCTTCTTAATGTCCCTCAGCAAAATTTGCCTTGTGTTATGGGGATGACCCTGTCCATCGACACCTCTAGAAAATTCTGGATGCAGAGAGTTTGCCTCCCTTTTAGATATCCCCTGCTGAGTCTACTAGGTACCGGCCCATGGTAGACCATTTAAAGGCCAGTTGTTGGGTTTCAAAAGTGACTGACTGGTCGGTGAAATGTGAAGAATGCCACACCCTCTCCAGTCATATACAAAGACCAGGGAGCACATGGACAAAGGCGAACTGAAACCAAAAACAAAACAAAACAAAATGTAGAGAGTAGAATACGATCTATGTATCCATTTTAAAATCAGCACATGAAAATGACATTATTTTTAGCTTCAGTTTCATGATTCAGCCCTTCCAGTGTAAATAATTTATAAGAGAAGTGAGACAAATATCAGGTTTGTGGGAAATGTAAATTAATTTCAGTCTAAAATTAGAAGAACGCCTCCCTCCCCTGGACGGATGACAAGGGGACAAAAAGGGCAAAAGGAATCTGATGAAAACACAGTGGAAAAACCACAGAACCACAGAACCTAGCAGGCTGATGGCCTTTTGATAAAGGAAATAGAAGAGTCAAACGTTCACAGTGGTCAGAGCTTTTCACAGAAAGACAACACAGGGCAAGAAAACGGACAGAAGAAGTACATCACAATTATCGTGTATTTGCTTTGTAGCCCTGGGTTGAGGTTAAAGTGAAAATTAGGCATAGATTGTATTCAGGCATCCAAAGCTCCCATTCTGTGCCCTTTGGGGCCCTCTGGCACTTCCTCCAAACTTTGTACCCAGTAGCCTCCTGGTCCCCAAATTTCCCCCTATTCTCCAGGGAAGATGGGATCAGGTATCTCTCATTGACATGCTGGTACAAAGAAGTCAGTCTGGATGCTACAGTTTCCTTAGCTGTGAAAGCAAAAGTTTAATCTCTGTTCAAGAAATTCCAACAGCAGCAGGTAACTGGGCATATTTCAAAGGAACAGGATTCCTGACTCAGATACTGTGTAAAGCTGACCCTCCCTTAGGGAAGAGGTTTATTCTCTGCTAAATTCTCCTTTGCAGAGAAAGAATATGGTCCCATGGGGGATGGGACATTTTGGTCCTGCTTAGCCACTAAATACTGTGTGAGCTTGGGTAAAACACTCAGGTACTCTAGGCCTACTTGTCCTCTTTTTACGCCTCAGCTTCTCTTCCTCCATAAAATGCAATAGGGAAAAGAAAAACGAAACAGTACCAGAGTTCCCTAATGGTTTGAGACTAAAGGAACCGGCATTGCCATTGCTGTGGCTCTGGTTAACACCATCAGAAGGTTCAGTCCCTGGCCTGTGAACTTTTGTATGCCAAGGATGCAGCAAAAACCAAAACAAAAAAAAAAACCTACTGCCTGGGGACATCATAAGAATTGGCTATCTGTAATTGCCTAGCTCAGGGCCTGGCAGTTAGGATGTGCTCATTAAACAGTAGTTACCATTTTTATCTACACTACTACTGATGTGTTTTGTTTTTTTTTTTTGGCTCTTTTGTCTTTTTAGGGCTTCACCTGCGGCATATGGAGGTTCCCAGGCTAGGGGTCTAATTGGTGCTATAGCTGCCGGCTTACCCAAAGCCACAGCAACACCAGATCCAAGCTGCGTCTGCAACCTACACCACAGCTCACAGCAATGCCGGATTGTTAACCCACTGAGCAATGCCAGGGATCGAACCCACAACCTCATGGTTCCTGGTCGGATTCGTTTCCACTGCACCATGACAGGAACTCCATCATTTTTTGTTACATTTGGTGAGTGACATCCATAGTGTAATATCAGAAACTCAGGGTGGATGTCTGTGTTGAGATGCGGTATGGAAACATATGAGCTTACATTAATGTCTTATGTATACATATAAAAGCTAAAAAGAAAAAGAAATTAAGCTTTACTAATATTTAAAGTATGGACTGACTCTCACATTCTCAATCTCTGTATTCCTCCCTCACCCTGCAGGAAGGATCACCCTGTGTATTCTGGGATAGAAGGGGGTGTCCACAATGCTGAAGGGTTGATATGGCCCCGCCTTGTTTGCCAGCTATGCATTGCAATTATTTAGGAATTAAGTTATTTCATTTTCAAGAACAACTTACAAAACAAACAAGTGGCTTGACAGAATGCCTGAAAAGAACCTATGAATTGAATTTGGTATTAAAAATGCATAACTTCAAGAAAATGACATATGATCATGATCTCCTTGTCCCCCACATTGTCATTAAAACATTAACAGCTGATAAGAAGGAAAGGAAAAAAAATTGTCTATTGGAAACTGATATTCATTAACAATGCACTCCTAATAAGTAAAATGTTTGTCATCTCTTCCTTTAGTTTTCTATTGCTCTGACTGCATTTCATTTATGTTTAAATAAATATTCAAATGTTAGAAGTGTGTACTTAAAATTTTTTTAGGATGCCACACTTAATGAAAAATGTTTGGAAACCACTCTGCTAAGTGCAAGAGTCTCTTGCATTTCCAGGATTTTAACTTAATGGCAGGAAGAGAAAAAAACAATTCTAGTTAAAGCTGGGAAAATTTTTAAATATGGTTATCTTATTCCCAGGTAAAAGAGCAATCATTGATATTTTTTTTGAATTCATCACTAAACACAGTGAACACCCTAAAAGTATAATATTTCATTATCCTGTCTTCTCGAACTTAGTCCTTTAAGTCTAGTTCCCAAGGGTATCAAAAAATCCTTTAATCCTTCTGCCCATCTTATGTCAGAGCCACTGGGAAGTTTTCCAGAGCCCAGGAGAATCTGAGATCTCAAAGCCTGAACTTATCTCTAGAAAATAAAGGAAATAGCACTGAAAAACAGAAGTCATCTTCATAAAAGTGTATCAGGATAGGAGATCAGTCCCTTAATCTTAAAACCCTTCTTTATTCTTAGAGACATTTCTCTAATGGTAGATTGATGGACTGAGTGGACCATCTGTATCTGTATCCACAGAGAGGGTGGTATCTTACTCCCTATAATGCTACTTATGCAAAAATTTATTTATTCTCTCTTTAAGAAAGCTCATCGGCTTTGCACATTTTATGTTTTGTGTCCATGTGCCCTCAGGCTAATGGAAGTGATATTATTCAATAAAAATAAGATACACTGGTATTTTCATTCTGAGGCATCACTTTTCTTGATTGAATAAGCATCCAAATTGATATCATATTCTAAAAAGGCTTTCACATTTCCTGGTTCTTTTCAGTGAGGCTTTAAATTTCTCTTCAGCCAAATCTAGATTCTTGAAACCATAAAAAACTCTTTACCTGGACAGATTTTTTAAGCAAGGATGCCCTGCTGATTCTACTCTGTAGTTGATGGATTCTAAGATGAGGATTTGTGCATCTACCTCTCTCTCTGTGAGCTTGGGAGCTTCCATGAGTAAAAGAAGCATCATCATATCAAAATGCCCACGCTTTTGAGAGAAGTTCAGAAAACCAAAATTTGCCTGGTGACACAGAGTCCTTGGGTCAAAGGCAGGCAGGGCATTTGCCTAAGATTGCTATCAGTGCCTATTTCCAAATTCTGGAGCTACACTGAGTTTACTTCTTTTCAAAATCTGCTCAGTATGTGCTTCCAGGGCTGGTATGGGCTCGTTTGTTTTTCCTGGTCACCATGGAGCTGCTAGTTTCAATCACAGCACATCAGAGCAACTGGGAAAAGAGAGAGTGCCAGAACCCACTGACTGTCTTTGGAGAAGCTGAAGGGTGAGTAGCAGGAAACAGTAAACCAAAAACCATAGCTGCCAATAAATGACCTAGACACCGTTTTCTTGGCATTCCTGTTTGAGTTCTTCATAGCTAGGCAAATCCAGACGAAGGAGGAGGGGAATGGAGTTCTCTCAAGGATTTATAAAGGTGAATCTTTTTGCTATAATGTGAGTGGCGCTCTTCTATAAGAAGTTCAGTTCTGGCAGAAAAGCAGAGATGGATCAGAGCTTGGATTCTAAATTATTTAGGCTAGGCCCTTGGCCCAAACTTCACAAATCTGTTTCCTATCTGTAAAGCGCGTATAGTAATATCTACCTAAAGGAATTCCTTACTAAGTTATTTAAATTGATAAGCACAGTGCCAGGCTTATAGGAACCACCAGTAAATGATTTCAGATTTTGTTACCTTTTTTTTCTTTTTTTGCCACACCTTCAACATATGGAAGTTCCCAGGCCAGGAATCGAACCTGTGCCACAGCACTGACAACACCAAATCCTTAACCTGCTGTGCCCTCAGGGGAACTCTAGATTTTGTTATTCTAGCCCTTATAAATGAGAGTATTCAACATTAAAACAAAAGTATAGAACAGGATAATAATTTAATGCTGTGTTTTAAGGCTTTCTCTATACTTCACTCTATAGTTGAGAAGACATGCCATTTTAGAAAAAAAAAAAAAAAGCCATATTATGTTTCACAGTATTTAAATTTCCAAGCCTGTGAAACTCCAGCACTATCTAATTTTAGTAGCTGCTAAGTTTTATACATCTTGCTTTGCTTGGTTGGAAATCAAATGCTTTCCTTGACAATAATTGTTTTTACAAACACACTGTATGAAAGGCAATACACGTGTTCTTTTAGGGAATCGCTCTAAAGCCTGATTGATTTAACTCCCCCTGTGTTCCAAAGTAGATACTGCCCCACCCCTAAACTGTATGATCCAGCTGGGATTAATGACAGAAAATCTCTTGAACAATATATCGAAATTCATAAAGCTGTAGGAAAGAAAAGTCACCCCACTAACTTGGGAAATTCTAAGCCAAAACACTTTCTGGCTAGTCTTTTCTCCTGTAGAAACAGCTACCCTTCTTAATCATCATATGCTTCTATCCTTAGTTATTCTCTCTCTGAGCTCACCCAGAGCTGCTATCAGTGGGTTTTAATCCCATCCTCTCTTTTGAAAACTTTCTTTCCCTAGAACTAGAGGCTTATTTTCCTGCTATTGAAGTTCCGGTGTCACTGAGGTATGCTGGCTCGGGGACTTAAAAGCTGATCCTTTCTTTATCATGGTTGAATTCTTGATAAGCAGAGAAAGGTTTTGACATTCAAACTGGCCCATTCTGGAACCTTTTAAAGGAAATGCTCACTCAGGTCTTATAATAAAACGCAAACAAAAAGATTCTGGATTTAATAACATGAAACAGAAAAATTATTCCCTTTACCCAGAATTTTTTAGCTGCCTTGTTCAGATATGGTTGGATGGCAGGCGCTGGGGGTCAGGAAGGAGAGGGGAGAGGTGGCAGGTTGTTCTGTTAGATCTCTGAAAATCCAGGTACCTCTTTGGACTCTGATACCTCAATAGAATAATTAGAGGGAGGTTTGGCAGGGCAATTCTTGGACCTGTCTATTATATACAGTGTAAATGAAAGTGTCCTTCCATATGGAACACAATTTCCGGAGCCATTGTGAATTCAGTGACTCCAAGGCAATCTGTCTCCCAATGCACTGTGTTCTTTTACCCTCTCTCTCTCTCTCCTCTACCTACTCCCCACCCCTAATATTCCTGAGGATGAGGAGCAGAGGACATAGACTGATAAGCAGAGATGCAGTAGAGACAAGCAGGGGACTGATGTTCCAGCCATCACTTCAATCTACTACTTTATCACCCAGAGAACAGAATTCAAAAATTTCTCATCCCAAGGATATTCTTTTTCATTTAATAAAAGGAATATAAGAGCCTTTTACAGGAAAGCAAAAACTATGGGTTTCTATGAACTGAAAATCTACCTAAATGAGTGGTGAGAGAAAAAGCTCATCTACAGTAGCCACCGAATTTCACATTAAAAAAAAAAAAAATCCTCTTTGAAGGCACTCTGGCTGGGTAACACAGTAGAATCTCTACTTAACTGCCAGACTTAAAATGGAATAAGAACAAAGGTAACAGTTCCGAACTCTGAAGTGTTATTGCTAGGAGACTTAAAAATAATCACAGTAATAATAAAAGGAATGAGTAATCAAGTCATTAGCTGTTTCATAACTCTATACTGCAATCCACATGTGCAAAACTGCAGCCCTCTCTCGCTAATTCTGACCACTCTGATGTTTCAAAGGCCCATTTATTCCTGAAGTTCCCTCAGTGGCCAATACTATCACTTGCAGATATCTCCCCACTTTTGTTTCTAGCATTTCAGTCTTATTCAGGATGTCCAGCATATAAACAGAGAAGGCTGGTGTTTGGATCAAGGTAGCTTAATTGTAATCCTGCTTTCTGAGTCTTGCCCATTTTCTTTTTCATTTATTCTAACAAAATAAGACAGTTGGGCACTGACTGTTGTGTGTATTCTACTGACTAACCTTTTTTTTTTTTTTTGGAGTTATAGATACAATGCTTGATTGTATTAAAAGCAAAGGAGAAAGTCCTTTGGATTTCATTTGAAATTGCACGATTAAAATGAGCTTACAAACATCTTTTTCCCTCTACCCGATCCTCTTGCTTTTGTTGTGAAGACTACAATAAAATAAAAAGACAAATGTAAAGAATTATTGGTTTAGATGTTTTTGGTCTTTCTTTCAAGCTATCTTTTGATGTTTGCCTCTAGAACTCCAATGTTGCAGCCACCACGGCTTGAAGTATTTCCCCCACTGCTTGTGCCATTTCAAACATTCTCTTAGTATTAAAACAAATCAGAATCAGGAGGTATCTAATTGTGCTGGTTTTGATTTTGTTAATACAAAGTGAAAGATTAAAATGGAGCAGTAACAGCAAAAACATTTCTTAAAGCAGCCATCACGGCAAACCATTAGAAGGCAAAGAAGCTGAAAAACCAAAGCCTTGAACACTTAAAAAAAAAAAGAAAAAATCAGGAGAGTACAATCATTACAGAGGTTGCTTCAGAACCACTTTACAAAAATGTTACTATTTGGCAAAAGGCACTGCTGTGAAGGTTTTCAAATAAATCAGAACTGCTTTCCCCTGTAACATTTACAAGTTTACATATTATATTTGTCACTTTTGGTGGCAGCTGGCTTGCTCTGTAGTGGTCTGGGTGCTTCTCCAACATGCCTCTGTTTTGTTTTCTTCACATTTTCTGTGATTTCAGATTCTCAGTTACTCCCAAACTTATACTCCAGTGTTCCTTTTTTGCAGTTCCTTTATCATTCTACCTGCAGGACAAGTCTTAGGTGTCCCGCTTCTCTCCAGCCGGAAGACCCTTAATGGAGTGTTGAATTGAGCATCACTTGAACTAAAGGGATCTCAAGAGTCACTCTGACCTGCTCTTTAAGCTACATAATACTTCCTTTTTGTTCTAGCGATTATTATTTCAAATCTCACTTTACACCGTTGCTAGGGGAGCTAGTATGAACAGATAGAATTTGCCCTGTTCAGCGCTTGCCAAAATAAATCCCTAACAGAAACTGAATCAAAATCTCCATTTCCCTCACAATCTTAATTTCCAAGATCCTGGGGCCTTAGGCCATCCCCATTCTCTCTAGTGATCATTCTCTCTTGCTAAGAACTGGGGGATGAGCAGACTTGCAAAGCAGTGTAAGTCTTTCCATGACTTGCTGAGCACATGGATCGTACCCTTTGGCAGGAAGTTAAGAAGGATGAGTCCCCCTCAATATACTTTTGTGCTTCCTTTCAAACTCCTTTGAGGAAAATGTAACCGATCCCTGGTAAGCTGAATCCGATTCACACCTTGGCTTGAAATAATCACCTACCATTCTCTGGGACAAATTTTCCAAACCCAAAATTGGAACATGTGGTTAGACCACAGAAAATTGCACATTTGGACTAGTTGCTATAATTAGCACCTATTATGCATCCAATCACGAGTGTATTCGTTTAACTAACAGGACAAGGAAGGTTTGAACTGAGATTCGAAGAGGAAACAGGAGTTGGTCAGACAGACAAGTGGAAGAAAAGTATTTAGAGGAAAAGGAACAAAAAGCTATGAAGACAGAGGTGTAGGAGTGTGGGCGACATTTAGAGGAACTACAGGAAGCTGCTTATTATAAGATTGCCAAGGGCTGTAGGATGAATGTCAGGAGAAGAAGCTGAATACATAGGCAAAACCATCAAAGGCTTTGTGTGCTGAGCTGATGAATTCAAAATTTCATCCAGTAGGAGACTGGATGATGGATTTTGAGCAGAGGAGTGAGATGTTCAGATTTGCAAGCCTAGAAGCAAAAGCACGTGGGAAGCCACTGTAAAAAAGAAAGGACAGATTCTGAGTGTCCCAACTAGGGCTGTGAGAGAGGGATGGAGAGACAGGGCAGGCAGTTTGGGGAAACAGAAGGAGAAAACTGGCAGAACTCAGGGGCTCATAAAATATGCGTGATGAGAGAGTCTTGGGTTGCCTCGAGGCATTCCATCATTAATGGAGGAAATGCTGACCCTATTGGTAAAGCTGCCTCTCAGCTAATGTAGCAGATCCATTTCTCTCTCGTATTCAAGGACTTTTTCCTGCTTTGAGTATACATCCTCTCTCTCTTACTTTATCTCTCTTGACTGAATAATTCCTATCAACATAAAAACATGGTACCATAGCTCTTATGAGAAACAGAAACAAAACTCTTCGACTCCCCATTCTTCCCCAAACACTGCTTGATTTCTCTCCTCCCTTTATAGACAAATATCGTGTGTGAGTTGTCCAAACTACTTCTCATTTTCTCACTGTCCAGTTTCAGTCAGACTCATTCCATATACAAGCTTTTGTCCCCAGTGCTTCATTCAAACTTCTCTTGCCAAGTGTCCTGTAAAAACAGCTTTTCTTCTACCCTCCTGGACAGGGTAGGCAGGGTTCAGTGTGGTCTTGCTCAGGGGTCTATAGTACTTATACTCGGCATCTGCAGCAGTGGTGAAGGGCCATCTAGGGCAAGGCGAGGAAGTATAAATTCCTAGGCCTTCCTAGCTTTCTGTGTGAGAAGGCAAAGCAGGTTGCTGAAACCTGAAACAAATTTTCCTCCAAAGAGATGCAGTCACTGGCTGTTAGCAAACTATATCTAGTCACTTACAATGGAGCATGATAATGTCATAAAAAAGAATATATATATATATATGTATGTATGTGTAACTGGTTCACCTTGCTATATAGTAGGAAACTGACAGAACACTGTAAACTAGCTATAATGGAAAAAAATAAAATTCATTATTAAAACAAACAAACAAAAACAATGTTCACAAAAACAGCCTAGGGAAGGGGTACCCAAAGTGTGGTCCCCAAACCAGCAGGATTGCCATTGCCTGGAAAGTCATTGTAAATGGAGATTCTCTGCCCCTGCCCCACAGCGTACCAGCTCTCCAGGTGATTCTGATGTACGTGAAAATTTCAAAGCCACTTCATAAAATCTTTGTGAGAAAAAAAATTACTTTCTCCTTCTTACACAAATAAGGAGAATCCAAGAAATTTCTGATCCCATTATATTGACACCGTGATAGTCTGACTCCACATTTACTAATGCAAACTTTAAAATCAAAATTATAACATGGATAAATTTTTATCATGAAAATATCTTCTGCAGTAGTCTATGTTATACCAATTTAATTACCTGCTGCATTTTTTTATACATTACACTTTAGTCTTTTCCTATTTATTTAACATTAACATCACTGGAATTAATACAATTCACTATGTTACTTTTATAAAGGAGTTTAAATTTGTCAATAAAAATGTACTTTATCTACTTCAAACTTTTATGGTCATGCATTTAACTACTTAAAAATTTGTTTTGTGGCCATTATTTTTATGATGTCCATTATTTTCTAGACCAAATTTTGCAAACCTATGTTTTGCCTTCAAAAGTTGATTTGTCAGTAAATTTTTCTTCAGTAGCAAATTTTACAGTGAAAAGTTTTAGCTATCATCTGTTTCACTTCTGTTGGTTATTTCTGCAAGTTGTAAGTTGTATAAAATACATGTTTACCCTTATTTCTTAGCTAATCCATTAAAAAAAAAAACATAGTAAACTGTTATCAAGGATTACATTATTATCCTATTTTCAAAATTCCCAAACTATCATACACTATTTTCAAGGCATGCAGTTTTTCCATAACCTCTTACCCTTGACATTACCTCAAATGTGTGCTCCTAATTTCTTCCAGAGTGAATCTAGTAGATTTTACAATGCAGAATGTGGGAAGCTGAGCTCTCAGAATTCTGCAGGCCTAAAACAATGTGGAGCTTCAACAAAGTGGTTTACCCTGGTTGTTTACTGAGTGCAAATAACAAACAGATTTACTATATGGAGGAAACAAGGGGATTACTGAATTTTCCACAACGTATGCACCCAACCTCATGGCTTCTCTCTCTCTGCTTTGTACTAACTACTATACCAATAATGGAACAAAGAGCAATAGTGGACAAATGTGTAGGAGTTTGGGCATGGCAGCTTCGAGTTCTTTGACTCTGTTGTAGAGCCCAGACGTGCAAACCCATCTTTTCTTCCTCCTGAGCACACATCTCTACTACATGGCCCTGCCCTCCTTTACAGTTTTCTGGGCACATGTGACTAGTTTATCTTAATGAAATATGAGGACAAGTGAGATATATCGCTCTCACAAGTGAGATATATGTTCTCTTCTCCTAGCTCACTGACGTGGAGACATTCTAGGGCGATATTAAGAGTTATGTGTTTCAAATGGCAGAACAAGAAGAAAGAAACCCTAGGTCTCTGAATCATTGCTTAAAGGAAATTTGTGCCACCAAGAATACCCAGTTTAGAATATTATACTAATGACAAAGCAACTGTATTGTGTTAAATTATTGAGACTTCAGTGTTTATTTGTTGCAACACCCAGCATTATCCAAACTAACACGGGGAGGGGGCATGAAATGGTAAGGTCAAAACACCATGGTATGGAAAAGAAAAGAGAAGTTAGTGGATGCTAATCACTGGCTTAAGGCAAGCCATCCATTTTGGTAGAATTCAAAGTTCCTCTAGCTCCAGTGTCCAAACTAAAGTATTGCACAGAAAACTAAAGTATTCATAGATTTGCAATTTATAAAAACATGAATGTGTGTTCCACTGTTTATACAACAGTGAGTAAAAGTACAAGCTGTAAAAAGTCCCAACTGCTAGATCATTTTCATACACAGACTCACACCACCCCTGCCAAGTCCATGTACTGCTGCCTGTCGGCAGGTTGTACTGAGATGAGTGCTCCAGATCTCAAGCCATCACCAAGTCCTATTACAAGCTACCTGTTGTATTATTAAACTCACAGAAGTTTCCGCTCAGCAAGCCATGAAAATAAAGGTTTACAGGCATTAGTTTAGGAGGAATATCAAATTAAATATTTACAGGAAAACAAGTTATTCAGCTTTAGTGGTGAGACTCTTAGCAATGGAGTGCTTAAGTTGTATTATGAGTAAAAATTATCTTCTAAGACATCGATAGCCACTTATGACCAAGGATGGCTTAGAACCCAAATCCATCGTAAGGCAATATATAGTTTAACATTATGCATCTTTTAATTTCATATCACGGGCTCCCATAAATGTTGTGACTATCACTTAGAGGTGAATTTTGAATGATGAAGTGACCTGCAACTGGTACAGACAAAAATGTTATTTCTTGCCATTGTTTGCATTTGGTAAAACATAATATTCATTTAACTGCAGATTTAGTATAATTCTCCACCTTACCCCACCCAGCTTCCAACATCAACCATTCTGATATACAGTATTCAAATGCATGGTAGAGGCACTTGTCATATCCTTGGTCTTTGGGAATGATAGGATATGGAGAGACAGTTGTTGAGAGCATGAGCTCCAGATCAGACTAATTGAGTCCAAATACCTCTCCTGCCACTTGCTAGCCAGGTGGTTTTAACAAAGCATTAGTCTGCTAAGGGTCTATGCATGACTCAAACAAGCCTACTAAGTCCAGCAAGATTTTTGTAGACATTGACAAGTTAATTCTAAAATGTATACAGAAAGGTAAATGGTCTAGAACAGCTAAAACAATTTTTAGAAACAAGGGTAAAGTTGGAGGAATTGCTGTTCCTGATCTTAATGATTACTCTATAGATACAGTAAACAAGAAAATACGGTAGAGGGGTTGACATGTAAAACAGAAAAGAATAGAGAATCCAGAAATAGATCCATCTGAGTATGGCCAACTAATTTTTGACAAAGGTGCCAAAGTTATTCAATGAACGAAGAACAGCCTTTTCAACAGATGGTGCTGGAACAATTGGATATCCATAGGCAAAAACGATTAATCTAAAAATTCAATCTAAATCTCACACTTTAACAAAAATTAATTTAAAACCTATCACAGACTTAAATGTAAAACGTAAAATTATAGAAATAAATTGGAAAAAAAATCTTTGGGACCGAGGGCTAGACAAAGAGATTTTAGTCTTAATCCCCAAAAGATGACTTACAAAAGAATTGATAATTTGGACTCAACAAAATTAAAATATTTTGTTTTACAAAAAAAAACTGTGATTGGACAATAAGAAAAGCTACATGTTGTGAGAAGATATTTGCAAAAATAGGTATCTAACAAAGGACAGGCATGTAGAACATATTAAGAACACTTAAAACTCATCAGTTTCATAAAATTCCAATTAGAAACAAGGCAAAGACACAAAAATACATTTCCCTGAAAATATATACAAATGGCTAATAAGCACATTAAAAAGTATTCAATGTTTTTAGTCACTAGAGAAATCTGAATTAAAATCACAATGATATATCAGTACACACTTATTAAAAGGCTAAAACCTAAAGAATGATAAACACCAAATACTAGCAAGAATGCTGTGAAACTGGATCTTTAAAAATTACTGATGAAATTATATATCAACTCTTCAAAAGAGTATGACAGTTTTTTACAAGACTAAATATACAACAACTATATGTCCCAGTAGTTGCAGTTTTGGCCATTTATCCCAGAAAAATGAAGATGTACATCCACACAAATCCGGTCCGTAGCACCCTTATTCATAATTGTCCCAAACTGGAAACAACGAAAACGCCCTTTAATGGGTAAGCAGTTAAACTGTGGTACATTCATACCATGGAATATTACTCAGCAATACAGGAAAAAATTAGTGACACATGCAACAACTTGGATAGAACACTATGGAATTATGCAAGGTGAGAAAAGTAAATCTCAAAAGGTTACATGCTGTATGATTTATATAACATATTTGAAATAACACAGTAATAGAGTTATAAATTAGTGGTTGCCAAAACTTAGAGATTGGGGAATGAAAGTGATGAGTGTGGCTATAGCTGTGTTTCTTGGTTGGTGGTGGTCATATGAATCTACACACATGATATAGCCACACAGAACTACACATGCACAGTACACACACACACACACACACACACAAGAAAAGCTGATGGAATTGGAATAAATTCTGTGGACTCTATCAACGTCAATTTCCTCATCTTGAGATTGTACTATAGTTACCATTGGGGAAAACTGGATGAAGGGTAAATAGAATCAGCCATTTATTTTTTTGGTAACTTCCTGTGAAACTTTAATCATTTCAAAGTAAAAATATTAAAACTATTAAGCTATTGTCCCTGGTTAGGTGCTGATCCGCTGAATATATTTAGTTGTTAACATCTCAGTATGAATTTATCAGGTCCTTTCTAAGAACCAGTTCTAATTTTCTCACTCTCTCTCTCCCCTTCTCTATTTCTCTCTCGACTCACCCTCTTTTTAACCAAAGGGAAGGGATAAATTGTAATATTTATATAATCTTTGTAATCTTGACATATATATATATATATACACACATATATGTATAATCTTTATATTCATATATTTTTAAACTTATAATTGTATGGAGTTCCTCTTGTGGCACAGTGGAAACAAATCCGACTAGTAACCATGAGGTTGCAGGTTTGATCTCTGGCCTTGCTCAGTGCGCTAAGGATCTGGCATTGCCATGGGCTGTGGTGTAAGTCGCAGGTACAGCTCGGATCCTGTGTTGATGTAGCTGTGGCGCAGGCTGGCAGCTGTAGCTCCAATTCAACCCCTAACCTGGCAAACTCCTTATGCTTACTAATTCAGTGCTTAAAAAAAAAAAAAGGAAAAGGAAAAAAATAAATAAACTTGTAATTGTAGTGTGTATAAATATATATATGTATATATATATACATACCGCATATATGTAAAATCTTTATAGTCATATATTTTTATTCTTATAATTGTAATATATATACATATACACATACACACATACACACATATATATGTATAATCATTATATTCATATATTTTGCCCTAACACTTCATATTACTATCCTGAATTGAGTTCATTTTCCATAAGGAAAATATTTAAATGTTTCAGTATCAAATATATATCTAAGTACTTTGAAATTCAACTTTACATTGGCGTTTTTGCTTGAGAAACCAGTTATTAAATGGGAAGGACTGAGTTACTAATACCACTTACGTGTTTGAATATTACAAACTGTTGATACTTTTGGAGGAGTAAGTTTTTAATTGTCAACAGTCTGTTAAGGACTGTTTAACCAAGTGGTTAAAAGTAAGCTGGCATACTTGAAGATATTTGTTGACAAAAGCTGGGCGTTTGCTACTGTCTTCAGTAAAATTATCATTTTATCACATATTTTATGAAATGTGTGCCTCACCTAAAAAAAAATGCGAGCTATATTTCATTCACTTAAATCTAAAAGAAATACCTGAACCATTTAATGTCTTCATCCTAACACTTCACTATCAAATCATGATAAGCAGCCTCCTAAAATCTGCCCCAGAAAACAAAACCAAATTTACTGAAAGCCAATGTAAACAGGTGTGTCTACCATGTTGTATTTAGAAAAAAAAAAAAAAGGCATGTTATCTAGCTGTGGAATCCCTACATCACTGCTTAATCCTATCCACACTGACTTATAATGCCCTGGTTTCCTCATCCATCAAGAGGGATCGGTGCCCAAGATGAATGGCTTCCTCTTACTTTAAAGAAAATTTCCCACTCATACATCTCTTCCTTGAGACTCTCAGTTGGCACTCTGAGAGATGTTCCTGTTTAACAGGTCTGCAGCACCTTTCTCTGTGGCTCATTCGATGACCTGCATCCTCCAGGGTTTGGTTGTTCATCTTCCAAGCCAAATCTTTGTGGGAGTTAAAGCAAAACTGTCTCTTACGTTCAGCCCTCATAATGAACAATACTTGTTTTGTCTCTTTTGAGTATTTAAAAATAAAACAAAACAAAATGGAAATCAGGATAGCCTGATGTGATATTAGCAACAATTTCTCACTTAAAAAGAGACAGGTTGGTACAGCTGGAAGGACGAGAGCTGAGAATTAAGAAAAAGACACCCAGCCTCACCCCTTTCCAGGCTGGAGACTCCCTCAGCTACAGCGTGGCATGGGAGAGACCCAGAAGATGCAGTATGCCCCTGTGGGGAATTTAGATTCAGCTGGGAATGCTGCCTGGGAGGTCCCCTGAAGGCCAAATCACTCTGGAGCAGAGGGCTGCAGACTGGAAAAGCCCAGAGATCGAACAGTCACAAATTGACTTCACATCTGCAGAGCCAGTGCAGTCAGCAGGAGGAGTGGACAGGCTGCAGGGGCAACGGCCCTGCATCACTCAGAAAGACCTGAGCTGTCATCGGGGAGCAGAGCAAGGTCAAAGGCAGACTCTTAAAGACCAGGTCAGTAAAGGATAGGGAGGACTGGAGGACAATGGGGGCCCCTGGTATCATGCGGTATGTTAGCTTGCCAGAACTAGGACCGATAAGATCTGGAACCACGGGAAGAAAAAGAAGCAGGAGAGCAAAACTCTGCAAAGTTACCTGCCCTAAAAGACTCGGTTAACCTTAAAGCGATAGAATGAAACTGAAAGAGAGAAAACTATCCCCAAGTAGAATTAGAGGCTCATGAGCAAGCTGTTGTATTTTTACCTACTAACATTGTAATTATAGTTTTTAAAGCTTTACTAACCCCTTGGAGGGATTTTTGACCTCAAGGAACCAGTAGGTAAGTTTTCCCAAAAGTGTGGGGTTTAGAGTTTAAAGACTTGGTTTCAGGTTCTGTATATTTGTATGATTCCCTCCTCTCCTCTAAACTTACTTCATTCAAGAACCTGCTTAAAAATAATCTCTTCAAAGAGGTTTGGCCAGCCTGCACTGTCTAAAAGAGCCCATCTCCATCCTCTCTCTCCTCTTACCCCACTTCTTCTTATGAGCATGTACTACCATAGGCATTTCATCGTGTATTTATTGTCTCTCTTCCCTACTAGATTGTAAGCTCCGTGAGGGCAGGAATTTGGTTAACTTGTTTACTATTGTTCCAATGTCACATAGTAGTTATTCAGTAAATACACGTTGAGTAATTAGTGGATCCAAGGTATGTTACCCCACTTTACTCTTGCTTTCTCATTATACATTGGTGCTAATATTAATGTTGATTCATCAGAATTGAAGAATAAATAAGAGAACCTACAAAGGTGCCCCCATGAATTATGAATCCATAATAACTGGCAGTTAGTGTTTTAATTAAAATCATGAAAATGCTTGACTTGGAAGCCCTCAAATGACACCAACAAAATCCAAAATGTTTATCCACTGTGCCCATTTAAAAGCAAGTTTTGCTAACTGCAATGTGTCCACTCCCTTACTCTGGATTAGCAATAAGGATGTAGCCAGATTTTACCGCCATTGCTTTAAAAATAAAAGTAAAACTCCTGACTAATGGTAAGATCTTGAACGATTCAAAACTCTGTTTCTTGAACAGTACAAGCTTTTCACCCACAGAGATTTTAAAACATCTTCTACTTGGAAAAACTTCTTAAAGAGCTTCACAAGACTGGGTCCCTTTAATCATTCAGGATTTGACTCAAACCTTAATCCCCTCAAATGATTCTTTCCTGATCACCTTATGCAGAGTAGCCCTCCACAGCCATCAACACACATACCGATATACCGAAGTCAGTCTCTTTTATAGTGTCCTGTGTTATTTTTGTCACTTTAGATCAAAACTTTAGATTTTTTTTATGGTATTTAAAATTTTTGAGCATTTAAGTCCTTAGTGTTCTGTATCAAAGGGAGTTCTGTAACATAAAGATAGCTCTTTATCAAAGTTTTAGTTACTACATTAAGTTTAATCTCTAACTTTTATGAAAATAATTGCTACTAAGTGCTGGCTTTTGTGTATTATAAACACATATTTTTAAAAAATTTATTATCCCTATCAAGAGTCTAAGTGACAAGTTTACAAATCTACAAAATAAATAATTTATTTTGCTTTTCATGGGAGCAAATTCAGTTTTTTCTGACATGAAAGAAAAGAAATATTTCAAAATATTCTAGATATAAAAATTAATATATTGAGGTCTTAAAGTAGCTTGAAGAATAAATTTGTAAACCCTTTTATCTTCAGCTAATTATATATATGCTAGGATCTGACAAAGAAATAGTTTGATAGATCAGAAAGACTACTGAACTGTTTCTTCATTCAATAAATATTTATTGAGTGCATAATTTATGTCAGCCACTGGTCTAGTCACAGGATGAGTAAAACAGATGTTGGTGTCATTTTATTGCTTACTATCTCAAAAGAGACACATACTAAACCAATATATGTGCAGAAAATATATAATTTATTATTATAATAAGAATATAAATGGGAAAAAAGGAGAGAAAAAGAATAATAAATATAAACATAATTTATGAGGAAGAATAAATTAGAAGTTTGGAATTAACATTTATATGCTACCATACATAGAATACATAACCAACAAGGACCTATCCTATAAAACAGAGAATGCTACTAAATATTCTGTAATACTCTATATGGGAACAGAATCTGAAAAAGAATGGATATATGTAAATACATAACAAAATCTCTTTGCTGTACACCTTCACTTAACACAACATTGTAAATCAACTCCAATAAATTTTTTTTAAATCTAAACATAATTTAAATTGAGGATAATATTTCAAGTGAGTCCTGAAAGATCATTTGAATTTATTAGAATTAATGATCTAATCATTAAAATGATTAGAATTAAACTGACAAAGAGTAGGCATAACGGCATGCAAGGCAAAGAGAACTGTATGATTCCAACTATGTGATATACCGTAAAAGGCAAAACTATGGAGACAGTAAAAACATCAGTGGTTGCCAGGGTTTAGTGGAGAGGGAGGGATGAAGACTTTTAGGCAGGGCACAGAAGACTTTCAAGCTAGTGAAACTACCCTGTAGTAGACTATAATCGTAGATACAAAAAATGGTAAATTTATCCAAACCTCAGGAATGTACAACACCATGGTCACTAGTGTAAATCCTAGACTTTGGGTGATAATGATGCTACCATATCTGTACTAATAAATAATAAAGTTCTTTAGGATAAAAGAAATAAAACCTCATGGGAATTTAGATGAAGATTTAAAAACACTGTAAGTGGTAAATAGGTGGTTAAACATTGTAGATTATTTTTCTTTTATTTTTTAAATTATTTTAATGCCAATTTACTAATTAAAATGAAAATAAATTTTAATAGATTTAAGAGATTTTAATAGTTAGAAATAAAATATATAAAATTAGTAGCTCAAAGTATGGAAGGGGTGTGAATAAAAAAACTTGTAATTTCTTATAATAAAGTAATATAATATTGATACAAGGTAAACGTGATAAGAAAAAATGCATAAATTATTCACAAAGGATCACTAAAATCATAATACAAAAATTACAGGTAAAGTCAATAGAAGATGATTGAAATACTAAAATATAGCAAGTTAATTCAAAATGAGGTAGAAATCAGGAATAATGAAAAAATAACTTCTATTACAAAAAATTCAAGATTATAGACAAAACTCATATCCATATCTATATGTCAAATGGATAATGTTTCATTTAATAAGCAAGGATGGTTACAGCACTTCAAACATACCAGATTCAACTCCATGTGGTTTAGGAAAGGTATACTTTTTTTTTCATTTTTTAAAATTTTGTTGAAGTATAGTTGATTTACAATGTTGTGATAGTTTCGACTATACAATAAAGTGGTTTAGCTACACCTATACACACATCCATTCTCTTTCAGATTTTTTCCCACACAGATTATCACAGAATACTGGGTAAGTTCTCTGTGCTATATAGCAGGTCCCCACTGGCCAACTGTTCCATATCTCACTGTGCATATGCCAGTCACAAACACCCAGTCCACCCCTCCCCAACTTGTCCCCTTTGATAACCGTTAAGTTTTCTAAAGTCTGTGAGTCAGTTTCTGTTCTGCAAATAAGTTCATTTGTATCCTTTTTTTAAGATTCCACATATAAGTGGTGTTATATGAGGTCTGCCTTTCACTGTCTAACTTCACTTAGTATGATGATCTCTAGGTCCTTCCATGTAGTTGAAAATGACATTATTTCATTCTCTTTTATGGCTGAGTAATACTCCATTGTACATATGTACTACTTCTTCTTTATCTATTTATTCCTCCGTTGTTGGACATTTAGGTTGGTTGCTTTCATGTCTTAGCTATTGTAGATAGTGCTGCAATTAACATTGGTGGTGCATGTTATCTTTTCAAATTACAGTTTTCTCTGAATAGATGCCCGGGAGTGTGACTGCTGTTTTTTTTAAGGAACTTCCATGTTTTCCATGGTGGTTGCACCAATTTACATTCCCACCAACAGTGTAAGAGGGTTTATTTTCTCCACACTCTTTCCAGCATTTATCATTTGTAGCCTTTTTGATGATGGCCACTCTGGCTGGCATAAAGCAGTCTTGATTTGCATTTCTCTAATAATTAGCAATGTTGAGCATCTTTTCATGTGTTTCTTTTTTTTAGCCATCTGCATGTCTTCTTTAGAGAAATGTCTGTTCTAGATCTTCTGCCCATATTTTGATTGTTTTTTTTTTATATTGGGCTGTAGGAGGTTTGGTGTATTTTGGAGATTAATCTTTTATCAGTCATTTCATCTGCAGATACTTTCTCCCATTCTGTGGGTTGTCTTTTCATTTTGTTTATGGTTTTCTTTGTTGTGCAAAAACTTTTAAGTATAAAGACACAAACCAATTTGAAGTAGAGGTAGAAAACAGTATACTAAGTAAATAGTGAGCATAAAAATTTGTGTGGCTATGTCAAAATTTGTGTGGCTATGTCAATGTCACAAAAGAAGTAATCTGAAGCAAAATTATTATCAGAGATAAAAAGGTGATTTCATAATAAGGGATCAATTTGTCAAAAAAATAGTATGTGTGTATACATCTGCTAGCCAAACTTTAAAATACATGAAGCACAAAACTGACATAACAAAATGGAAAGCTACAAATCCACAACATAACTGAAGACTTTAATAAAATATTTTTAGTGAATGATAGAAGTATACAAACATCAGTGAAAATATAGAAGATTTGAACAATCAATCAACCAATTTGACCTAACTGATAACCAGCAGAATATTCATATATACATGGCTTAATTACCAAGGGAAAATATATCTTGGGTCATAAAACATATCAATATTTTTTAATTATAGAGATTATAGAGTATATTATTTGATCAAAATTAAAATTTAATAATAATAAAGTATCAGAAAAATCCACACATATTAATAATAAGCAATGTACAACTAATTGAGCCCAGCTCAAAGACATCTCAAACGAAATTTGAGCTGAATAATAATGGTAACACATCAACATTTGTGGAATTAAGCTAGGCCATCCACAGAAGGACAAAATTCACCAACCATTCGTGTCAAAACTTCTTAGCAATTAAGACTAGAAGGGAACATCCTTAACTGTGAGCATTTTTTTTGAAAAACTGGAGTTAACATTATATTCATGGTGAAAAATATGAATGCATTCTTCCTAGGACTGTGAATAAGCAAAGATCTTTGTACTTATATTCAACATTGTGCAGGAAGCCCTAATCAGTGCAACAGGGCAAACAAAAGAAAAAGGCATCCAAATTTAAAAGAGCGAAGTATTTCTTTAATTTGTAGAAAACATGATTGTGCATGTAGAAAATCCTAAGGAATCAGCAGAACTAATAATAAATTTAGCAAGCTTGCAGATATAAGGTCTGATTCTAAGAGTTACCATAAGATTGCAATAATTAAGACAATGGCATGAGGAGAGTCAAATACATTAATGAAATAGAAGAGAAAATTAGAAATAGATCCATACTTATATGATCACTTGATATTTGATCAAGGTGCCAAGGTTATTCAAATGGAGAAAGAACAAACTTTTCAACAATGGGTATTGGGAGTTCCCGTCGTGGCGCAGCGGTTAACGAATCCGACTAGGAACCATGAGGTTGCGGGTTCGATCCCTGGCCTTGCTCAGTGGGTTAATGATCCGGCGTTGCCGTGAGCTGTGGTGTAGGTCGCAGACGCGGCTCGGATCCTGCGTTGCTGTGGCTCTGGCGTAGGCCGGCGGCTACAGCTCCGATTAGACCCCTAG
>PVHT020000230.1:13367686-13401043 GCA_004024745.2 Catagonus wagneri
AGCCACCAAAAACCCCAAACAAACCAAAAAAAAAAAAAAAAAAAACCCTCGACTTCCATCTGACTTGAGACAAATGAGAGAACTAAATATAAAAGCTAAAATACATAGGAAAGCATCTCTATAATAGTTAAGATAAGAAAAAATTCCTTTCGGAGGATAAAAAAAGTAAAAACAGCAAAAAACCACTAAATTTTTAAGAATTTATCAATAGGTCTATGTACACTAAAATTGCTATTATTCTTTGAAAATAAATAATCAGTTTTTCTCTTAATACTTGATTTCCAGAAGCTTGTATAACTGAATGTTGACTGGGACTTTTTGCATTGTGCAGGAATTTTAGTTAAACACCAACTGTAAAAAAACGGAAAGCTCCATATTTTAAGATTAGAGAGCTAGTTAGGGCTCCTGACTTCTGAGAACATACACTTTCTGTCCTACCTAAGTCAGTGTAACATGAATACTGAGAGAACTGGAGAGGGGTGAGCTTTCTGGAGGCCGAGTGAGAGAGGCTACAAAAGAGCCTTCTTAAGAAGCTTCTGCAAGAAGGGGACTCACATGCTATTCCCTGGCTGAAGAACATGGCTCATTCTGTGGGGCCCTGAGTGGAACTTGGAAAGACAGTTCTTGGGAGGGCATGACAAATTAGGAGTATAGCACACCACTGTTCTCAGAACTTCCCATTCCACGCGGAAAAACAGAGGGACAGTTCCAGTGTCCCTTGATGTTGGAAGGCACGACTGAATAAAAAATTCCTACTTACTTTTTGCTTAGGCTTATTGACCAGCCCCTTCCAACCAAGTCTGAAAGGACTGTACCATAGCCTAAGCTAAAAACAAAGCAAATTGCACTCTGCAGCCCACAGAAAGTACCATGCTGACTTCAATGGAACTACTTGAGAAGATACTTGAAGGGAAGAATCTGCTTATTCTGATGCCCAACAGGAAGAAAACACTGGGCTTATACCTCTGTAACAGCTAAGGGCACATACACTGCCCCTCTGAGGGAGTAGTTGGAAGGAACTGAGCTAAACAAGAAAGCCACAAACAGTCCCCACAGACAGTCTCTATATAGGCCACATCAACATCAGAGGCTGCCAGGATCAGAAGAAAGGACACTTCCCCACCACCCATACAAAGACATTCCCATGCAAAAATTTTACCAGCATTATCCTTTCTTCCTGCCACCAGTATTGGAAAAGCTAGCACCTCCCGTAAGAGGAATAAGAATGACCTCCCCTAAGAGGAAGAAGAATGAGGTGTAAGACCACTTTCCCTCCTCTCTTTCAAGTAGCCATGGTATGGAGAGAACCATGGAAGGAAGCTCAAGATTTTTGTTTTAGAAAAATGAAATGTTCTTAATAAAGATAAATGAGTATTAAAGATAGATGAGATTACCCTATAACCCAAATGACTGAGACAATTTTAAATGAGGCCAAACTTTTCTAAATGCACACTATTCAGAAGGATACAGGAGAGAAATTAAACCATTTCATATTTACACTCTAATGAGTAGATGCTTTCATAAACCTGTTACATACTCCATGGTCATTTCATAGTAAAATATGTGTGGACCTTATTTTATTATAAAATCAAGTTATAATAAATTTATTATTATTTAAATTAGGAGTTGAGATATATCTCAGACTATTTTGATATATATTAAATGGGAGTTTCTTCAGATCATCATTCAGCTAGTAATGTGAGTTATACAAATAATTCTTTTTCTGGAGAGATATTTCTTAATATAGAAGATTCTAATCTTCACATAGAAAATTCTAAGAGTTAGCTGAAAATTTTGGAAATGCTATTCTTGTGTGTATCTCTGAATAAATTCTATGAAAATAGCTTTAAAAAGATATTCATTTGCAATAATTATCCTTGAATTCTCCATAAGGAATAATTTAGTTCCATGAAGGTTGGCTTTTTTGATCATTTTCAAATGGAATCTTTTATTTAAACTAAAATCAATCAAACTCATCATGAATATTGAGATTGATTTCTGAGGCCACAAACCTAAATAGCAATCCTGCTACAATTCTTAGAGAGTTGAAGTGTACTTTGCCTTTCAATATATAAGCTTTATTGTGTATCTAAAACTAAAAACATAATCATCAAAGGGAAAACTGAAATATTTCCTCTATTGTATAATGAATTTTACAATTAAATCTAAAGTTAAAGAAGCTCCCAAATCTTAAAGTGTTATGAATAGGCTTCAGAAAGTAAGACTGTCCAGACATTGAGAGAGATGAGTAAATGAGTTCTTAAATTGAGAATAAGAAGTTGATTTGCCTGGGCTCATTGTCAAGTGTGAAATGATCAACAGCTGTAAATGAATAGATGAGCCTGTGTTTTATATACCTGGGTAAGAGTAGGAGACCTAGATTGTGTCTGTTTCTATATGTTTGGCAAAATGTGCTTATGACATCATATTTACAAAGTCTTCCAGGTGAGCCTAATGCCAAGAATTTGTTTCCTTAATGGACAGAGACACAAAAACATACTCTACTTGGGGTTCTATTTGTGGAGAAGTTCTGCCTAGAAATTATCTTTCACAAAATGGTTCTATAATTGCTCTTCTGTAGCCTATGTTAACATAATTTATAGCTAGGAGAGGCCAAAACTGGATGAAAACTAAAACAATCAAGTCAGTCATCTGGAAAGTTAGTGTTAGGATCATGAGGACAAAAATTGAGGTCTACTTTGGTAAGAAATCAAAGTCCAATCTAGCCCTAGAGTGAACAGCCATGTGGGTATTATATTGTTGAAAGATGTATATTTTCATTAACCTATTTTGATTACAAATGCTCCCCCTCATGCAGCTCCTGGTTTATTTGTCCCTTTGTCTCCCTACTCTCTTTCCTGTCTGCTACAGTATATTGAGTTAATATTCTGCTGTGTGTTCTATAATTGTAGTTTGATCCCTCTATCTATCACATAGAAGGAAAAGTTTGCATCACTGTACACTGAGCTAGTAAGACAACTGGGTTTGGTCTAACTGTAAGTTTTGAAATAGTAACAAGGGGAGGAAAGAGCTCCCATTATCTGGAGGGGTACCCTAATTGAAATCACTGTTTTATTTGGTCTCTCAGCTCTTATTTTCTATATAAGACATTCAGAAATACAGGAAAGAGAACCCCAATTTTATCCTAAATCCAAATTTTCCAGCAGCATGTCTCAATAAACATTTTAGAATCTTATGCCCTATTAGGAAAGTACACTTAGTTGGTTCTTCCCTTGACTGAAAATGTATTTTTCCTTTCTCAGATAGAACCAGTCTCAGGAGGGACAAGCCTAGAATGAATAGAAGAGGAAGTGGGCACTGCCTAGGCATTCAGGGCAGCAGGATTGATCCTGGCAATCAAAAATGGACAGGGGCCCTCTCCAGAACCTCCTCATATCTAAAGGAAATATGAAATCTAACATTGGCCCCACAAAACCAAAAAACCAGGCTAATGATCTATTTTTTGTAGTACTTCAAGCATTAGATGGATTTTTTTAATTGGACCCTACTGTTTTATCAATTCTATATATAATATTTTGTATTAGACAAATTTTGATCATGATTATTATTCATATCCTTGGGCCACTTTGATATTTATTCCTGAATTTAGAGAAGGTTTTTAACACTCTCTTTCTTTGTGTGCGGGTTTATGGTTTATTTTGTTGATGACATTGTTGTTTTGTTTTCTTCTCCGGTGGGGTCCCCCTTTTATGGCCACTCCCAGAGCATGCAGAAGTTCCCTGGCCAGGGCTGAAACACATACCACCACGGCTATAACCAGAGCCGCAGCAGTGACAATGATGGATCCTTAACCCACTGAGCCATGAGGGAACTCCTTTTTTTCCCCTTTTTTATACATCAGCACTGTTCTTAAATATTATGTCCTTTTTTTAAACCAAATTTCTAAATTAAAAAAAATTAAGTTAAAAAGTGAGGTGATGACTATTTCAATAGGTCAGTCATCAGTTATGATATCTCAATTGTCCAAAGGTAAGAGATAAACAAGTAAATATAAGGCATTGCCATTTTTTCTTCTTTCTATACAACCTTGCTGTGATAATTAGTATGCATACCTCATTTTTAAGTGCTACAGAATGGCATCATTCAGATTAATACAGTTTTGGATTCCTGAGCCACAATATTAATCGTCATGTGGTTTGGGGAGTAAAGAATAGCTGCATTGATAAAAATCTGTAGGAATTTTGATTTCTACCAAAAGTTTTAATAAATTATAGAAACTTAAGCATCTATTATTAGTTAGGGAAAAACCATTAACTAGAAAGTTTCATTCTTTTTAGAATGAAGCAATTCAGAAAAAAAATAGCTAAATGATGTTGGTATAGGAATGGTATTTGTCTGGAACAACCTAGCAGTTACACTGCAAAGTTAAGAAATTATTTCTAGTAAGGCTTCCAGAAAGATGTCACCTTTTACTTTCCCAAACCAGACTGGAAGAAAGGAGGAATAGCAGGTGAAACCAAAGTCTGCTCATTTATTAATGGGGCTTTATTATATTTCCTTTGTTTTGAATAAACTTACCATCTCAAAAACATCCCTATCTTGATGGGTGTTAAAAAACCTCGTGAGTCCTCACAACAAAGTGACCTCAGCTTAGGAAACAGAAAGACACAGGGTTTAAAGGATAAACCACATTCTGCAAACAATTTCTTAAAAGGCAGTTCCTTTCAGAAAAGCAACATTAATGTTTTTCTCCTTGCAATAAGATGGAAAAGGAGAATCCATTTCAACGAATGTCTATTTCAACAGGAAAAGTCCTGCACTAAGGTCTGGTTTAAAATACAAACAAAAATATTGTCAAGATACCCAGAATGACCTATTTTACCAGCAGCCCAACAGCTAAGAATGAAACACTTATCACACTCCTGCTAACATCTTCTTTTAAGATTTAAGTGGTTTTTTCCTTCCCACTAAATAATGTGCAGTAATTAAAGCCAGCAAGTCTCTGATTAGTATGAAAATGTTACTCTATTATTAAATTAAGAGTAATAATGCCTTCTGTGCATGTATTAGGCTAAAACCTGAAGGATTCTTAAGAGGTTTCTTTTGCATGTAAAGAGTTCATCAGTATGAAGACACTAGGAAAGGGATAATAAGAACAATGGACCTTTTGAAATGGTGAAGACAGTTTGCTTACTTGAGAAACTGGCAAGGCCTATTCCCTCAGAAAAAAATTTTTGGTGGATTTGGCAATAACAGCCATGAGACTCAGGATGTGCCCGGCAAGGAAGTCATTCAATCACATTCTTTAACTGTTTTATTTAATAATTAAACTCAATACAACCAGTCAATTGCTAACCCCAAATTTCAAGCCATTCTCTTAGCGTAGCCCTTTGCCATATTATTGATTCCTGCTGACCGTCTGAAACTATTTAGGAACTAATGTATCCAGCAGCCTTGGAATAGCCATTGAAAGTCTATTGAACTGGATGGTCTGTTGTTTGGTCCTGTATGAACAACTTTAAAATATCCATAAGGTAAATACTTAAGAGTAAACCATTAGGTTAGAAAGAAGCTGTGCACATTTTCCCATGGGATAATTAACTCATTTTCCTTTATGGCACTTTCATAGCACCATGTACCTTCCTTTCACCTCATAAAATAATTATAATTTTACATGCATTTGTACAGTCAGTCATGGCTCTATCATAATTGCATAGCACAGAATCTGGCACACTATGGGTATACAATATGTTCTTCAATAGATAAACGAATGGATAATCAAGTAGATTATTTTTAGCAAAGAAATATTCTTCTACCAAATTGTAAGACATAAAATTTGTACATGTTCACTTTATCAAAAATTTCACTAGATTTCACAAATATGGAATCTCTGCACACCAATCGGGCTTTCATTTTCCTTTGAATTGTCCTTGATCTAAAAGTTTACTAAGCAAACTGATTGTGTGAGCAAGTTTCCAGGCAGTGTAAACAATATTTCAGAGAATGCTCAACTTAGTAAGGTCAAAATCCTTTCAATTTATTTGGAAGGCATCAAACTGAATTTAAATACTATGCTATTCATTACACTTTAATTCATAAATCTGTAGGTTATTTCCAGATAACCCTTCTACACCTCTATTTTGTGAGGTCAAGAGCAGTAATGCTGCATTTCAAGAAGCACCTTTCACTGAATTCAGATGGCCTTTTCTTCAGTTGGTCTGAATTAGGGAAGTTTTTATGCCTATTTATTTAGGCACATGAAAATAACTCTCAAAGCAGAAGGGAAAAGAATAATCATGGTCCGTTGAAAAGTACAATCTGTGTCAAATGGATTCAAGCTCCACATTTTGAGTTTCTGTAAAAGGATTACATTAAAAATGAACCTGGACAGGTTCCCACCACGGCACAGTGGATTAAGTATCTGACTGTAATGGCTCAGGTTGCTACAGAGGTGTGGGTTTGATCCCGGGCCTAGCATAGTGAGTTAAAGGATCCCAGCACTGCCATAGCGAGGCGAAAGGCTAGGTCAAAGCTGTGGCTCAGATTCAGTCCCTGGCCTGGGGAACTTCCATATGCCGTGGGAATGGCCACAAAAGAAAAATAAATAACTAAAAATGAAGCTGGACCCAGAATGGTCCAAACAAGAAACTGTTCTATAGATCAGAACTGCACAGTGTGGCCATTAAGGGGAAACTTTACAGAAATTTAGAGGCACTGCTCCAGATCTCCTGACTCAGAAGCTCTGTGATAGGCTTTGGAATCTATGTTTGAAGCATCTTCTAAGTGTTGGAGTTTAAAAATTGCTGCTCTAAAGCACTGGTTCCCAAAGTGGCATGTCCTTTCCTGAGGGATATGTACCAACAAACAAACAAAAACTAGAATTTGTTTAAAGAAAAAAAGAAGAAGAGGAGGAAGAAATATGTCAGTTTTCAATTTCCATCTTAATAAATATTTATACAATATTTTATATAGCAGTACGTGTTTATAACAGAAAAATAAATGAAAATGCATTGTAGGATGCCAAAATGTTTTTACTTATGGAGCAGGCAATCAAAAAATTTTGAAGGCCCGAGATCCAGGGATAGCATATAATCAATCTTTTGAATATAATCTCTTGTATCTGTATACAAATACCTTCAAATGTTTTATTTCCCACTCCCTGGATCCCTATCCCCCCCCCCAAAAAAAAAACCCAAACATACCAAGAATTTAGCGTGGATGATTAGGATTTTGTAGATTTGCCTTTAAAGATAAAGTGAAAACTATTCAGCAAGCACATGTTAAGCATGGTTTTCCATGGAAGGTGTTAGGAAAGTTTTCGAAGGTGTGCTCCTGAAGGAAGTACCTATGATCGCTCTAAATGGAGTCAGGTGGTTGAAAACAAATAAAGGATTAGGCACTTAAGGGAAAAAATAAACAAACAATAGAAGTAAACAAGGGTTTAGATTCTGTGTGTCTAAGGTCTAGGAACAATTAGTTTGGAGAGCTGCAAGGACATTTGAAAACATAAAGTAGGTGGAGCAAGCCTATAAGCATCAGATTTAGTAGTCTGGGATGCAATCCTGGGTAACAAAGAACCCCAGTAACTGGGCGAAATTGACTTCAGCTGTCTGCATGCAGCTAGCGTGAGTCTTGATTTGAAGCCTAGGGAAAAATGTCTTGAAAGCCTGCCGAGTATGATCTTCCCTTTGTTATTTTTTTCCCTCTGTCTGTCTTGTGTTGTACTCTGCCTTCGATTTAAGAAAAAAATAAATAAAAAGGGGACTGTAATTGAATTAAGAACAGTGAGTCCCAAACTGCACAGTTCTTCATGTGAGACCAAAAGATTTGGTTTTGATCTTAGAGTAACCAGATGCCTCACTTTTAACAGATTCCCCTGACTTCACACACACAAACCTTCACCCAGTCCCCAAAAAAATCCTATATAACAAAATTAAGGGGGACGGAGTGGGTCAAAATAACAAATCCCCCCCCCCTTTTTTTTCAAGTGTGGGAAAAGAAAGAGTCCCTCCTCTGGTCTAAACGTATGTTTGCTTGATTTGTGATAGAGCAGGGAGAGAGTCAGAATATTCAATATAAGCACAGAAAGACTAAGTAAAATTTGGATAGGTTTTGGCATATATTAATTTCTATTTTTTTTTTTGTAAGATGCGAAAAAAAATCCTGCCCATCACTGGGATGTTGTTCAAATACACAAATATTTTATATTAAATGGATATTTGGCTTTTTGTCAGGATTAAGATGACACCATTTACATGGTCCTTCTTTTCGATATAAGATTCTTCAGTAATTATTTACTACAGAGAACTTAGTTCTCATGAATGCTTATTCAAATGCAGTATGACAATTATTATGTTATTTTTTGTAGGCCATTGTGCTCACTTCAAGATTATGTAATAGTGAAAAAGAAAGAAAGAAAGAAAGAAAGAAAGAAAGAAAGAAAGAAAGAAAGAAAGAAAGAAAGAGAGAAAGAGAAAGGAAGGAAGGAAGGAAGGAGGGAAGGAGGGAGGGAAGGAGGGAGGAAAGAAGGGAGGAAGGAAGGAAGGATGGAAGGAAGGAAGGAAGGAAGGAAGGAAGGAAGGAGGGAAAGAAAGAAAGAAAGAAAGAAAGAAAGAAAGAAAGAAAGAAAGATCGAAAGAAAGAAAGAAACTTCCTTTTTGGCCTTGCCCAAGGCATAAGGAAATTCCAAGGGTCAGAGATCAAACCCGCACCACAGAAGTGACCCAAGCTGTTGCAGTAACAGCACTAGATCTTTAACCCACTGAGCCACAAGAGAACTTAAAACAAAAATATTTCTTGAAGAGCAAAGTATCTTTGACTTAATATAACTTTATCACCCTTTGCAAGTTGATGGTGAAGATTCCAAACAAGTCACTCCCAAAAGAATTATTTTTTTTTTAAATAGTCCTATCTTTCATTTTCTCCCTTGATCTTGCCCCCGCCTCCGTCTATCACTCAAAGAAATAAACCCAAGGCTCCAGCAATAAGAGAGCTCTTTTGCAAATCTCCAAGAATGATAGATATAGACACACACACACAGTGAAATGTGCCCAGGGCTCTAAAGAAACAAAAGCGGACGACACAAAAAGAATTTCCGTCCTTTCTCTTTGTTCTCTAAAGGTTTTTCCAGTAAACGTGTTGCAAGCCAGGGGGTCACAGGTTCCTTTATTAGCAATTGCTGAAAACTTATCTTGAAGGCACGGCTGATCTCTGATAATTGTGCGTGGCTTTTGAACCAATGTTTCATGGGTGTGAAATCAGATGAAATATGTTTATGAGGTTTTGACCCAGATATTCCCGTCTATGTTTTGCCAAGACATTATATGCTTGGCTCTTTTACCATATTTACTTATATAAATAAACTGAGGTTAAGTACAGACTTGACACTGAAACATGCTATAATTGTACTCTGTCAAAATATCACACGTGGAACTTAGCTGTGTGTGTGTGTGTATTCTTTTCTATATATAGTTTCATTTGCTTTTTTCTGAGATCAAGCTTATGCAACTTGAAGTGGAGTACTTGTCATTATGCAGCGAATTTCATCTGATACACTAAATTTCAAAACTAAGATCCACTCATAAACACCAAATGGTCCAAGCTACTGTCAGTGACTAGCCACCTTAAAAGAACGTTTCAATTTTAAATCTCTTTGACAAAAGCTATCATTAAGATTCAAGACTTAAAGATTTTTTAATGTAGTACACAAAAGCTCCTAATATTTGCTAAAAAATAATTCCAATAGTAGCTTCAGCCATGTTTCCTTCATACTTTCTGCCACTACAATCTATTCTATATTATCTCTCATTCATCCAGTGGGATGCCTATAGTCTATTCTTTTAGTGATTTTTTTATAGCCTCATAGGCATTTTCACCTGAGAGCAGATAGTAATTTTTCATATGATGGTCAAATGTCTACTTTGCACTATTTCAAGTTCATACATTACAGAGTAATGCTTAAACTCAACTTAGTAAAACTTCCTAAAACCCCTAGATCTTAAGTATTATTCATCTGCTTATACCAATGTAATATTTGGACAATATGTTTGGTATATATCTTTAATAAACTGTGACAGAACAAAATCTCCAAAGCCACTTGTAGGCAGAAGATTGCAAATCCTCAATTTGGTGACTATGAAAAAAAAACAAACTCTTGTGTATAAAGAACATAAAGCTGAGCCAAGCCTGGATCATAGATTAGCACTCTGCTCATGAAGACTGTTATCAGCACTGAAGGGGCTTGGAGTAAACCACTTCCTCTCTTCTCTGTCTTTAGAACAGATTAATTAGTTACTTGCTTACTTTCCACTTCATGTTGTGATGTATAAATCTGGCCTAATAGTGTGAAGTCTTGTGAATATGAATGTAGCTGAAAGAAGTCAACAGGGAATCAAAATCCAGCCCTTCTCCCTCTTCTGAGGCCTTCTATCTGGCTCCAGCTCCTACAGCACCACCTTGAATGTTACTTCCTGTAGACGGCTTGGATTGTAACTAAAGATATTGTTAGATAACTAATGTAGATTTCATTCTTAGAAAAAAAATTAAAATATACATAAATAAATGAATAGAATATGAACTTCCTCAACAAGCAGTAATTTCATATTCTTTATTGACACAGATCATTTCCATTTTTTTCTGTAACATCACTTAAAAATTATTGCAAATTTTTCATTGTATAGAGGTGCCAACATTTATTGTACTAATCCCGTTTTAATATTTAGCTTATCTGCCTTTTTCACTGTTCAAATCAGCCTACATGAACAACTTGATGGGAAAATTGTTGAGGACATTTTTGATTGCTATGAAGATAAACTCAATGAATGAAAAAGATCTGGCATGTTGTAATTTTCTTCCAAAAAGTTTGTACCAATTTACCTTCCCAAGAGTGATGTTCAGGGGCATCTGTTTCCTATCCCTTTGCCTACACGGGTTAATAATGTTAAAAAATTAAACAACAGGAAACATAAACATTATATTAAGCCAGTGCTTTTGCTCAGAAGCAAATCATATGGGGAACTTTTTAGGTTGGTCTGCTGCTGGCGAATATAAGAAGAAAATTTCAGGGCAGGAATTCCTACAAGCCAGGGGAACTGGGAACACCAAGGGTAGAGCCCAGGACGTGGTCTCCATTTGGGTTGAAACAGGAAGACTCAGTGGGGAAAACACACGGAGTTGAGACATCACCAAAGACAATGGCCACAGAACTGAGAGAAAGTGCTCTTTTCAACAACAGCTGCTAACAGGATAAAAAGTAAATCTTGCATGAGGGCCCTCCCACCAAATAGCAAAGAAAGACAATGATGGCTATAGGAGAGGTGGCAAGTGAGTTGTCAGGCAGATGGGTTTGTCAGCCAGATGTCTGCCACCGTGTTTCCAGCTCCCCCACATTTTCCTTTACTCTTCAATCAGCAAGGCATAGATCCACACGCCATGTACCGTCAAAAAGTCCCAAGGTTACACCATCTCTGTGAGAATTCTTAGGGGACTGTAATTTTTCTTTCCATTTACTCCTCTTTTTTTTTTGGCTTGGCCTTTGTCTTGGTGGCTATGGTTTCCGTTATGGTTCTGTATCACTTCATCCCATTTATCTATCCAGAATGACACCAAAATTAGGCTTTTACAGGAAGCTTAATACAAAAGGAGTATTACAGTACATCTCAATATTGAAAACAGGCTAATGTTAATATTAATTTTCAATGACCTAAATATTCACCCATGAATCTATACCATTTATCTTCCCACTGACTGAACACATGATATACTGAGATAGATCTTGAGGGTGGTAGAAGAGTTAGCAGAGATCTGGAAAAGTGGCGTTTCTGTCAGGGGTGCTTCAGGCATGAGAGGCCACAGCATGTTGGGAGGCCAATGATAGTAGCCATGTTTGTAGGCAGTGCTAGAGATGAGGCTGGAAATCTGGCAAGGAAAGCATATAACAAACTATCTGAGCCATGCCAAGTATCTGGAATGCATTCTGAAGATGATGGGGATTTCCTGGAAGGTTTCCAGAAGGGTATGACGTGATTAGATTCTTGCATTTAAAAAAAACACTCTACAGGTAGATGGAAGATGCTGCCATCAGAATCTGACTGGAAGGAAAATGATTTATAAGAAAGCTATTAACACAGCCCCAGCAAGAAATAATAAGCCCCTAAACTAGAACTGTAACAGCAGGGATGTGGAGAATAACTTGAGAGGTATTTGAGAGGATGAATTGATGGGCCCTGATCCTGTCATAAAGAAATATGGAAGATTATAAAAAAAATTTTTGTCTAAAATTTCAGCTCAATGCCTTCAGAAATAGCTAGCAATTTGCAAGTTCCTTGTGTAAGCCAGATTTTTGCATTTAAAAACATCTATTTAGAAAAATGATCAAGAAAGAAGGCTCTTCTTCCTTAAATGTCTGTTGATATGTATGATGAAGTTTGAGAGAATCAAAATCATTCCTTCTGGCTTTTTTTTTTTTGTAGTTTGTGTCCTTTAAACTGAATCCAGATCTAACAATTTCAGGCTATTATTGTAAGAGGGAAAGCATAAAAGCATTTTGCCAAAGCCACCCAAACTATACATCTTTTAGGAGATCTACCACTAAGCAGGCAAGAGAGAGAAAATCAGAGAGCAATGCTTTTTAAGATGAGAGACAAGAAACAGATCAAACATTTTGGGTTGAGGTTAGTGCTGTCAGCTCCTTCAAATACTTGACTTGCGTTAGAAAGATCTGTAGTAGAGACTGGAAGGCGGAACCGGGTTCTAAATTTGGAACCCTATGAGGAAATCATTCTAGTTCTGTGATTAATTTATGCAAAAGCAGAATTATACCAACTTATAGCCCAGGCTGGAAACTGAGTCTCTTTGTAAGCCTTTAGAGTGTCTAACATTAGTTTGCAAGTTATCAACCCCTCCTCCAGTGACTGATTCTATAAACCTGAGTCAGACATCACCTTCACATAGACCTTGCCTAGGAGCTGGTTCTTTTCTTCAGCTGGTATATGGTTTCCTGCCTTTTATTTAATGTTTCCAAGGTATGTTTCAAAATGGAAGACACACAGTTTCCTGAGCCTGAATGTGAACTAAATTGCAACCATACTAACTAGTCCTCTGGGCCTCTAGCTAAGAGCCTTAAAAATTTACAATCTTGATCTGGCTCTCATTGTGATTATGTGAGAACATCATTGCATTTTGGCTGTTCTTTGAATCCCAATGTAAATCTATCACTAAAGCTCACAGATTTCAGGCTTTTGGTGCAAGGACGAGGACACAAAAACTTCTAAAAACTGCTGGAGAAGTGAAACAGTGTCTTCCAGCCATGGTTCTCTTGCGTTTCTGCCACATAGTGTGTTGCAGTTTGTTCTTTCAGTTCTCAGGCTCTGAAGGGTATTTGGAGTGCTCCAGAAAGAACATCCCACCCCTCAACTCTTACTTACCAGAGTTTCATATAATATGCACGTACTCTTCTTCTTTTATCTTTGCCCATCTGTGGCATGCAGAAGTTCCTGGACCAGGGATAGAACCTGCACTACAGCAGTGAGCCATGCTGCTGTAGTCACAAAGCCAGATCCTTAACGTGCTGGGCCACAAGAGGACTTCTAAGGACAATCTTCTATATTTATGTAGCACACATATCTCAAGGAGTTTGGGATTTTTTTCTTTAATAATTTTAGATGAAGCATAATCTATAAAAATATCAAATCACACACAAGAAAGAAGAGACATGAGAGAGCTCTCTCTGTGTCCATAATGTGAAGGCAGTTGTCTATAAGCCAGGAAGAGTTTTCTCACCAGGAACAGAATTGGTCGGCACCCTGAGTTTGGGCTTTTCAAATACCACAACTAAGGAAACAAATTTTTGTTGTTGTTGTTGAAGACAAAAGTTCGTTTCCTTGTACAAAGCTTTTACATTTTATGTTCACTTTAAGCATTTTTCTGTTTTTCATCATAGAAAGTTTCTTTAAAACTGTTAAAAGGGTTTTAGTATCTGCTCTCTTGAAATACACATTAATAGAGTTTTATTGAAAAGAAACACTATAATTAGATTGCCGTATAAACTTAGCTAAATCATTCCATACTCTTTTGAAACAAGATGACATTCTTGTTATAACAGTGTTTTTATAGATACATATATAAAGGTAAAGGGGCCATACCAGCACATGCTACCATACATCTGGTGTTTACCCAATGACTCAGTCTGGTCTCTAAGACATGAAGAAAGATTGGAATGGTGGTGGTGACATTCAAACCTCCTTCCTTCTCCTTTCTCTCCCTTCCTCTTCATTCTCTCTTCCCCTCTCCTGCCAGATTCTCAAATATTCCATTCAGGCTAGGGAACTAGAGAGTGAAAGTACTACTAAAGATCCTCAAGTAATTGCTATTCATTTTCCCTTGCTCATGTGGAAAGCTGTCTGTAACACTGTAGCCTTGCTTTACAGCTGCCCAACATGTTCATAGAACAGTTAGTCTCTTGGTACCTGCTGAAGGATCACGGATTCCTTCAAACTTCGCAATTGTTTCTCAACAATTAATTTTTAAAAATAAAATGAATAAAAATAATACAAATTCTGTGCTTTTAGTAGGTGCTGAGGAAATAACAATGAACAATACTTCCTCCTCCTGACGTTCCTCAGCCCACACAGATACTGTCTATATGATGGGCCCTTCGATTTACAGGATGGAAGTCCGAAAGGGCTGATAACCCATCATAGTGGGTACCCAATGGTTGGGAGACACTAGTTCACTTTCCCAACGCTTGTTATAAGCTTTGTGTGTTCTCATCTTTGCACCAGAGGCTAAAATTTTTGAACTCAAATGACAGATTTACACTGGGATTCAAAGGGCCTCATGTCCCTGGTCCGACGTCTAAGGAAGCAGCAGCACTGCTAGTTCATTAGAATAAAGCATAGAAAAACAGAATTGGGAAAAGCAGGAAGGTTTAAAATACCTGCCTGAGAAGAAGCACCAATAGTTAAAGAGAAACTAATGTGAAATCAAGGCCAGGCAGGAAGTTGGGGTGGGGAGATTGAGTAACAAAAGCAGTTTGGGGACACTTTAGGAAAGCATAGCACCCTGAGGGAAACTGATAAAGAATTTTTGAGATCTGTGGCTGCACATCATGCATCACAATCCTCCATCTGCCAAGTTTAAGGGTCCCCAGTAAAAATGTTAATTGTTTACAATGGTAGGATTTCATTTCTTCTGCTGGCAACACTGTGCTGAGGATTGCTCATGGGGTGGCACGATTTTATGGAATTCATTCTTGCTTCTACATTGCCTTTGAATTGTTTGCTAAGTATTTTGAACAGATCTGTTTATTTCTTTTATATAAATTTAAATCATTCAAGTGTTATACTTCTTTCCTGACTTGTATACACAGTGCCAGGCACATTCAGTTATCCATAATAACTACTTTTGGTTGTTTGTTGTGGTGGCCCTCACTTTTCTTTTGAGGACTCTTTTCCCCACTCAGTGTTGCCTTGGTGGGAATCTAAATCTAAATATGCCTTGCCACATCTGATGCTCCCCGTGCCCCTCCCTGGTGACCAACATGGCCTTAATGTTTCCTTTCCTTAGAGCCTTTTCCTTATAAAGCTTGTAAAGCTTTGAGAGGGAAATCATTTTTAAAGCCTCTTGCCAGTTTTGCAACCCAAGACTGTCTTTCTCTAGGACTTGGGAATCATCCTTCTGAAATGTAATTATCAAGATAGAACCACCTCATTCCAGTCTGTGCAGGAAGGTAGGATCCTAACTTTGGTGGGAACATTGCTCAAAGCTATAAATTACCTCCTGTCAGGAGGACAGGAGGAACTTTCCTTTCCTTTTGGTTAAACCCAATTAGCAGGCACAGACAGGCTACATCTACTCTTCATCCTATCTCTTAAAAACCTTACTACTCTCTTTGTTTCAGCAGAGTTGAGGTTGGACCAAGTTTTCACATCTCTCCCGTCCTGCAATAGCTTTGAATAAAGTTTTCCCTGTCTGTTTAGTTTTGGGCTGCGCAATTTTTATTGTGACACTGGGCTCATCCAATACTTTGTTTCCCCTGGGAATCTGGATCCAGAATAGAGTAATACAAGAACATGAATCTTGTAGAAATGAGATAATCTAATGGCAGCAACTTGAAGACACAACCCTTTTGGTTCTTGCTCCCTAGATCTCTGGACTCCTCCTCATTCACTCTCCTTTTAATCATGTGAGCTGCCCCAGATCCTTCCAATGAGTTCCCTTCTTGCTGCCCAGAAATTGTTTAGAAACTATGCCCACTGAGGAATGTGAGTTATCTATACTAATCCTCACAAAACCTCTACTGGGTAATGAGTATAGGTCCAGTATTAAAAAGGATTTAAGGTTCTTCAAAGTTTATTATTTTTATAAAGGTCACCAATTAGTAAAACCAGGATTCTGAAAGTATACTCTTTCCAGAAATTTATCATTAAAATTCACAAATACAGACCCCTGCTAAGATTGCAGGGGACAAATTTACCTCAAGTGCAGAGTTTTGCTTTGTTTAATAAATGTCTCCCCACACTCCTCATAATAACTTTTGTAAAATGTTAATATCTCTCAGGACACCTCTTAGTCTGTCAGCGGGTCTAACTAAGTTAGTCAGTGGGACTAACTTTTTCTTTCCCTAAAAGTTTTAATATATGCAAATGCTTGAGGGAGAGGGAGAGACTTGGCTCTGATGACTCATGCATTGGTCAATATCAATATTTGTTTATATCTCAGTGGAAGGGGATTACGACTCATCTCCATACTTGCCCTCAATTTATGCAAACTCATCTCTTTCCAAACTCATCTTCATCACTGTCTAATCAAGAACCTTCACCACCTTCTTTTTCCTCCAAAGAAAGCAGAGGGTTTCAAGCCTTATGACACAGTTCCATATTCCATGTTAAAACAGTATTATGACTTTAACAGAAATGGCCTCTATTCTGTCAGATAGTTCCTCTCTTCCTTTCCCCTGCCGCTTCCCCTCACATACCATGTTGTCTTTTATCCATTCTTTTTCATTTTGATAATTCTATTCATTTAATTTGAAAGTCTACTTTGATGCTCTGTATGCTGCATTAAGGTTCCCAGCAATTAGAACATCCTTTATAGATCCATTTCTTCCTTGAACTTTAATTGTATTCCTGGTCAGCACAATTTATCCATCAATTTTTCTCTAATTGTTGAAAGTTCACTAATCTTGTCTCTTTAAGAACTGTGTCATAATGTGGCATATTCATGGTGAGCTGATGAATAAAACAATTTGAAGTCCTTAATCAGTGATCGTATTTTTAGGAAGAACTAGGTAATGAGCTATGAAGGCATTAAACAAAGACCTAAATCTAATGAATATCTATATATAACAATGCTATAAATTATAGTATACTTTACATTTTATTGAAGTCTAGGTGATTTACAGTGTTGTGATAATGTCTGTTGAACAACAAAGTGATTCGGTTATACATACACGATATGCTTTTGATAAATTTCTCTTCAGATTGAATAGGAGGTCAAACTAAAGAGAATTCTCTTTTACAGATTAAAGATACCTGAGTTCTCCGATGCTTGTAACATATTTATGACAATCCTGGATAGTGATGATTATTAACCATCCAGGCAACAGAAAGAAGGTGAGCAACTTGCCAAGATCAAGTTGTAGAATTGGGAGCTAAATACAAGTCTGTAACACAGTACATCCATATTCTTGCTTCCACCCATGGTAGGCAGAATACCGGACCTCCAAATGTCAACACCATAATTCTCAGAACGTGTGACCACCTACATGACAAAGGGGAATTAAGGTAGCAAATGAAATTAAGTTTGCTCATTAGCTGACCTTAGACTGGGGAGATTACTCTGTATTATCCAGACAGGCCGAATGTAATCACGAAAGTCCTTAACTGGTAGAAGAGGAGGACAGAAGAGTCGGTGTCAAAGTGATGGGTTCTGAGAAAGAATGAACTAGATATTTCTGGCTTTGAAGATGGAAGGGGGCTATGAGACAAGAACTGTGGTGGGCAGACCCAAGAATCTGGAAAAAAGGTGTTCCCATCGTGGCTCAGTAGTTAACGAATCCAACTAGAAACCATGAGGTTGCGGGTTCGATCCCTGGCCTTGCTCAGTGGGTTAAGGATTTGGCATGCCGTGAGCTGTGGTGTAGGTTGCAGATGTGGCTCGGATCCTGCGTTGCTGTGGCTGTGGCGCAGGCCGGCAGCTACAGCTCCTGTCAGACCCCTAGCCTGGGAACCTCCATATGCCGCAGGTGCGGGCCAAATAAGGCAAAAAAAAAAAAAGACAAAAAAGAATCAGGAAAAAGTAAGAAAATGGATTTTCCCCTGGAGCTTCCAGAGATCGAGACAGCCCTTCCACACCTTGATTTTAGCCCAGTGAACCTCATTTTGGACTTTTGATCTCCAGAACTATAAAAATAATAAATTTATGTGATGATAACCCACGAAATTTGTGGTAATCTGTTAAAACAGCAACAAGAAATTAATATACTACCTAAACTAATATTTTAAATATTTCAATGGTTTAAAGGTTGTTAACTAATTATAAAGGTACATGATTTTGATCCCAAAAGATTCTGATGGTATAGTTCAACCACAGGGAAACTGTATTTAGTATTTTTATTGTCTCTCTTGGAAAGAAATTCATTTTATGTTAGAGAATACTTCACTTCTTCAAGAACAGTAGGAGACTGAGGCAAAGTGAAACACCATCCTGAGGCAATGAGAACATTTGAAATATCTACTACAGGCTCATATGGATGAATCTGCTCTCATTCAACAACTATCAATCCCTAAACTTAATTGTCTCCAGCAATTAGAGATAGGAATACATTTTAATGCAATAACTTTGTCTTCCAGAAAGCTTATAAGAGTTACCAATTTATAGCTAATATAATGATGGAAGGTACATACAGGTATATGAACAGATTTGCCTGTTATACAGTTAATTACATAGACTAGGCTGTCTCATTCAAATTAAAATAGGTATACATCAGCTTACAAACCTCCCAGTATACCCCAAGTTATAACAGTTATATAGTAACCCTAAATCATTTAAATTATTAACGCAACAAATATTCAATTAACACTCAGTACATTCTATACATTATACCAGGTGATTAAGATATATCAGAGATTCACTGTACTTTCTAGAAAATTATTTTTTTGAGAATTTTAAAAATGATTGTTTACACAACTCCTAACTCCAACAGTGTTTCAAGCTCCATAATCCTGACACCCCTAAATTCTGTTCCACTCATTATACCTAATGTCTGACATAGTAATTCAGAAAATGGGTTGCAGAGTCAGACAAATTTGGATTTTAGACACTAGCATCTACTAGCTGGGATACTGGGCAAGCTGCTAAAAACAAGTCTTAATTTTCTTCCTGTAAAATGGTTGTAATAATCTTTATCCCATAAAATTCTATGGAAGTTTTAAGTAAAATTAACACATTATACAATGTCAGATTCTATATGCATATATATTAAGTATACAATAATGATCATTATTGTCATTATACTCATTAATAGCATATATATATCAAGTATACAATTATGATATATATGTATCAAGTATACAATAATGATATATATCAAGTATACTATATATATTTTACATATCAAGTATATATACAATGATGATCACGTACATATCAAGTATGCAAAAATGATCATTATTACTATTATACTTATTATATTGTTGTTATTTGCCTACTACTATAGGCCTGAGAAACAAAAAGCACAAATCCTAAAATATAGAGGTAATTCTAGTATGATATTTATTGACCTTGCTGATTGGTAGTTTATCTGCGCATACAATTATAACATGCCAATTGATTGTGAATGAGTCAAGTTTCCTTGTTTTTCCCTAAATCTAAGCAGTCTGATCATCCTAGTCGCTGAAAAGAATGTCTACTGGCAAATGGGATCAGAGGAGGAAACATCTCCTTAGAGGCATTCAACAGCAGAATTGTTTCTTCTATCCATCCCTGGAAAAGACTCATCACAGTGACACCTAACCTTGCCTTAGAGTTAAGGTCAGGTATCCACAAACCCAGAGAGAGATTACCAGTTTTGCAACAAATCCAACAATATGGAGCATACTCTGGGCAGCTAGGTTGTTTCTATAGGTTAAAAAAAAAAAAAAAGCTGTAGCAATTTTGGGGAAAAGGATCTGAGATTATCTTTCTAAGCAACTGAAAAGAAAAAAATGTATCTGACACCTAGATGTCATTCACTCATGTATATTAATAATATAAATATAATTAATCATGCATCTATACCTATATAATTAATCATGCATCTATACCTAAATCAATACTTCTATTATCTATCTATATAATCTCATTTCTATGTTTTCCCCTCTACTTATGTCCAAATAATATTTTTTGTGATACTGAAATAAAGCAGTTTTGTTTCCATGTACATATTTTTAACTGGGCAAATGATTATTAGAAGGGTTTCATTTTCATTGACAAGTATACTTCTTTCTTTTTAACATTTTAGAAATTAGGCACATGAATACAAACATATTTATCAGCCTTTGACTGGGATGCTGCATCTCCCCTTTGGGACCCAATAAATAGCCTCTTAATGTTTATTTGATCAATAAACAATTAAGTTGGGATCCGAAGGTCAACAAACATACAGGCAAGAATCCACGACTGTGTTGCTCCAACTGGGAACCAGCCATTCAGCCTACACGCATACACTTCCCCGCTGAAAGCAGGCACTTTGCACATAAGCCACACACTGTGTTGATCTGAGAAACTCTGAGCTGAAATCCCAGTTGACAAAGCACACCTGCAGTGGCTCAGTCTTTCAACACATCTCCTCCGGACACTAACCAGGTAGGGAAATGGGTAGGGTGGGCCGGGGTGGGAGGTGAGCCTCCAGCCCCTAGAGTACATCTCCACCTTCACAGCATGAGAATGATTTAACACAAATCCACCCAGCATTTTGGAGTAAATCATTTCCATCTCCCACATTACCACTATCAAGCCAAAAATGTGGTATTTGACGTTGTGGACATATATTGAAGACACTGATATTTTCAAACAAAAGTTCCTGAGTAAGATGTATAAGATGACAGAAGAATGTTTTCATTCAAAGTCTTTCCTCCTTTTCGTTTTTTTTCGCTTTTGTAAATAAAGGAGATTTTATATTTGTACTGTCCAGCAGAACTTTCTACAATGATGGAAATGTTCCATATCCAAGTTGTTCATTACAGTAGCTGCTAGATATGTGTAACAAAAAATGTCTAATGGGACTGAAGAATGAATTTTCAATTCATTTACATTTAAGTAGTCATATATTATTAGTGGCAACTGCATGTACTAACATAGCTCTAGATATTTACAACAGCATTTCACATTTTCAAATTTGAGGTTAATGAGAATTAACCAAATCAACATTCTGGCAAAATTAAATAAAAATTGATATAAGGAAAAATAAGGGCAAAATCATTATTTCAGCTATTGTTTTCAGTGCAAAATGTAAGTTCTGTTTTCTTTTTCCTTTTTTTTTCTTTCAGGGCCACACTTGCAGCATATGGAAGTTCCCAGGACAGGGTTTGAATCAGAGCTGTAGCTGCCAGCCTACACTACAGCCACAGCAGCTCGGGATCTGAGCCGCGTCTGTGACCTATACCACAGCTCACAGCAATGCTGGATCCCTAACCCACTGAGCAAGTCCAGGGATGGAACCTGGGTGCTCATGGATCTTAGTCTGGTTCATTACCACTGAGCCACAACGGGAACTCCTAAGTGTTTCTTTCTCAAGTTCAAACTTTTCTTAGGGCAACTATAAATATTTTGTTCTGGTCAATTGTCTATGGTATTTTGATCAACCAGAAGTTACTAGATACCATGGATTTCCAGTTTTCAAATGACGCTACCCAATAAAATACAGTTGTTATAAAAATACTAAGAGTAAAACTAGCAAAAATCAAGATAACTTGGGTTTGCTCATATGTTTCATATGAAGGGAACAAGAAAGTTTCTTTGCCATTCTACTCAAAACTAACTCTCATAAAAGTGATGTACAATGGTTTTTCTGTTTATTCCCCTCGAAATAACACACCGAAATAATAAGAGAAAGAAAAGAGAGTCAGTCTTCACCACCAAAGCAAATGCGGCCTTTTAGTAACCCTTATCCTAAGACTATAAAGATACAAACTATGGGTGGGAGGGAGGGGCGAGAGGTCTGAGAGCAGCCCAGTTAATCCCACATTCCCACAGGGAAGGTGGGGAGAGGGAAGGGAGACTAGGAGGAAGTAGAATTTTGCTTACTTACCTCTAAAGACTCCCAGAAGGTCTCAAGAATTAGAGGCTGCAGGTATCACTGAGATCAGGAGTCAGGTTGGAGATGGTGAAACTGAGGGACTGTCTAAGAGCATGAGAAGTTACGCCATTCGGTGACAGATTTCTCGCTCACCTCCACGTGAAACCAGACGCTTATATGCGAAAGCAGTGGCCTCAAACTATGGTCCCCAGGGCCCCAGATCTTGCGGTCTTTCGAACCGCGTTGTCTCCAAGCTCACCCCAGGCCTACTGAAGCTTTGGAGGCGGGGCCCACTTATCTGTGGTTTAACAAGCCTTCCAGGTGATTCTGCTATATGCTAATGGCTGAAAACCACCGCTCCAAGGTAACCGAACCAGAGAAACTCTAGCCTCTTTAGCCCAGGCCAAGGTGTCATTTAAATTCAATAATGAAGACAAAGAAAAAGACTAAAGTATTTCCTGAAAGATTTCAGTTTCAGAAAAGCAGTAGCCACACAGCCCTTCATAGAACACCATAGGACCCCCTACTAATAAAACCAGTTACCCCAGAGAAAACTAACCAATTCAAAAGTTGTGGGCTACCTGATTGCCCACAGGTAGCCTAACTGATTAGCCCACAGTGCTAATCAATTAGGCTTTAAGTGCCCAATTTTAGATTTGATTGGATAGACAAGGATGATCAGCTGTTCCAGGAAAGTTTATTACAAACATCAAATGAATAGAAAAACAAGCCTTTCGAGGGAAGCAGATGCTGTAGTGACCCAAAGAAAACCTCAGAAATGTATAATCGATGATCTTCAAAAGAGAAAAAAGAAAATGCTGTATCAAGGAGATCATAGCATACACAAGAAACCACAGTAGGAAAAAATAACAGCTAACTTAAAAATGAAATCACTGAAATTAGTAATTCAATAGAAGACGTAATAGAAAATTAAATCAAGAACTCTCTCAATAAAACAGAAAGTGGGCGATAACAAAGAAAAATTAATTAGGATTTACCCAGAATATCCAATAGCTAACAAATAGGAGCTCAAATAAGACTGGAAAATGACGGTAACGGGAGAGAGGACAATTTCAAAGCATTCATGTAAGGAAATTTCTTGGAACCAAAACACAACCCTCTTACTGAGCATCCAGCCTAATACATGAAAGGGAAAAAAAAGTCACATCATCGTAAAATCTCAGAATACTAGAAATTTTTTAAAATTTTTGATTGTTTCCAGAGATGAAAAACTTGGTCACTTCCACAAACTAGGAAATCAGATTAGCATCTTCTTCCTCAAGAGCAGTATTGGAAAATAAAATATATTGGAATAATGTATAAAAAACTCCTAGTGAAATGAAGTTCAATCTAAAATGTGCCAGCCAGTCAGTCCATCAAGCAAGAGACTAAAAATGACAATTTCAAAAGTGCAAAAAGGTCAAAAGAATTTTCCTCCTGTGTAAACTTTCTTTAGGAAACCACTGGAGAATTCACCCCAGTAAAATCAATTTGGGTTCTAGAGCAAGATTCCCAAAAGAGTAAGGTAGAAATGCATGATATTTTCATGGAAAAATCATAAATTTTCCCTTCAGTGAGACACTCTATTAATTGAGGTTTGCACAGGTTCAAAGAGAGGGGACACGGATTCAGCTTCTCAGTGGAGGAGTATAAAGATTCTTTAAAAAAAAGAAAGAAAGAAGAAAGAAAATGAAAAGAAAAGAAATGTAGGGGACAGGAGTTATTGTTGCAGTTACCTGGCTAACTGTATTGCAAACTGACTTTTAGAAATGAAGATTTGGTAACATAAGTATGAGGAAACCATCATGGACTATACAAAGAATTTTTACTAACTCACCCTTTTTTAATAGAGTCTCTAAAAAAAGGATGCAGTACCTAGGTAACACATATATGGATTGATGTACTCTTAGATACAGCATTTGACTGACTTTAAACCACCCTCTAATGAAAGAGTCCGCTGTAAAAAGAAGATAGGAATTAAGCTTTAGCACTGTGTAGATGGAGACATAGATACACAGACACGCACATGTACACACACACACACACACTCTCTCTCTCTCTCTCTCTCTCTCTCTCTCTCTCTCTCTCTCTCTCTCGTTGCTGGGCCAGCTTACCATTTTGTAATTTATGCACTCTATTTAAGAAATGTTTACTAACTCCTACTATGTGCCAAGATTTGGTAAGACAAAAATGAGCCAGGTATGCTCCCTCCCTTTTTGATGTCGCATATTCATGGAGGACACAAAGAGGTAAGTAGATATGTCCTCGGTGTGTTTGAAAAGGAGCTTTAGACTGACCATATTATCAGAGTCACAAATTAGAACATGTAGCCTAAAATAAGATTTTTCTCTAATTTGTTAATGTATTTGTATCAAAACTTATATAACAGCTGAACGTATCTATCTATTGAAATGGGTTTATGGAAAAGAACACAATTATAGAAAATTACAACTCTCCCAATAAATAGGGCTGTCATATTTATCAAACTTATGGCACACATGTGTTGAATTTGAATTTCAGATAAAACAGGACTAATTTTTTTAGTCTAAGTGCCTCCCATGCAATTTTAGGGATGTACTTATACTAGAATTTATTCATAGTTTATCTGAAGTTTAAATTCAACTAGGCATCTTGCATTTCCTTTGGCAACCCTACCAGTAAACTTAGATTGTGTGGTCAACCTAGATGGTGTGGTCATAATAAAACAAACATATTATTAATGTACTCTGGGAATTATAAAGAAGAAAAATACCAAAGGTGTTGAGTTTTGCTTATTTTGCTCTGCTATAAAATGAACTGTACATAGATTAGAGTTAGGTTAATGCAGTTAAAGGACAGTTGTCTAAATCAATAAAATTATTTTTCAGGTTGATTTAGTTCTAAAGCAACAATGCAAGAAAAATCAGTCTGTGTAGCTTTTTCTAATCCATGAGGCAAATTAATAATAAGATCTAGGGTCATGAGGCAACAACTAACAGCATTCTCAATTCCAGGCATAAAGATTATTTGCACTGTCTTCCAAGATCTGTCTCTATTTACTTGTAAAGCTTAAAGAGACCATTTGGATCAACAGACCCCACTCCTCTGTAAACGAAGTAAATGACATTGTTGCTTTATTTTCCTGACTTATAAAGTTAAGTCAATGCATTAAGTGAAAAAATTGGGGAAAAAATTCCAAGTTAGAAATGTGACTGAATGGACTTGAAATCAAACATAGCCATATTCTCTCTTGTAATCAGAAATACCCCAGGCTCAGAAAACTGTCTTATAAACCTGCATAAACTGAAAAGGTGAAAATTTTCAGCAAATAGTAATTTTCTGGATTTACTACATGACAGAAGAATCAGTGACTGGCTAAATAATGCAAGGCATAGAAAATTAATACAAATCTACCATAGGCCTGCTCATACAGAAATAGGAGCAGCTGCTGCCCCATCACAATTTTTTATGTCTTCTGAGCTGGGAAGATAGAAAGTCTTATTGTAGTTACTGACAATCTGACAACCATCTGAGATGTAGTCTGAGTTATTCCCATACTTGGAAAAAGGAAGTATCTACTTACTTTCAAGGTATTGATGGCAGGCATGAAGTCTTATTTGGGATTTTTTAGTTCCCTTTGAATTAACAGTAGCATTTAAATTCTAAATCAAGCAATTCAAGAATGTAGGTGCCCAGAGCGATTGCATCTATGGCAAGACCAAGGCAAAAATTCAACGTGGTCATGTGAAGTTCAATAGCAACTGTGCCTCTGCAAAGGCAAATCTCCCTAATTACCAGGGCTCACCCAACTGAAACAGAGTGATGGGTTACAAATATTGCAAAAATTACTGTAAAATGAATATATATAAATGAGGGAGACAGATATAGAGACAAAAAGAGGAAGACAGAAAGTTTAAAGAGACAGAAAATTCACAAGTTTTTTAACTTTCTTCACTTTCTTATTTCAGTGTTTTTCTTCGGGATTCTAGGTAATGCATGGGGAAAAAAACAAACAAATGAAAACCAAAAAAGCCCAGAAAGATTAACTTTCCCTACTGTCGAAGTCCTGGTGAGCTACTGGCTCAGAAAACACTAGATTTAAAAGCTTGGAAGAAGGAGGAAGAGGGAAGAGAACCAGAGCTGTGAGATGTTTGGTGGAGTTTGACTAGACTGAGGTCAGAAACTAGGGACAATTTTTAGGTTTTCTTGGATTGCGTTTTCCATAGAGATAGGGAAATAAAATCTGTAAGATGTTTTGTTTGCTGTTATGCAATGTAGTACTCATTTGGTGTTTTTCAAGACAGCTTTATACTGGTTACCAAAGTAAATGAATAGATGCCACATGGGTTTTTAGAACAGGGCAAAGAGAAAGTAGCAGCATGGATAATAAAATCAAAAAAGAACATGCCATAATATCAAAGTTGTGGGAAATCAAGTCTCCTAACAAAATCATTGACAGATATTAGATGCATCAGATTCAGCAAAATCTTGAGAGAAGAGAGCCAGAAAAATAAATACAGTACATAACATTTAAACTTAGTAAGACATCCACATTCCTCTGAAGAAGCTAAAACATTTGTTCATCTTCTCCTTCTTTTGGAGTAATTTTCTTTAGGCATAAGTTTTATCTTTCGGCTTTCCTACTAAACTCTGATGCTCCCCACAGTTTACAGAAAAGTCTAATGCCTTAGCATAGTATTCCAAGTCCCCTATAAGCGTGCCCTAATATCTCTTTCCAGAGAGAGATAAGGCTTATATCCTGTTGTATCTACTCAAGTCCATATTGGCAGACTTCTTTTCTGATTCTTTATCTATGTTTATCACGTTTTTCTTGCCGTATCCTTTCTGAATGGAATGGGTTTAAATTCGGGCTTCATTACATCTTAGTTGGAATGGTTTCGACATTACTTCATGTCTCACATTCTCCTTAGTAAAAGAGATCTAATACTAATGTCTACACCATAGATATTCTGTAAATATTAAAAGACAGTGCATGTAAAAGACCTAGCACAAGGCATAACTCAATAGCTGGATAATTTTTTCCTGTAAGTTGCATCTTTTTTAGCCTCGTGGAATCTTCCTGATCTGGATCTTACCTATAATTGAAATGATTCTTTCCATCCTCCGGACCCCCAGAGCACTCTGTATATACTTGCTACATTCACACTTGCTACATTCACACTTGTTTTATAAGGAGGTGGGGCATATTTATTTTCCCACTAAAATTGTAAACTTAGTTTTTGTTGAAGCTACATCATATTTATCACAGTGCTGGCATAATAGAACATATGTTGAAATTGGCATAATGCTAGCCACAGGTCAAAGAAAGCCAATTAGTCCTGTACCCCAGTGTTCACAGCAGCATTATTTAAAATTGTCAAGATATGGAAACAACCTACGTGTCCATCAAAAGGAAAATGGATAAAGAAGATGTGATACACGCACACATAATGGAATACTACTCAGCCATAAAAAAAGAATGAAATGTTTCCCTTTGGAACAACATGCATGAACTTGGAGGGAATTAAACTATGTGAAATAGGTCAGACAGAGAAAAACAAATACTGTGTGATATCCGTGGAATCTAAAAAATACAACAAACTAATGAATATAACAAAAAAGAAATAAACTCACAGATACAGAGAACAGACTAGTGATTATCAGTGGGGAGAGAGAGGAAATGGACAATAAAGGGGTAGAGAATTACGTGGTACAAGCTATTATGTATAAAACTATTATGTACAAACTATTATGTACAAACTATTATGTATAAGCTACAAGGGTATATTGTACAACACACGGAATATAGCCAATATTTTATAATAACTATACATGGAGTATAACCTTTCAAAATTGTGAAACACGATACTGTACACCTGTAACTTATATAATATTGTATGTCAACATACCTCAATAAAAAACTAGCCATAGAGAAAGGGGGGAAAAAGTTAATTAATCCACATCTCTGCCCTCAAGAAGCTTCTAGTCTAATGAAGAAATTCAGCCTTTTAGATCATCCTCTATAAATGTCTGTTGAATTAAATGGAGTCTGCTATTCCAGTGTTTAATTTTTTAAAGAAGTTCTAAAAATCCCAAGTAGATCCTTCCATCAGGTTGTTGACCAGGAAGCAGAGGCTAGTATCATGCAAATGATTTTAAGTGAGAGCATCCTGGGGGGGGCGGGGTGGGGGACAGGTAAGGATGGGCTGGGATGGTAAGAGAAGTCTAGCCATCTGAGCCCATGGGGAGCTCTGGAGCAAGAATTGTTCTACAGAGGTCATCTTGCCAAGCTGCAGGGGAACTTGAATGTGCACCCCTTGCAATCCCCTGCCATTTAATAAACTTGCTCATGGCTGCATTTGGAGGAAAGCCCCTATACCTTCCTGGCATTTCCAACCTAGACAGGTCTCATCAACAGAGTGAGAGCTTCCAGAAAAGGATGCAGGAATGAGCAAAGCAAAAACAACAACAGCAACAACAACAAAAAACCCATTAACTGAAGAAAGGAAAACATAGAGAAAGAATAAGGGGTTGTGCATATGGAAATTCACATAATTCCTGGGGAAAGACTACTTTTATCAATGATCTGGACATTGGAAAAGAGATTGTTTCCCCCCCTATTTTCCACTTGAGAGAGCATTGTTTCTTGGAGACAAGAGCTTCAGAAACAGCAAGTAATTCGAACTTGCAGACGTTCCAGAGGGTTTGGAGACAAAAGGTAATTTATGTGCTAAGGGAAGCAAGGGAAAGCTGTTGAACACATGCTAATTGGATCAGAAAAGAGGAAACACAGGAAACTCTGCATATTTTAAATATATCCCATCTATTAGGTCCTCTACTAACTGCATGAAAGCAGAAAGTTTCAGGGACAGAAAAGCAGTAGGAAGGCTCAGTTTCTGGGGATTTAAGTATTTTCCCTCCTCATCTTCCCATTTTAGTATTACTGAAGGTAAAATGCAGCTCCCACCAACAAGAGGCTTTGCAAGATTTCTTTTTGGTTTGCTTGTTTTCATGTTTTCAATATCCATAGGGTTTTGGGTTTATTGAGTGGAACTCCTATTGTAATTCATTAGAGCCATTCCAGATTCTCAGCATCTAGAGCAGCCAAGAATCTTGTGGTTTTCTCTCAGTTGTCCCATCATGCACTTCTGGGGACCAACATGATAAAAGGCAAAAAAAGCATAAAGGAAAATCCTTTACATGTAGTTTAAAAAAAATCAATTACAGAAGGACAGGATGAGAAATGCATGGCTTGACTACACTTCCTAGGGAAAAATAAAAGGCCTGGGGCTTCAGACCACAAGTTCAATAAAAGCCATGAGTATAACGCTACTGTTTTAAAAGCTAATGCAAACTTAGGCTGCAATGACAGAAACAGCATTTCTAAAGCAAAAGAAATTATAGTTTCAAGGTTTTCTGCCCTTCTCAGACCACATCTGGCTTACTGTATTCTCAGAATGGAGGAGAATGTCCAGAGGAGAAAAGCCAGGATGGTGAAACATCTGGAAACTAAGTCAAACTACTGGCTGAAAGAACTAGAGATTTTTGCCTTGAGGGGAGGGGAGATGTGAGGTAGAAATTAGGAAGAAACAGAGTAGCCTTCCTCAAATAGAAAAGCTGCACTGGAGAGGAAAAAAAAAGGTTTTATTTTGTTGTTGTTGAATGTAATATAAAACAGCATCGTTCAGAATAAGGGAGAATGTGGCAATGTTATTATAGAGAGGAAGGTTGAGGCTTGCTATCAGGAAGAACTGTAACAATTATAAATGCCCAACAATGGCTGAATTGAATCAAAGGTACTGAGTTTCCTGTTTCTGAAGATATGCAAAATACAAGCTGAATGATAGTATGATAGGATCACAACAAGGCAAGAAATTTTCTCCAGTGGGAAAGAGGTTGGACTCAAAACCTATAAGGAATCTGAGGGTGAAATAGAGATTTAAGAGCTGAGCATGTTAGAGTGAGGTGTGTGGGGGGGTGTATCGTTGTTCTTCAAGCAATTTACATCTAGTGTATATTACATATTAAAGGCAGTCTGGGAGCAATACAAAGGAGATCACTCTTTGATCTACCAAGTACTTTTTAACATTTGTTGACTTCCTTTGCACTGATTTTCTGCAACCTTTTTTCTAAATATGGTTTTACTCTCATTGACATGTAATGAACCTGATATTACCATAAAACTATGAATTTTAGAATTCATATTTGTGCCCCAGATTTTACTTCCCAGTACAATTTTTCTGTTGGAGGAATGTTTAATTTACATTTGAAGTCACAATATATCAAGGTCATGACATTGTTTGCATAAATAGCTGACTTTATCACCATGGATGAGCTGATCAGTGCAGTTGAATCAACCAATTTGGGCAAACAATCTGACTGAATTTCTTAAACAATCCAATCATCAAATATTTATTTATCTCTTCCTGTGTGCAAGAAACTATAAGGAGACCAAGCTCTGATGATATCGCTGGATAAATACTGCAACACAAAAGCATGCAAAAAATAAATTCAAACCCAAAGTATTAATAACAAGCATGGAACAACAATAAATCTGTCATGGGGCAGTAAAGAACCAATTAGCAAACTACTACTTTATGTATCCAGGAATTTCATAGGATATAGGCACCTTCAGAATAGGATGGTTAAATTAGACTTTAAAAAAGGAAATGAAGTTTGTGATGGGATCTGAAAAAATAGATGACATTTCACTGGGCAAATTACAAGTACAATGGTGTGAGAGAAAAAAAAGGGACAGTGCCAAAAACACTTCAAGGCATATTTAAGAAAATAGAATAGTTTGGTTGGAGGCAACGGTGTGTAGGAGGCATTATAAAATGGTGCTTAAGAACATAGCTTAAGGGGAGTTCACTGTTGGTGGAGAGGTTAGAACTCGGCACTTTCATCACTGCAGCCCAGGTTCAGTCCCTGATCTGGGATTCCACATGGAGCCACTGCATGCTGCTGTCAACTGGTACCTTAGTGGTTAAGGACTCCACATTGTCACTGCTGTGGCTCAGGTTTAATCCCTGATCCAGGAACTTCTGCATGCCATGTAGGTTAAGCCCTGGGTATAAATTCTATCTCTATGACCATGTAAACTTGTGTGAGCTATTCATATCCACCTGAGTGTCTCCTTCCTTGTGTAAAAAATGGAAATAATAATATCTACTTCCTGTTATAAGGATCAAATTAAATTATGTAGCTAAAGCACTTAGCATGGTACATGGCAGACTGAATATTTACGTCCCCCCAAAAATTCAAATGTTGAAGTCCTAACTTATCAAAGTGATTATATTACAACACGGAATTTTGGGGAGGTGATTAGGTCATGAATGATGAGTGGGATTAGTGCCCTTATAAAAGAGGCTCAGTCAAACCCCCATGGGCCCTTCTACTATGTGAGGTTACAGAAAAAAGGCCATCTAAGGAAGTGGGTCCTCATCAGAAAATGAATCTCCCAATGCCATGATTTTGGAATTCTCAGCTCTAGGACTAAATGTTTGTTGTTCACAAACCTTTGGTTTATGGTATTTTTTATAGTTGTCCAAACGGATTAAGACAATTTGTGCTAATATTAAGACTATTCAAGAAAGTAAAACAAGAAATAAAGTCAGAAGAGGGATGTAGCCGATGGTTTTGAGGTTGAAACTATTGCTGAAGGGCAATGAACAAGAGATGAGAAGCTGGACAGTAATGTTTTAGAAAGATGCATTAGATAGTTTTGCAAGCATCTGAAAGGACTAGAGTGCGGTAGGAAACAATCTAAACGCAGAGTAAGTGGATAGGAATATATCCACAAGGTGCATATTTGACGTTGGAAGTGCCTGGATAGCAGTGGGTGTGTGAAGTCAGAAAGCAAAGCAAAAATACAATCAAAAGATATATAGAGACCATCTAGACGTGGGAAGAATCAGACTTTTGAATCAAAGTTGATGGCCCAGTTTATAGCTTGAAAATTGAGAATGTTGGAAGTAGCAGTAGAAACTGTGAAGTTAGGATGAGGGCAAGATTGGGAAGGAAAATGGAGATTTCAGTGTTATATCTATAAAGTGAGGTGACATCAAAACACACATAGAAATGACCTTTAGAAACCCATAGATTTTTTTTTTGCCTGTATTTGCCTTAGATTTTGGTAAAACTGCAGTACTTGTTGATCACACTGACATGCTCTTTTACACAATATATATATGCATTATTGTTTTGATCTAAATGAAAACACTGGGACACATTGCAGAAGAGGCTTGCTGCAGGTTAAAAATGAAACCACCTCAATGACAGCTGCAAAAGCCTGGGTATTTCTCTACAAGGTTACTGACTGCAAGATGAGAAAAATTGCATGAAAAAGCCCACTCCATCTAGTTGGCAAATAAAAGACACAGACAAATCTTTCTGTGAGATAATTAGTACAGATCACATTGAAAAGAGTCCTTTAAATTGTCCAGTTTAAAGAGAAAGAGGTGACGGAAAGTCTTCACTGTTCTGGAAAAATTTTAAAAAGGAAAGAGTTTTAAAAGAAAGACTCCAGTGTATATGCTTGTAATTACACTGTTATGAACAAATGTTTTATAAATAAAAACAGAAGTTTGTGAAAATGTCCCAAATACTGAGGATGTATACAGTGCCTGGCAAATGTGGGATTTTTTTTTAAATAGAGAATAATTTAACAGGGACATTAATATCTAGGAACAAGTTGTTTTGTTAAAATAATTACTTTGAAAATTTACTTAAAGCACAAAATAGGAAATATTGAAAGAGTTATTTATGAATATTATCCATCTTTAGTCGAAGTTAAAAGATTCATATTTTTTCTCTGATGGATCAAAGTTTAACATCTACAGATCAAGAAAAAAATACATAAAACCTTCCTTGAAAATCTGCTATATGAGAGAGATTATATTCTAATATTTTTAAATGTTATGCTTGATTTGATTGATAACATATGAAGCGGCTGCAAAAAGAAAGATGTTTTTAAATAGTGCTTCCTAGCCTCTCCTTTAAATAAGCAGATGAACTGTGGAACGTTCAACAAAAATTTCATTAGTGATGTATTAAAATATATGAAAAATCATTACCTATGTAGGCAAAATTGAAACTATGCTACTTCAACAATTATTATTTTTTTTTTTTTTTTTTTGCCT
>PVHT020000230.1:13401143-13541347 GCA_004024745.2 Catagonus wagneri
GGGTCTAATCGGAGCTGTGGCCACTGGCCTGCGCCGCAGCCACAGCAACGCGGGATCCGAGCCGCGTCTGCAACCTACACCACAGCTCACGGCAACGCCGGATCGTTAACCCACTGAGCAAGGGCAGGGATCGAACCCGCAACCTCATGGTTCCTAGTCGGATTCGTTAACCACTGCGCCACGACGGGAACTCCAACAATTATTATTTTTTAATACTTGACATTTGGTCTCTGTCAGCAGATGGGAAATGATAAATATATTCAGAGTAAAATTATAGGAGAGGCAATAATTTATATTACCTGAGTGGTAAACCACTGCTGGATTTCAACTAGTCCATCATAGGCAGTCTTAATCATTTTTTTTCTCCTGCTTTTGCTTCTTGAACAGTACTACTATAAATGAAAAGTTCCTGGTAACACCATTAAAAGTCGGGTATCACCATAATACTTCATCAAGTTTCCAAAGAGAGCAGAAAATAAAAGGGGAAACTGTAAACGCAAGTGTAAAACACGTTTTTTGAAAGGAAACAATCCTTGCTTCGTTTGTGCAATGTTTAAGAAGAAGAAAAAGGATGACTTTTCAAGCACATTTTCCAGCATGGTAACACAGCTTGGAAGACTGTGTTTTAATTAAAACCAACCAAAGCAAACAAATTAATAAATTCAAAGCTAAGGCGTGTGTAATCTGACAGGACAGTGACCTTGGGGGTCATATTAATATTTTTAAAGAGACAGAGGACAATATGACTTCAGCAGCTTTTGGGACAGAAACTTTGAAACCATGGGGGTTGGACAAATTATTCAAATCTGATTAATCAATTCTGAAATTCTCGGTAAGTCTTAGTGTAAATTCAAGTGCTAAACGGGAAAAGCTGACACTGAAAAATCACAGCAAAGGCAGACAGAGTATGTTCAGGATTTCATGTATCAGGCACAAAAGGAATGTCTCTATGAGACTGCCAGTGTTCACAGATGCAAGCTGTCACACACACACACCTGAGAAGTGAGATGGAAGGCAGGATGGGAAAGGGAGCTTCTCATAGCCACTAACCCATTCTCCTTTGATCAGCAAATAGCTCTGCTGTCAGAGTAGCTTGCAGTTACGCCTCGGGAAAATTAGAAGGTCTTGCTAGGCAAAGAAAGAAATAAAGGAGGCTAAAAAAGTCTCTAAGAAGCATAGGAAATCCAGTTCTTTCTTTGGAACAGTGAAAAGGGCTTATACCTCACATCTAACAATACTAGGTACGTTCACTGGTTTTTCAATGTCCTAGTGCCAATTCTGGATCATTAGAGTTTTTTTTTTTTAATATGCAAATTTCATGACAAGTACCATGAACAGTTTTCATGAAATTCAGGGCCCACCTATTCAGCAGATTCCCTGTCACCAATATCACTATTAATGTAGGATGAGGGAGGTATCAATACATAGAATACTGTGGAAGATGACTCACTAACCAAGCAATTGGGTGGCAAAATGGCACATTTTAATCTGGTAAGCAGAACATTTATCCCATGTACAAAGTCAAGTAGAGGGTCACCAGGAAGGAGATGTGGAGCACACAGCAATTAATCTACCCTTGTGACATTTACTTCTAGCTTCTATTATGATAATTATAATAAAAATTATAATAATTTTGACACATACATGTTTTCTCTCCCAGTTGGGCAATGAGCTATATAACAGAACATATCCAGGACCACAGTCAGATGTATTTGTGTTCACATCACTGCTGTACTACTTCCTAGTTGTGCATCTTTGCCAAGTTTCTTTTTAACATTTTAATATGCCCATTTGTCTACAATGAATGCAAATGGCTACCTTGAAGAGTGTTTGTGACAATTAGAGATGAGAGAGACCAACAACTGGATCATAGCCGGGGTCACAAATCCTTACCAGATTTAATGCTATCTGACTTCAAAGAAAACCATAGGCAATCTTTAAATCAACTTTCTGAGGTATATTTAACCATCCACCTCACCAAACACCTAACATAGCAGCAGCAGGTCCATATTCAGTCAGTATAATTTGTATGCGTCCAGCATTGAGACTGCACCAAAAAATGGGCAACAAAGCAAGATCAGAAAGAAGGAGCAGCTTTGAATAACTAGGGAAAACTATTCTCTTCTTGGTCCTATGAAAGCAGTTCATAAACCAGGACTCCCCTTCTTCCCTAGGGTCTAGATTAGCATTGTCCAGTAGAACTTTCCAAGATGAAGGAAATATTCTGTATCTCCACTGTCCAATATGGCAGCCAGCAGCCACATATGTCCACTGAGCCCTTGCAATGTGGCTAGTGTGACTGAGGAACTGAACTCCTAGTTTTATTTAGCTTGAAGAAGTTTAAAGTTAAAAAGCCACTTAGAGCTAGAAGCCATTGTATTAGACAGTCCAGGTCTAGATGTTAGGAACAAATGGAAATACATAAGGTACAGGTAAATGCTGTGGTGACCCAGGCAAACCTGGGTAGCTCAGACAATCTCCTGGGTTGACAGAATTATTTTTAAGTCGAAGCTGACATTGGTGGCCTCCGCTCCAACTCTTGGGCGACTTATTTCCGCCTCTGCTGTTTTGTCTAATTTTAACTTGTGGCTCAGTTCCCTCCTATTGAAGCCAAGAATTGACTTGTCTAGGTTTCTTAGGACACTGCATCTATAAAAGTGGGCAGAACTCTTTCCCCACTGGTTTAACATATGTTAGTAGGCTCCCAAAAAAGATACTCTTCTTTCAGTTTTCATTTTTTACATTATATATATGTGTGTTGGTGCATGTGTGTACTAATACATTATTATTCTAATATATGCTACAGTATATATTTCTATGCAACTATACTATTATAACTCAGGATTAAATTTTCTGTTAGTTACAACCAACTATTTCACGAAGACTGGAGTTTCCCATACTGAGAAAATCCTAAGCAGTGGCACCACAGAGCACACATCCCAAAGTCTTTTTCTTTCCCCCACTAAAGCAATATGAAACCTTGGTGACCACACCAGAAATGATAGATGCTGTTTATGGACAATGGCCCTCTGTCCCACTGGGTCTTTCTAGAGCCTCTGAATCCTCCTTAATACAAACCTAAAAGTAACAGCCAATTGTTTTGTTTTTGTTCTGTGACATGAAACACATTTACTTTCAGTAGCATATTTTCTTTTTTACCCCAGAATGAGTCCCTTGCTTTAAAAGGTTAACAACCCCTAGACTTAAGGTGACCTTTGTCCTCATTGTTCAAGAGTCTAGGTTCTGGGAAATAATGATAAGTATGACAGTACTTCTTCCAGGAGGCCCTTTGGGTGTGTATGAATACACAACTTTGGCAGCCTTCTCTGGCATGGCTTCACACACAAATTAGTTAGGACATCCTCTTGGACTTGACTTGACTAACCGAGAAATCCTAAATATTAAAAACCCTGCCAAACACAGGTTGAAAAAGTCCCTTACAGACCCTTGGCTAATGACTAGATATTTCATTTTGGCTCTTAAGAAGTGAGATTTTTTTTTTTTTTTTCTAGCAGGATCCTGCTCCATTCAAGTGGCCATTTTAGAAATGAATTTCAGATGCTACTCGTAGTTCAGAAGCCAGTTCAGAAACTTTCTGGCGACCCAATTTAAAAGCTAAATTTGAATGATGGAATTAAACTGCTTTAAACTTCTATCCCCATATGTCTTATGATTAAATACATTGGTCTCAATGTTTCCATGCGTTTGGATATGAACAACAAAAACAAAGAATAAAATCAAAGCTACATTTGATCAATGAAATTCTGGGTCTATAAACCAATCTTTTGTATTTCAGTTAGAGATAGGGGTATCACGAAGCACACAAGACTCTGCAGACTTGTGTTTCAGGGTTCTAGAATCTAGGGAGGAGAGAGAGAGCTAAAAAAGAAGAACGTGGAAAAGGGAAAGACCATAATAATGGGGTCTGATGGTGCTTCTGTTCTTTCTATGCTTTTTAAAAATTGCTCCCCAAATCATTAGCTCACAGAGTTAGTCATTCATTTTTTGTTGTGATTTTATCATTTGCCCTTGCTAGTTGTGAATACTGCACAATTAGCACATTTCTGAAAGCCCCGATGGCCATGTCCTCAAGCTTCCTCCTCAGTTCCTGGAATTTATGCCATAGGACCTCAGCCCTATTTCTGTCTGTGGTTTTGATTCCGGCTCAGATTCTGACTACAGAGACATCCCCTCTCCGTGGCGGATACCTTTTTCTCCTTGTGGTGGTGTTTCCAGTCCAGCTTGAGGAGTCATAAAGTGCTATTAAAACAGTCATCCCTCTTAGCCTGTCCTCGGTCGTCATCACACAGTATCGCTATTGTCCGGGGGCTGGAGGCCGAGGCTGAAGCTGAATCGGAAAGTTGGTTTTAGGATCCCGGCAGGGCCAGGGAAAATAAATCCCTCAGCGAGAATATGGCTTGGCGTCAAGCAGCTGGAGAACCGGTCCGTGAACAGGGTCCAGGGTCAGGTAATTTGGGTGAGTGTGCATGGCTACCAGACCTCAGTTTCATTTGACTAATATGTTCTTTTCCATCCAACTGAATGGATGACCACACTGTCAAATAAATAATGCGTTGCCACATCAGGCCCAACAAGAAAAATACTGGGTATCAATAAGCAAGCGGAAGCCCACATGAAAGCCCAACTGTGTTTGAGGAAAACAGGACTGCGCCCTCAGGTACCCTGAAACGCAGACATGCTTCTTGTCAAAATGTTCTAGGAGCCAAGTGTGTGGAGTTCCCACTGCTGTGACAACACTCTAGTGCCTGAAGCTCATCCAGCGTGGCCACATACCCAAATTAAACCTGAGGTATTTGTGAAGGCAACCACAAAGGTGGGACAATGGTTCATTACCCAATTCAGAATGTATTCAGTCAATGTTCACTGAATGCCTCCCGGTTGCCAGGCACAGAGGGGACCTCTGGAGTTGGCAGGGAGGTTAACAAGGGTGGAGAATAAATAAAAAGTGAACACAAACTCTTGGCTCACATTCTGGTAGAAGACACAGACACATACAGAAGATTCTTCTATCAGGTAGCAAAGGGTTATAATAGATATACAGATAAACTGCTAGGGAGCAAGAGGTAAGAATGGGTCTGTCTGCTAGGGAACAGCATGGGGGACATCATCATGATGTGGTGGCATTTGGGCTCCACCTGAAAATAGACTGTTCTAATGCAAAGTTACTTTCAGAACGTATAAAATATACATTACAAACCATGAGAGATCCCCCCCAACCCTTCTCAGTATGTAACACACATCAGCATTGATGACATTATGTAACTTTGTTAGAAGAATAAGAAAAATAAGACAGGAATAATAAACACTGTCTTAGGCATTTTACACATGCTGGTTAACTCGATTCTCATGATATTTCTGTGCTGTGGGTATTATCTTTACTTTAGAATAGTGGGAATGAGGCACAGAGAAGCTAAAAATTGTCTAAGGTCAGGCTGCAAGGTCAAACAAGGTGCTAAGTGCTTCAGGCTGGTGCTCCCAACAGCCTTTGCTCTGAGCTGTGTGCGGTTGTTTCAGAGTGAGGAAGGTGAGAGGTAAGGACCTGAAGCTTAGACTAGCTAAGTCTCCTCTCAGAAAGATGTTTCAGATGGAAGACTACATACCGCTGTTGGCCCAGTAGCAGGGAAATACACGTGGTATATTTAGAGAAGGCACATGAAAATATAGTACAAATCAAAGGGCTTGGAATTCATTCTCATGAGTGTCATGGGGAGACACTCATGAGAATAACACTGAGTTTATATACATGCTCTGGTGGCACTTTGGATGGAATGGGAGTAGGGAGAAGGGTACTAAGAAAGACTGCTTGATGGCTATTGAAATGATCTCAGTCAAGGTGGTGGCACTGACTAAGCGGGACGCATTTGAAAGATATTCTGGAGGTAGAATCAAGAAGATTTGATCATTGATCTGACAAGAGATCTATGGTCTATCAAGAGAAATAAAAGCTAACTCTAAGATTTCTCACCTTGTCCACTATACAGAAATATACTTGGGGCCACCTACCAAAATAGGAAAAGTGGAATTGGAAGTTTTGATGGAAAAAATTAATTGGTTTCATTTAAGCATGAGGGGGGCTACTAAGAGGAAAATTTCCATTAGGTAACTCAACATACAATTTTAGAATGATCCACTACCCTATTTCTTTCCTGTGGGAGGACCATTCATTGCCTAGCATTTGGGGACATTCCTTGGTGAAATAATACTACTGTAGCTGGCATATTTTATAAGGCTGACTTGGTGACAGATGCTTCTAACAATCACATATTAATCTTTACCACATGCTTAAACTGAAGGCACTCTATTAACCCAATGTCTCAGATGAAGAAACTGCAGCACAGAGAGTGTAAGTCGTCTTTCCAATGCGGCATAGTGAGAGGAATTCCAGAGAGAAATTGTTCACTCCTTAAGCATTATTTGCCGTGTCCATGATTTCAGGCTTCCGTGACTGCATTTCCCTTTCTGAAAGGGTTTCTACTGCTTCCGGGATTGGGGAGAAGAGCGGGGCTGAGGATCCAGGTGTAGGTGAGGGCCTGCTGCATTGTGACATTCCTACCCTTTGACCTTCATAAAACTTAGTACACTTGTTCTTGACTTGAAAGTTCTGCAGGACAGTTCATCTCCCTGAGCTTCCTTCCTCTTTATAGTATGGAGTGATAACAGTTCTTGCTTACTAAGATGGTTGAGAGGATTAAACAGGTTCATACATCTCACATAGGTACATGTTCCAGAAATGTGAACTAAGATGATGACATTCAAGACAAGGAGAGTGAGGGAAAGGATGACTACCTATTTATCGCTACACTATTTGGCTCAATCGTTTAGAGAGGAAACGCCAGGTCAAGACCTGTCCTTCAAAACCACAATCATGGGGTGGGGGGGTAAATTATCGCTAGTGGCCCAGATTTAGAATCTAGAAGTCTCTGACCTATGCAGTTTGGGAAATAAGGGGCGGGGGCAATATTGTGGTGGCAAACTGAGAAGAAAGAGAAAGGACCTTTTGCCTGGATCCAGGCAGCCGGCAAAGCTCCTTATCCCTCAGTTAGCCTCCAATAGCACCAAAAGAAATAAACGGAATGAGACTTTATGAGACAATGGGGGTAAAGGACATAGAAACACAACACTCTGGTCCTTACGTGGACCGTTTCAGGTACCACCGAGAGCCTGGACTGGGTCCTATAAGGGGAGAGATTCTAGGGGACCAGCCCAAGTGCAGGACAGTCTTTGTTCGGATGTTTAAAACCGAGGAGGGAAAATGCTGGAAACATAAAAGACCAACTTGGACCATCTGGTTGTATAACAGTCCCCCATCAACACGTCCTCACTTGATGAGGCCAATATAATAAATGAGGATAGATGCGTTTCGCTCCTGTCAACAGCCATACGAGAGGAAAGATAAGAGAAGCTTTTGAAATCGTAGAGATCTTTTGGCTTTAGCTATTCCAGAGGCAATTAGTTCCATATGGGAAGCAAATCCACGAGGATAGATTTAACTATCAATTCTGTAGCTGCTTATCATGAGGCAGTATATTCTGTAACACACACACACAAGCCGGATCCTGTTTCTGTGACACCCGCTTTCACCTCACCAGGCAGCAGTGAATTAGCCTTAGGTCTCTGATACTTCATGTGTCAACTCATTTTAAAGAAATGAATTAATTATCCCTAGAATCAATAGGAGTAATAATAAAATGCTTTTTAAAACAAGCCAAATTGGGGCAATGCAAATTTGCATGAGACTCTAAAATGCTCGAAACACGACATAATAAATCCAAACATCTCCCCTTCTGCCGTGGTAAACAGCTAAGTGAGCCACTGAAAGAGGCTTTCAAACTTTCAAATGTTCCGTGATGGAACTTACAGTGGGCAATTCTGAAGAAAAGAAATAAGACAACAGATCATTCATCCCTCCACGCTCCTACAAATTTTCCCTTATAAGCATCCTGGTTTTATCCATCCTTCTGTTTTAAGAGAGTTAAGAAAAAGGGTGGGGGAGGGGGGAAAAGATAACAAAATAAGGAGGAAAATGAAGGGTGATAAGAGGATAGGGAAAGCACTGGTGAAAAAAAGAGAAAAACAGAAAAGAGAAAGAGGAAGAGAGAAAAATCTAACCCCCCCCCCCAGTGCTTCCATTCTTTCAAGGTCAGTTACTTTTTAATAACTGCACACTCATGTGCATGGTGAGGAAATCGGGACTGGAGCAACGGCAGAAGGAGCTGGCCTGTACGGGTCACACAATTCTCAAAGCCAAGGAACCTCAAGACTCAGAAGATTTCTGAAAATACCCATAGGACAAACCCATGGCCTTCAGGATTTGGCAAAAAAAAAATTCAACCCATTATTCAAACATTTTGTGCTAAGCGAAGTGCAGTGCATTTTGTCAGGCGGTTCCCCCTTAATTTCCAAACCCATGTGTATTTCCAAGGGAATGTGATCCATATGTTTCTAATTCATTTACATTTAAATCATCATAATGCTGTTTTGCTGAGCTATTTGATGTCCAAGAAGCCTATGAGGCCTTTTACAAGCCCTTTTAAAGGCTTTCTCCTTTGAACCTGCAAGTCATGGTTTTCCAGTACAGAATGTGAATTAAAATAAAGAAAGGTTACAGTTTCTCTTCAAACTAAATTCCTCTGTATCTAAATGGATAATAATAATGACAAGCATTAAAATAAGTGATCTCTGAGGCAACCTTACATATAAATTCAGAAAAATCTATCAGTTGGAAAAAAAAAAATTGTTCCAACTTTTCAGATGCAACAGTCACAAAGAGTAATGGCTGGATTCTACACTGTTTGCAGATACTGTTTAAAATATTATTTGCTTTTTTAACCCTGTGATTTTTCTAAACCCCAACCTAATTTCCTTCAGACTTTGAACATTTCCATGGATACTTATTGTGACTACCCTATAATATTTTTAAAAGAAGTTTTGAATGTCTTTGTACTCAAATCGCCTAAGTCCTCAATAAATTTAGGAAACACTAGACTATCGAATTGCTCTTTAAAAAGCAATAATCACAATATTATTCACCATGTATTTAGTACAGTGATATGGGCTGGGCACAGTGCTGAATGCTTTATATTTGCAACATTTCCTAATTTAATATTTACAGCAATGGCCAGTTTGTCTTGATTGCTACCCATTTCACAGATGCAGAAACTAAGGTACAAAATATTGGGACATTATTTGATTTAAGGAAACTTGTTCGACTGCACATTGCCAGCAAGCAGAAGAACAGACATCTAGGGGTTAGCAATTACTACTTTACAGCTTCCAGAAGGGCTCCTCTTAAAACAGGAGGAGTAAAACACAGTATCTTCTCTTGTCTATTGAGTTTCTACTATCTTCCAGCTACTGTGCTAGGAGCAGTGGAAAACAAAAACAAGCAAAACATCATCCTCTTAAAGAGATTTGAGTTTAGTGGTCTGATAATACATAATTGTCAATGCAGTGTGATTGTGTCCTGTAATTAGAGATTGGTGTGTGTAGAATTGTGTTGGGAGATGAGGTTCAGGGTTCATTTTGAAGAATCAAGAATACACATAAATGATTTAGGCTTAAACCTGTCCCATGGACTTAATATCCATTGCTTTTCTTCTTCCATAATGTTTGAAATTTGCTGAAGGCAAGGACCAAGTGTTTTGTTTTCTTGGAAGAGAACTTTGGAGAGCAGTGCAAAGAATGAATTCGGAGACATCTAAGATGAGGAAGCCAACTAGGAAGCTGTTTCAATAATCTAGTAATGGATGGATGGAAGGCAGGGGACTGGGGAAAATAATTACAGAGAACCTTACATTTCACATTTTCTAAAAAAATATGGAACACTTGGCCTTTTAAATAAAAAAAAAGCTCATTTTGCTGTATTTGCTGAAAACTCAGATTTCTCTCATTTCCCAAAGTAATGTCTATGCACCCGCAGACATACACATCCGGTCATCGATACTAAACACTAGCTTAATGATCATGTGAGCAGAAATGCTTTTTTCTGGATTATCGTTTCAATTCAAGAATGATTTTACACTGGGCTTTGTTTTTCTCCATTGATATTAAGAAAATGATCTAATGTAATGACTTTTCAAGAGAAAAAGAGGAAAGTAAGAACATCCAAATAGAAAAGGATCGAAATCATGCATATAAAATAGTTTTTCTCCAGGAAGTTCCTATTGTGGCGCAGTGGTTAATGAATCCGACTAGGAACTATGAGGTTGTGGGTTCGATCCCTGGCATCGCTCAGTGGGTTAACAATCCGGTGTGGCCATGAGCTGTGGTGTAGGTTGCAGATGCGGCTCAGATCTGGCGTTGCTGTGGCTGTGGCATAGGCCGGCAGCAACAGCTCCGATTAGACCCCTAGTCTGGGCACCTCCATATGCCGCGGGTGTGGCGCGAAAATGACAAATGCCAAAAAAAAAAAAAGAAGTTTTTCTCCATTCCCTCAATGGGCCATCATCAACACCAGCATTATATATATTGAGTATGCAGAGTCATCAATTTGAAAATTGAGAGATCCCAAAATATCTGTCCATCTAAACATATCCCCTCACTTGCTAGTTCAGATTATTCTTAGAAGCTGTAGTTTGTTTAAAAAAAAAAAAGTCTTTGTATCATTTGTGATTTGGTGCCTGGGGTTTGAGGGTTGAAGAGGAATTTTCATTAGTGTCTTAACCTTCCTTAATTGGCACTTGCGACAAATGAGGTAACTGAATTAACTACATATAATCCAGTATCTTAGATCTCTCTCCTTTTTCTGTCTTCCCAGAGTCTCTCATTTGGCACCATTACTATAATATTTGCATTTGTTCATTCCTGTCATCACCCCTACTATAACCCTCTCACCTGGACCCTGCTTCTCAGCTCTGATCCTGTCCTGCTACAAATCCCTTCTCCACACAACCCGACGGGATAACTACTTATAAAAATAAGATAAATGATGTCACTTAAAATCTTTCAGTGGAATGGCATATCATTGTTTCTCATTGTACGTACAAAAGTGAAACTTTGTGATCCAGCTCCAGCTAGTCCCAAAGCTACCTCACTGGCTTCTCCCCCATGAAAGAACTCCAGCCACCTCTGGTGTCCTGCTCAGCTTGCCGCCTTAGGCTTCGGTCTCATCTCATCTCATCTCAGATGTCACCTCTTCAGAAATACCTCTCCTGACTCCAGATTAAGCACTGAGGGTGAAGACCCATATGTGGGAATGAAATCAACAATGGTCATAACCAGGATGTGTTAAAAACATACACATGGGTGCGCACGTGCGTGTGCACACACATGCACACACACACACACAGACACATGCACACACACACACGCAGACACCACAGAAGAGAAAAACAGAGAGTTCAATGATACTCTTGCTTCAGTGAACTATCAGTGTACTACTGCTGGATTGGAATATCAAATATATGCCTGTGGGTCACAGTCAAGAAAGTGGTAAGTTTACAGCCCCCAACAAATCTGCCCATAAACTCCATCACCATTGCCTTGTTTATTTCCTTCACTGACCTTATCACAATCTGAAATCTGGCATATTTATGTGTTGACTTATTTTTGAGAAGCTGAGCACCTTCAAACAGGCCCTCACCTCTCTTACACATTTCCTTATCTCTAGCACCTAGAACAGGACCTGATATAGATCAAGCTCTAAAGGAACTTTCATCCAAAAAATATATGAAAAATCTTGTCATTGTTAACTGTATGTGTTAATTTGACTATGTCACAGTACCCAGATACTTGGTCAATCATCAGCCTAGGTGTGGCAATGAAGATATTTTTTTAGATGTGATTAACATTTTAATCTGCAGACTTTGAGTAAAGCAGATTACCCTCCATTTTGTGAGTGGGTCTCTTTTAATCAGTTGAGGATCTTAAGAGAAAAAGACTGAGGTCTGCTAAGGAGGAAGGATCCTGCCTCCAAACAGAGTCTTTAGTTTGGACTTAACATTGCAGCACTACCTCTTCCCTGAGTCTCCAGCCTGCTTTGCAGATTTTGGACTAGTGAACCCCCACAACTGCATGAGCCAATTTCTTATAATAAATATTTCATTCACACACACACACACACACACACACACACACACACTCACACCATTTATTCTCTTTCTCTGGAGAATGATGATTAATACAGATGTGCTGACACTCAGCAACACAACAATGTTCTCTAACATTCCTCTTCTGATATTTCTCCCTTTGCCCAGAGCTCCCGATTTAGAGTAAGAGCCAAGCTTAATTCTCCCTTTTCCAAACCCATAAACCCTCTGTCTCATCTTCCGTCCAGTTTATTTTCTCCTCAGCGTAAACTCGCCACTTGACCTCCTGGTAGAAATAATTTCCATAATTTCCTCTCATAGCCTCCAAGTGTTCCATGTCACCCTAAGAAGGGCCTGTAAAACTCTAGAACTCCTTGCTGATTTGGTAAATACAATTTGTGTTGTACTTCCATTGTTTTGATTGCCTTTCTTCTACACAACTTTTGGCAGATAAAATGTTTCATGTTGTTCCATATACATACTCAGACAGAAGTAAAATCAGAAGAATTTACGATAACCATGCAATGAGTTTATGCTATTCTGTAGTGTCAGGTATTCTACACTGAGAGTTTTAATAAGTTATAAAGAACACATGGTTTTTAAAAGACAATTTGAGACATAAATGGAAGCTAATCATGTGGTCTTCATTAGAGTCCTCGCTCCACCGAACTAGCATGCTCATCAATACCATTCAGATTGGTACCTGATCTGAATGCAGCTCTGACGGCTTCATGCATGATGGTCACCAATAGGACTTTGAGTCTCTTTTGAACAGTGACAGTGTCTCTTACACAACAATGTACAAATAGGGCTTCACAATCCCACAGACCAGGGTTAGAAACATATCTATCCCTTATAATGATTAAATTATATTATGATTTAATCTCAGTTGCTTAAGGTGGAATAATAGGACATTTAAGTGATGCACCTAACAGTGCTTTGTTTCTAGCGGAGGGTCAGGAATTGCTAGGAGTTACATTTTAATTCCCATAGTACCTAACAACAAGTTAAGCATATAATAAAATAATGACATATGAAACGAAATAGAGCAAAATTAAACTGATGGGGGGCAGTTTTCCTTATAGTTCTAAGATACACTGATACACATTGCCATATAGAGTTTTCCAAAGGTCTGTGTTCATGTTTTATTGTATAAGTCTACACTACATACTTAACACTTCATGGTGTTTCTGAAAAAGTATATAGATGACAGTCTTGATAAAAGTGCTCCGGCATTCTTAACATTGGATCCATCTATTGCCTTTATTTTGAATTAATGTTATGTCCTAAAAATCTCAAGTTTCAAAATTTTGTGTAAACTTAATTCTTTCTATATAGGAATAAATAGGTATCTACATAGGTATCAATTTTCTTGAAAATTTTAATTTCAAAACTCACTAGAGCCAGATTTAATAAGGCCAGCCACTTTAAATGCAAGAAAACAAATAGAACAAGAACTCTTCTTCCAATCAAAAACAGTTATTTGTGAAAAAATGCATTAATGAAAATAATTCTAGCTTTTGAACAAGAGGCTCTTCAACTAGGCAAAATTAAAATTAATAATAAATTTCTAACTTACAAGAGATAAATATATATATATATATATATATATATATATATTTCAATTTATTCAGTTGGCATCCTCCCTTATCAGAGGCAAATAGAATGTTGAGACTGGTTTGATCTTGTTATAGAAGAAATTTCTCTATTTAATGAAAGGCCCAGGAGACTCTTCTAAGATTTTACAGTTCTGTGATTTAGCTACTCCAGGAAACTTTTTAAGTGTTCATTCCTCATATTTTTTATGTTCCCATTTTTGTGTAACTGGATGAATATACTGGTATATAGTGTTCCACCTAAGCTTCTGAGATTTGAGTCAGGTTTCCCCTGCAGGCATCTTAACACTGCCTAGTGGTCTCTCTGCACTTAAAAACAGTGTCCTACCTAGAGGCTCTGCCTGATGGGTTGGCAGGAGGAGAACTAAAGTGGCCGGCCACAGATAGAAGTCCTGCCTGTGTGGCAAGACTTTTCAAGGGATCCTAATCTATAGGTGTCTGGGGAGCCAGAAACTACCCCCCACAGTCTGCTGTGTGTCTTACTCACATGAGAAACAAAGAGTCCTCACAGGAGAACTAGTGAACAAGAATTTTAAGGACTAATGGTCAGTCTCCTAGAAAACTGAGGCTAACAATCTTCAGTAGAGGAGACAGATAAAGATAAATATTTGGAAGCCGGGGACTCCAAAGAAAATCAAGACATTCCTTGGGTCTTATAGTGGGAAAATATATTTTTATTTAAGCAGAAATCACAATTATTAGTAAAATTTAAACATTCTTTCTGATCTACAAAAGAAAATATCTGATTTTTGTCTCTGGTTCCTGGCCCACAGCTTCACAAACCATTAGATTTACCAATTAATGGGAGTGTTTTTGGTTCTTCTCTCATGGTGAACCCCAGAGAGATTCAGCACTGGGACTGGTCACCAGAAAGAGCAACCACGTGATTAGCTGGCTGGCACTTTAGACTTCGCAGTTCCCTAATCTCCAGAGGTAAGAGGGACTGAAGATTGAGTTCAGTCACATAGCCAATGATTTAATCATCCATGCCTGTGTAATAATAGGCCAATAAAAACACTGCACAGAGGCTCAGAAGAAATTTCCTTATGGATGTGGTGAGAGGGTAATGTATTCTGACTCCACAGGGATTGAGCATGGAAGCTCTGTATCTGGGATGCTTCCAGACCTTGTCCTATGTGTATCCTTTATAACAAAACTTCAGGAGTTCCCGTCGTGGCGCAGTGGTTAACGAATCCGACTAGGAACCATGACGTTGCAGGTTCGATCCCTGGCCTTGCTCAGTGGGTTAACGATCCAGCGTTGCCGTGAGCTGTGGTGTAGGTTGCAGACGCGGCTCGGATCCTGCGTTGCTGTGGCTGCGGTGTAGGCCCGTGGCTACAGCTCTGATTAGACCCCTAGCCTGGGAACCTCCACATGCCACGGGTGCGGCCCTAAAATGACAAGAGGAAAAAAAAAAAAAAAACTTCAATCATGAGTATGGTGCTTTCAATGAATCCTATGAATCTTTCTAGAATGTTAACCCTGACGGAGTTTGAGAATCCCCTAATGTACAGCCAGGCAATCAGGAATGCAGGTGGTCCCTAAAGTGGCATCTAAAGTGAGAGCAGTTGGGGTGGGGGGAACTGAGCCCTTATGCCTGTGAAATCTGATGCTAACTCTGGGTAGTTCGTGCCAGAGTTGCATTGAAGTAAACACATCCAAAGAGCCAGGCTATCCCTTCTATCTTGGTGAAATCAAAGGTGGAAGTCAACACCATTGCTCAGGATACATCTAACCCTGTGCTGGCCTAAAAAGATGGGCAACCAGGCACTTGTTGGGCTGCAGGGGAAACGCCAAAGCTGAAGTCCTCAGAGACTGACACATGCCATGACAGATGTCTAAATAAAGGTGAGATGAAGGAGATGACCCTGAGTGAAATAACAGGAAATGAGGGTGGGATATAATTAAAAAAAAAACAAAAAATGAAACTCAGATTAGGTGCAGGCCATGCTATTTTCAAGTAGTGATTAGTTCTAATATCAGATGAGGGGCATTAGAAGTAAAGTCTTCCAAGCTTGAAGGTTCCATATTGAGAGTACAGCCTAAGAGAATAGCCGTGTCATCAAATTCCTCCCATCTCTCCACAGGACAGAGAATCTGTGAGCACCAAGAGACCTGGATAGCAGGAAGCCAGGCAGGGACTGGGACAAGAGATAGAGAGTGTGTGTCTAAATTTAGCTAACACTTGCTTTTGAACATTAATGTTTAGGGTAAAAAGTAACATCAACAATAATAATACAATGCTGATAGTAATAATAGTCAACATTTATAGAATATTTTCTATGTACTGGAACTCTGTCAAGAATTTTACATATATTTTCTTAGTTAATTCTTACAACGGCAGCATTAGGCAGCTACTATATTGTCCCCATTATACACAGGAGAAAACTGAGGCATGGAAATAAGTGCCTGAGAGCCTGAAAGGCTGGAGGAGACCGGGGTCCAGAGAAGCATAAAGTGTCCTAAAGTTGGTGTGATGGTGCTTGTGTTCAACTGAGAAAATATTAGGATGAGGTCAGGGAATGGAAAAAAAAATTAGCAGTGGCAAATTCAGCTGCTATTTTTTTTTAACAATTAAAAAAAAAAACAATATGGCTCATCAAATTGACTGTGTAGTCAAAAGAATCCAGTCACTATGAACTTGAAAATAAAACATCAAATCATTTTCAAAACTAAGATTTTCTTTGCAAGGACACAGCCTGGATACTTTTCCAAAAGAAAATTTTAACAAAAGACCACATATGTCTTTGATGTTTCAATAAGATTTTTTCAATCAAATAATCTCAGCTTCTTGGAGACTAACAACATAAGGAGAGAGCTCAGGAGTGTCACAATCCCAGGGAAGGGCCTTGGCTAAGTCCGGGTGTTTTCAGTCCTTCTGAAGATTCCCACACCTTGTGGACAAATGAAAGGGCTTAGTATTTGGGAGATTTTATTACCAAATCATAAATATTTTATTTACTCAAACCAGTAAGGAAGGAAGAAACAAGCGGGAATTTGGGCAGCTTTCTGAGGAAATCCTTGCCAAAGCCCCATTTGCATTGACTTTGCCCAGCACTCAAAAGCACTTTTGTTTTGTTTTAAATCTTTCATTCTGCTGGAATACAGCCCTCAGGTATGCAGCGCAGATAAACTCATCTGCCAATATCCGGGTTTAAATCTGAGAAACAAATACATCAGTGAACTTGACTGAGGTGACATCTTTCATGCTAGTGTAACTGCTCTGCTGTCTCCAAAGGAACCTCAGCAATGGAATCAATACTAACGCTACCTTTGTGAAGACAAACCTACTGACCCACCACCATTTGGGTGAATGCTTTGAGCGTTCTCTCTGAAGAGGAGAAAACCGGTCGACGCTCACTCTGTTGACTAAAGCCCAGTGTGCCCTTGGGAAGAGCTTGCCAGGATGAAATGAGTAGGCTCTGGCTGGGAAACAGCAATGTAACTGGTTTATGTAGAAATGGAGTCCTTCTTTGACTTTGCCTTCAGAATGGTTCATATTGATGCCACAGAATCAGTAAGACTGGAGTTTCTGTTGTTAGCCTCTGTTTTTTAAATCTATCCTCCACAGAAAAAGGATCCCTATTACACTGTTGGTGAGAATGCAAATTGGTACAACCACTGTGGAAAACAGTATGGGGATTCCTCAGGAAACTAAAAATAGAATTACCATTTGATCCAGCAATCCCACTCCTGGGCATCTATCCAGGGGAAACCATGACTCGAAAAGACACATGTACTCCAGTGTTCATTGCAGCACTCTACACAATAGCCAAGTCATGGAAACAACCTAAATGCCCATCGACAGAGGAGTGGATAGGGAAGATATGGTACATACACACAATGGAATATTACTCAGCCATTGAAAGGAATGAAATAATAACATTTATAACAACATGGACGGACCTAGAAATTATCATGTGAAGTGAAACCAGTCAGACAATTAGACACCAACATCCAATACTACCACTTACATGTGGAAACTAAAAAAAGGACACAGTGAACTTCTTTGCAGAACAGACAATGAGTCACAGACTTTGGAAAACCTATGGTTTCCAAATGAGACAATCTGGGGGGTGGGGGGTATGCACTGAGAGTTTGGGATGGAAATGCTATAAAATTGAGTTGTGATGATTTTTGTACACCCATAATTGTAATAAAATGCTTTAAGTAATGGAAAAAAATAAATATATCCTCTACACACCTTCTGGACTTGCTTTTACTAAAATAAAATGTTATCGTGTCACTCTGTTTAAAAACCCTCAATGGCTTCTCATTGCCTCAAGTACAAAGAGTAATTTCACTTGTGGGGAATTATTACTACAGTTATTGAATTAGTTTCTAATACTGAAAAATCATGAGATTTGACCCCAGTATATATATGAAGGTCTATCTTTTCTTCTTAATTGAGATGTCTGGAAATCCTGAGGCCCTATCCCTACCTAGACTGGAGCTGAGTGGCCACTATCCTCCACTAGGTAGGGCATTCACAATGCTGCTCACCACAGTTCATGCGGTCTCTCCAAACTTATGGCTGCCATTTGCCACTTACTGGGATGCCTATTTAATTTTAAAAAGGCAGAGAAATGTTCTTCTTCATATTCATCAAGTGGGCAAACAATTATGGTAGAAAACAGCAAAAACCAAAGAAAAAAACAACAAAGAAAAACAAAAGAATGGGGAAAAATACTCAGATTCATCACATTTGCCAATTTCTGTGGTGTAAATACTTCCATCGTGCCAGATTTTAAGCTACCAACATGAAATCACTGAATGTGAAGTTGAGAAGAGATGCTAACGATCCACCCTCCAGCACATCACTCTAACAAATACAAAGAAAGGGGTATGTTTCAAAATTAGAAACCAAAAAAAAAAAAAAAAAAAAAGAAAGAGGTTGTCTACATCTTTTCTCACTGTATTAATCCGGCCTGCGCAGACCCATGGGTGTCCAATTTCTGTGAGTGATCAAAGAAAATTCAAACTGCTTTAAGTGGCTTACAGTTCTCTTTACAACCTGATCCCAACCTAAGTTTCTAACATATTTCCTTCCATTACCTATATAACCTAGTCAAATGGGTTCTTGCTAGTCCCTGCACATACCAAGAATTTTAATACATTAACATCTTCATACGTGATATTCCCTGTACTCAGAATGCCATTCTCATCTTCCATATTCTCCATTCATCCTCTCTGAAACTTTCTTGAATGATGCTAAGCAGAGTTAAATACTCTCACCTCTGCTTCAATGTCACTTTGCATTTGGGGTTGTAAACTATGAGCTCTCTGAGGGACTATATCTTATTTATCTGTGTATTCAAAATGCCTAGCATACCCTAGATCTCTGAGAAATGCTGCTGAAACAAGATATAACTGAGCCCTTAAATGAAAGACTGAAGTTCCATTTTGAAAATGTGTATATATATGTAACTCTACTGTAGGGATTTTATTTTTTATCTCCTTTTTCTTGAAATTACCAGCTTTTAAATTTCATAATCATATTACATAAATGCATACTACTGAATGGCAGTCTATATGTTTCCTGATTCTTCTGCCAGTTTTCTATCAGAGTACATGCTGCAGGAGTAAGAGAACTTACAACCTCCAATTGGCCAATTCTCACCACTACCAAGTAGCATATTCTCATAAACACAAACATGGAGACTTCCTTTCCACACACAGCTCTTGAGAGATACAAATTTGGGCATTACCCATCACAAGACCAGCATTTGGGTGTATACAGAACTACTGATTCTAAAGCACCGAGTTCAGATATAATTTAGCTCTAAAAACACAGGAGTCAAACCCAAATAATGACAAATGGGCTGGATGGATGGCTGGAAATGATAGATTCAGGAAGATTTCTTCCTGTCTCAGCTACTATCTTGAAAAACATCTATATCTTACCCATTTATTATTATTTTTTCTAATATATTGCTTAGCCCAGAAGATCTCAAAGTATATGATTTCAGAACTCTCTTGTATGTTTTAAATTACTGAAGACCCATAAAGAGATTTTGTGTATGTAGGTTACATTTATCAGTAACTATTTACTATACTCAAAGCAGAAAATTTTAAACACAAGAATCCACAAGCACACGTATCATTAGCCATCAGAAAGATGATGCCACTAGATATTATATAGCCTCTGGAAAATTCTGCTGCGTAGTTGTGGGAAAAGGAGTATGAAAAATGAACATCAGTCCTGTATTATTATAAAGACAGTCTTGATCTTGAAGATTCCTTAAGGGGATCTTAGGGACTACTAAGAGTCCCTGGACCACACTTCTGATTCACTGACCTAGCTCTTTAGGTTCGCATAAGCATGTTTGTTGAATAAATTAAGTAATGACAGCTTAAGTTTATGGCCAATATTTACTACCACTGTTACATTAACCCAACTGCTTTTAATAAATAATGATCAGAGCCTGCTTGTTTTTGCACTTTTATTGCCATATCAATCAACCAATCAGTTTCGGTTATTAGCCAATAGACGGTAAAATAGAAAACCCTTAGGACAACAAGGAAAACCATGTTATGAAAGGACAATTACCTACCTTGTTTGAAATCTTTGTTTATAATGATGTAAAAGGAGACAGGTGAAAAGTAGGGGAGGGAGAGACATATTTGATGGATTCAGTGAAGGCTGAAATTACATATCTTAACAACCACTAAATCAGAGTTTCCATCACTGCTTTTAGATTCATAGCATTATGAGGTGTCATCTAGAGAGAGAAAGGGTCTAAATGGACCTAGTTACAGTGTTTGTTGTTAAGTTTACAAATGCTACACCTGACACCCTCTCTTATAAAACTTTTATATACAGGCAGACTTGCCTTGGTTTACCTAGTCTTTCCATAGGTCAGGTTCATTTCCCTTTCCGTCTCAAGTTCATTTCAATGTAATAAATGTGCAAATAAAGGCATAAATAAATGACAACAGGCCTCAAGATGCTAAGCATTTTTCTTCTATGTTATTTAATCTGAGACTTAAAATAGAAGGAAATAAATTTTTCTCTAGAAAACTGTATAAATATCCTTAAAATAAGAATTTGAACCTATATACTTCTTAGAATAGCCATTGCTGTCTGGCTTCTGCTTTGAGTGTTCTTTACAATTTTCAGCCTGTGGCCTATTTCATGTAGATTAGAGAGTCAAATAAATCATTCAGTAGAGGACAATCTTAAAATGAGATGTCTGTTGGGGAAATAGCTTTTCCATTTATTAATATTAATTTTTAACGTTACCATATGTTCCACCTCTGAAAGTCAGCGTTCATGATGTACATGTGTTTTTCTAAATAGCTGAAAGAATGATGTGACCCACCCAGTGGTCAGTTTATAGCCTTCCCATTCCCAGTTCTTTATCCTGATTTTAGCTCAATCCCAGGTATGGCCACATTCTGGTAAATCCCTTAAGCAAGAAACACTGCAGCCAATTTAAACAAAAGGCAGGGCGGGAGTGCTGCTGTGGAAGGCAGTTATGCCAATGGGAAAAACGAAATCAACTATTTGCCAATACTCTGTGGCCTGAGGGTTAACGCAGTATCCAAATAGGACTTATAAAATGAGCCTTAAAATTGAAGCATCACAGAAGAGGGAAAAGAAACCACCACCTTAAGGTGATGAAATGTTTTTCTATTTCAGCACTGGGCTGTATCTTCAGAATTTCAGATAAACACAACCTATTAGAAACGCCTCTCATATTGGTGACCAGACTGATATTGGTTATAGATTTAGATACGATTTGCTTTAAATGGATTTATATTTGCATTAAATAAACCCCAGAAAATGACGCTGTGCCTTCAAACCTATTTGCCTTTGTTGGTTGAACATACAGCGGTTGGTAAAATTAGGAGAAAACTTTAAATTGTCAAAGTAGGCAGAGGGTGGCTATCAACTGAGTTTTCAGAAACAACTTTAAATAATCTGTGGAGTTAGACAAAAAGGAACTGCAAAACGTTGTGAGACAGAAATTATTCTGGCATTAGCCCTTCGTAATCTCCATTCTAGCCTCCTCCTTCCTCTAAAAAGATTTCCTGTACAAGTCAGAAGTAGGAAAATAGCCACTGAAAAAGAAGAAAGAAAAAAATGGTACTAAAAAAAGAAAAACTGAATGTTTCTACTAAATAAAACAACTACTGAGGATGATGGCTTTTCTCAGAAGGACATTAAAATAGCTTGTTTAAAAGCAGATGCTGAGTTCCTGTCATGGCTCAGTAGAAGCAAATCTGACCACTATCCATGAGGATGCAAGTTCAATCCCTGGCCTCAGTCAATGGGTTAAGGATCCGGCGCTGCTGTGGCCTCACTCAGTGAGCTGTGGTGTAGATCGGATTCGCGACTCAGATCTGGCATTGCTGTGACTGTGGCCTAGGCCAGCAGCTGCAGCTCCGATTCAACCCCTAGCCTGGGAACCTCCATATGCCATGAGTCTGGCCCTAAGAAGTTAAAAAATAAATAAATTGATTAAAAAATAAAAGAAAATGCTGCACAAAACAAAGTGTCCATTTTTAAGTAGATTTTAAAAAAGCAGATGCGTACAAATACTACCACATGTACTTTGGATGTTTCATATATATTACGTCATCCTCCTGAGTGTTTTTTAGGATTTTTACTAACAGAATAGTAATCTCGGCAGTCATGTATTTTCATCTCTGCTTTGTGATATTTAGTCCTCACACTGATTCTACAAGCTAGATAGCTGGGGTTTGAATGCTGACCTTTCTCCCTTCAAATATTTCATTCTTTCCACTAAGCTACACCGATGCCTAAGCCACTGCCAACTGGATAAGAATACATATGCCTTATTTTCCTCATACCTTTCATATTGGAGCTAATAAGACTCATTCCCCCAGGAAGGGAGGTGGTGACAGGGGGAAGGGGGAAGAGAAGATGTGGCTATTTGTGTAAGATGGATTCTGATGATAACTAAAGTATTGCAATTTCTGGGGCAACAAAGCCAAGACTGGACAAACAAACCTTAACTTTCTCTTTGCTAGAGACACCAAGGACACGTTGTCATTATACCTATCACATTGGGTTTTCTTGTTGAGTGAACTGAGCAAAGACTGTGGTCAGGTGGGATCAGAGTTTTACAGTGGTAAAGAAATTGTGGCTTTTACCATCGGTGAGGAATGGCTGGAAGGTAATGTCTCTCTACGTTCTGACATAGATGAGCAAAAACAAAGACAAAAAAACACCAAAACACTGCATGAAAACCTAGAAGACATGCCAGCATCATATCTACCATGGGGCATGAATCCCATGTGAAAGATCCCCTATCAGATGCCCAATGTAAAGCCACTATTACTATTTGTATTTAGTAAGTGGTCCTATGCCACTTGGTTAACAAACTGTCAGCAGTGCTTAGCAGTTGAGTTGAAAGTCAGGTAGGACTGATTATCCTATCCTAACCCACTGAAATATTAATAATAAATAGATTCATCTGTGTCATTATTATTTTGAGGTATGAAATAATTCTTATTTATCTTCCATGCGAAAGATAAAAAAATTTTAAGTGATCTCCATAAAGATTCTCAATTCAGGCTTCAATGACATTTGAAACTCTTTTAAGGGGTGGCAATAAAAGTCATTCATTTTCAAATTTGTTAAGCATGAAACTCTATATTATAATTGCATTTTCTTACTGAGACACAATAAGTAGAACAGATAAAAGTGGAACTGTTTTGGTGCAGTCTGACTGGGAAGGTGCTGGAGGCCCTCCTCAGTGCTAGTTCCCCCTTCTGACCTCTTTTCATTCTCAAGAATAAGACTTGATGGATCCCTCAGGATTCCATGGAACTCAGTTCTCTAACCTGATCAATTGCATAATTGACTGAATGTTTCCTTTTTTGAATTCAATGAATTTTATTATATTTATAGTTGTACAACCATCATTACAACCCTAATTTTAGAACATTTCCATCCCAAACCCCCAGTCCATCCATCCCCCCTTTCAACCTGTCCCCTCCGGTGACTCAAGTTTTTCAAAGTCTGTTTCTGTTCTGCAAATCAGTTCGGTTGAATCCTTTTTTTAGATTCCACATAAAAGTGATAGCATATGATGCTTGAGAATTTTTTCTTGAAATTGGAAATAAACATTGAGCTATAAATTTAGAGTGATTAATTTTTTAAAAAACAGCAAGAATACCACGATTCATACAGTCCCATGAGTGTTGTCCACTTCAGGGTAGTTCAATTTGGAAACTAGGCATTTACTGCGCTAATGATGATATTGCTTAAAATAGTTTTGGAATGTCTGTTTTGGTATTGTCCCTTACATGTCCTTCTGGATTCTGTATATATTGGCAAAACTTTGTCATTTAAAATTGAATTTGATTTTTTGTAATAGTAAAAATCATTCATAACAAGCATTTTTTATTGCAGTAAATGGCTTGTTAGAGTAACACTATTTACTTATTCATTGTTTTAATAAACTTGGCACGTGACCATAAAACATTAAGATTTGGGGGGCAGGTTAAAAACTACTTTTTTGAAAAGAAAAAAAATCTAGAAGAGATTTAAAAGCAATTTAGTTTGGAATAAGGACAGACTTTTATAAAGTAATCTTTTGAAGATGATAATGTTTTGCAAATGTATAAATTTTTGCTGAACAGCCCCATTTTTAAATAAAGATTTTTAAATATAGAAACAATCTACCACAACAAGTCTTGACAGTTCAGTGTTTCCCATTACAAAGCAAGGGACAGTCTACCAGTTGCTTATTTAATATTAAAGGCTATATAAAAACTAATCAGATAGTTTCTGCATGGAACATTTACAGTCTTGAAAATTTTCTATTTAAAAAAAAAGACATTTGATTGTTTAAAAAAACAGTTACAAGAAGATGAGAAAGAATTTCAGCAAAATTCCTTCCGGTTTGACATTTTTTTAACGTTTTTACTTATGTTATTTAAAAATATTTAATAAAACTTATTTTAAGATAATGACTTTAAGGAGAAATAACACAAAATTTCAGAATAGTCAGCCTGGGAAAGTCTGACTGTGTACTGAGAGGTCACTTTAAGATTCAGATTCAGGAGTTCCCATGGTGGCTCAGAGGTTAACAAACCCGACTAGCATCCATGAGGACGCAGGTTCGATCCCTGGCCTTGCTCAGTAGGTTAAGGATCCAGTGTTGCCGTGAGCTGTGGTGTAGGCTGCAGATGTGGCTCAGATCCCACGTTGCTGTGGCTCTGGCATAGGCCAGTGGCTACAGCTCTGATTAGAACCCTAGCCTGGGAACTTCCATATGCCATGGGTGCAGCCCTAAAAAGAGAAAAAAAAAAAAGATTCAGATTCAGTTAAATGCTCAGAAGTGTCTACCATACATGCACAAATTCTAGGTCATTTAATCATCAAGACAACCTTAAGAGGTATATGCTATTACCTCCACATTAGAACAAAAAAAAAAAAGAAGGAAGACTCAGAGAGGAAAAATAATTTTCCAATAGTCACATTCCAGTAAAACCATCTTTTGGCTCTAAGCCCAACATCCCTCCCATTAGACCATTTCAACTCTAGAAAGGCCACAGTGCTAACTATGTGCAATAAGGGAAAATCAGGGGACATTAGAATCCTAACAGACTAAATGCAAGACCAGGAAGGTTTCAAGATTCAGTTCCTTGGACAGGAAAGGCTGATGGACATGTGACTGGTTTCAGTGAAAGGTACAATCAGTCAACTTATACAAAAAGAGAAAGAGCCAATCACAGCAATAGGACTCACTTTAAGTGGACAGGAGATCTGATGGGGGAAAACAGAATGAAGTCAGGTATGATCCTTGAGATCTAGCCCTTGAAAGGCTTCAGTCTTCTTTTCAAAGACTACTGTTCTCTTTCGAGGAAACAGGCAAAAGGCTGGACCATCATGACTGCTTTCTTATGTCTTGAGTATTTTTAAGGGCAGAACAAAAAAGCTTCATCAAGGCCACATATCCTCCGCAACTGTCTTCTCATTCATCTTTACACTCAACTTTATTCTTAAAAGATTGCCTATTGGTGGGAATTGGTACAGCCACTATGGAAAACAGTATGTAAATTCCTTCAAAAACTAAAAATGGAGCTGCCATATGATCCAGAAATTGCACTCCTGGATATATATCCAAAGAAAACAAAAACACTAACCCTAAAAGATACATGCACTTCAATGTTCACAGCAGCATCATTTACAATAGTCAAGATGTTGAAGCATCCTCAATGCCCATCAACAGAAGATTGGCTTGAGAAGATATGGTGTGTATACATCCATACATCTATATTATAATGGATTAAATGATAAATGGAATATTACTCGGCCATAAACAAGAGTGAAATTTGCAGCAACGTGGATGAATATAGAGAATATTGTGCTTAGCGAAATAAGACAGAGAAAGATAAATACTATATAACTTATAGGTAGAATCTAAAAAATAATACACATGAATTTATATACACAACAGAAACAGACCCAGATATAAAACACAAACTTATGGTTACCAACGGGGAAAGGGATGGGGATGAGAGACAAATTAGAAGAATAGGGTTAACAGATACAAATTAAAAATAAGGACTTACTGTACATCATGGAGAATTAAATCCAATATCTTGTAATAACCTATAATGGAATACAAACTGCAAAAAAACTGAATCATTACGCTGTACATCTAAACCTAACACAATATTGTAAATCAACTATACTTCAATTAAAAAAAACAAAACCTTACCTAGCAGAAGCAAGTCCCTAGTAATGATTCTGGGAAACTCATTAGTGCCAAGGAAGATAAGCCAATGACTTGGTGAAAAACAGTTGAGATAAACTGATCAATGCTAAATTCATAATGGATTACTATAAAACTAATATGTTATAGAGGAAATGCCTCCTCCTTTGATCTTTAAATCATCGAGAGAGAGGAAAAACTAAGTTTTGTTATTCACCTATAATTTAATCATTGTAATTACCAATAATTAATACTTTTACAGATGTGGAATTAAATAAACTTATCCAGATTCACAGAGCCAGTAGCACTGAGACCAGGATTTAGATACATTCTGTCAGTTTCCTATACCCTTTCTCATTAGATTCTTTCTTTCTGCTTCAGACTAAACAAGTATTTCAAGATACACACACACACACACACACACACACACACATACACATTTGGTTGCCAGTATTAGGGGGACAAATCATGGGACTGCATAGCCTTCCGCTGTGATGCAATTTTAAATTCTCATATTTTACTTGCAAATCTTCTGTGAAATGGTTCTGTATACAGTAATTTGCAATGTGCATTTTGGCCTTGGTCTTAATACACAAAAGGTACTGTCAGAAAATCTTCTACAGTGGCATTATCACTAAATGTAGTTGCACATTATATCACTACACCTCACTACACCTTAAGAATGCCACTTATATCACAACCCAAAAGTGAGCGATCAAGGGTATCAATCTGAATTTCTAAGGAAAGCTTGAAGATGCAACTTTATTACAACGCATTCATCATGATAGATTATTTTGTGAATTTGTACTACCTTTTTTTCTTCACTAATTTGTACCAATTAAAAATACTGCCATAGGAGTTTCTTTGTGGTGCAGTGGGTTAAGGATGCAGCATTGTCACAGCAGCAACCCCGATTGTTGCTGTGGTGCAGGTTTGATCCTTGGCTGGGGAACCCCCCCATTCTGTTACTGCCATAAAAGAAAGAAACTCCACCATCATATCATGGTATCTATTTGCTCTTCATGTTAGGAAAGTCTGCTGACGAATCAATGAGGGGAGTCCAAGGATTACATTCTACCCCAAATTTAATCTATTTGGATCTTCTATTCTCTCTCCTCTTTGGCATCTTCACCCAGGTTATACATGACTTCCCTTACTATATGATGTGCAGTCTTCTTTCACAGCTCAAACCACAGTTTAGAACGTTACTTTTTAAGCATAATTCTTCGACTACTACCATTCTCCCTACTAGACGATAAATGCCATAAGGGTACTGACTATACCCCTAGCAAATTCTTGCTCCGTGGCTCGATAAGTAGGTATGTGTTGATAAATAAACTTTAAAAACCTATTCCACAAGGTTTCCGTAAGTTGGGAAAAAAAAAAAAGGATGTTAATGCGAAAGTCCTTTGTAAACCATGGGGGGAAAATGCTTTATAAATGTAAGAGCTTCTTGATCTGCTGGTTCATCTTTTCAGTCAATATTCAAAGTAAGAGGAAGTGATACCACATATACTGTCAGACTGGCAAGTCCCTCAGAGTTTCTGGACCTAATAAAGCTGGCAGTTGGCAAATGCTTCATCTTCTCTGAGGGAGAGAAGGAGGGAGAGAAGTGATTCATCTCTCCTATCACCCCCCCGGGGGGGGGGGTAAGCAATTCACATAATTGCTCCTGTAGGAGGAAAGAGAGAAAGAAAACAATTCCAAAGGCATGAGATTGGTCCTACAGTATCAACCTCTTTGGGGGATTCCTACCACTATTGCTATTTTTATGGGTGGTACTCAGGGCCTATATAATATTCAAAATCCCTGAGGATAGCATGCTATAGAGGGAAATTCTGTAGCCTATGATGTATTTTTTTTTAACCCATCTGTCTAAGCACCCTTGAGTCTGAAATAACTTAATGCCATGTCTTAACGTTAATCTAACTAGGAAAGTCACAAACACTGGCAATAATCACCTTAATCATTCCAGCCTGCATTGTTGAAAGTAGGGCACTCAATCAATCAGAGCTTGGAGGAACGATTGTACACCTGGGGTATGTTTGGAAACTGACTGAAAACTGTGTGAGCAGTAAGCCGTGAAGATTGTACCTCCTGGGTTCCCACCTCTGCTTAACAGTGTCAACCTGGCCAACTTCATGAGCTCTCAATTTTGATCAGGGCTCCTACCCCCCCCGCCCCCCGCCCCTTCAAGAGAACGCAAAGTAGAGTGTAAGAGGTCAGATGGGAGGAAGCAAATGTGTGATCTATTTGCACTGGCACAGTGGAGGGGTCATGATGTTGGAGCCAAGTGGGAGATACCTTTGTGGCTTTCCTAGGTGAGGGAAATTCCCAGAAAAAGCGAACTCTGAATATGTATACGTGGAGGCAGCATGGTTAAGTGTCATGTTGCACATTGAAAGGGCTTTTGCTGAAAACAGACCATGTGTCCCTTTTCCCTATCCAGATGCAAATTGCTTCTGCCAAAAGCTGACTTCATTCCATAAAGAACTGGTACTGCCTGAGTTTCAGAGGATGACAACCAAGGGGCAGTGACCTTCTGTCTGATCTGCATATCAGCTTATCTTGGTGCTGAATAATACATAGTTATATTTAAATATTGTTTAATATTAGACTTGCTAGTGCCTGTTCACTGTGTTAAAATAAGTGATCCCTAAAACAGCGTGGACATCACCCCTAGTGTGAATGCGGTCACGCTGACATTGGGGCTTCTCAGGAAATCTGTAGGAAACTTGGTCTTTGGAAAAGACTTTTCCTAGAATCTGGGACACGTGACTTCATCAACTCTTGATCTTGAGCTTTAAAAGATCTTTGCAATATACGTTGTGGGGAGCCTCAGGGCACTTCATTTTCTTCAAAAACAGTCTCAGTATTAAGAAATGAACTTAATTTTAAGAAGGTTATTTAAAACTTTGACCATGTAAACAGGATTTTTAAAAACCTAATAGACGTCATCCAGATTTCACTGCATAGGCTCTTGGTTTATTAAACACTTTATATGTATCCCCTTCTACACCATTCACTGATTCTAAGTGACAGAAAACATTCAAATGAAGAATAAATTAAAATCTCAGTGTTTCTAAGCACCCAATGTTGAAGTAAAGAAATTGACAAAACCTCTAGATGACGTAAATTATTCCTTTTTTTTTTTTTTCCAAAGAGGTGCTTTCCCATAACTTCAGTGCAATCTTAGACGTTGCCTAGATATCTCTGGAGTAGTAACAACTGCACTGGACTTGGAGCCCAAATACATCAGCAAATCTTTTTTCTGCCCTAAGTGAGGACATGGGTGATTCATTACCTGCAGATGCCAGTTTACTCATCTGCAGGATGAAGGCGTTGGATTAGGTGTTCATCCTGCCTTCTCTCTGTTCCAGCTTTCCTTGGCTCTGAGTATTACCACAGCACTTCTATTAGGTAGGGACTGGAACCAAGATCCCCTTTCAAAGCTTCAACTCTAAAGGACTAGTTCAAGGTCGTATATAGTCAAGGAAGCAGCCAGGCTTTGAAGACATTAGAACTGCTAATGTCTAACTCATGTTTCCTCGCTAGTGAAAGAGTGTTCTGAAAGAAATGCTGCATTCAGATTGATGAGTAACAGAGCCTCTGCAAATAACTTGGTACGATGCAAGACCACTCGAGTTCTAATTTTAGCATCTTTAATAATTATAAGGCAGAATTAAAAGAGGATTTTAAAATTACAGCTGGCGAGAGTGTTTCCAATGGAAATTTTTTGAAATCTAAATCATATTTGGGCAAAATTACTGACATAAGTAAATTAATTCAGCTGAGAGAAAAAAAAATCACACCAAAATATCATTTAATTGCAAAGACAACCAGCACCGTTCTCAAGAAAAACAAACAAATAGCGTATCTCCTAAACCCCAGCACAGACCTTTTTATTTATAAAACTAATTACAACAATGAGATTAAGAGGTTTAAAATGCAGACTGCTGTACCATACTTTGGTAGCACTATAACAGCAATTATATTTAGAAGCTTTTAAATTAAAAATGTAAAAGCCTTGTATTTATCTTTTTAGTTTAATTAGTTGCTAAGTACCATACAGGAGGTTGCATTCATGACACAGGCTGACGGTTGCAAATCAGTACTCTCTAAAGGATTCACAGCAATTCTTTAAATGAGATGTCATAAATGCTCCATAACAATGCATTTAATTTCAATTTAATATAATCACTTTTATATGGTAAATAGTAAAAAACAAATCCAGTGCCTTCACAGGCCTCTAAATTGTCAGTTTGTTTCCCGGTCCTCCCACTGGCCTCTCTGAGAAAACACATATATTATGGGAACACATAAAACTAGCATAGCATGCATTACTCTGATTTGGTAATCCAACTACAAATACTAAATGAAGGATGATTTATCTAAGGTGAATAAAGAATATACAGTTTGTCTAATGAATTGAAAACAGGAAATAATTTTATTGTAAAAGAAAAAGCCAAAGAATGACAACCAAGCCTTAGAGTTTGGCTCACAAGCTTGCCTGACGACAGTAACAATATACAAAGGCCAGTGGTGAGGGCATTTTTTCTTTCTATATGTACTGCCCAGGAGGACATGGCAGCACAAGAGTTAAATCTCACATCCCAAACTTTCCCTACTGCCTCTACTAAGGCAAATACTAGTTCTCCTGAGGTCTTAGTTCTCCCCCTCAAAGTCATCTAAGGGGCTCTACTTTTAAAAAAATAATTACTGCTAATGTGGCAGGTTCACTGCTAGGGGCTTTCTCAGATCTTAACAACCCCTCAATTTATTTATTATTAGCTTGATTTTAAGGGCCTACTGTATAGCACAGAGAACAATATCCAGTCTCCTGGGAGAGACCATGATGAAAAATAATATTAAAAAAGAATATATGTGTGTGTGTGTGTGTGTGTGTGTGTGTGTGTGTAAACAATCACTTTGATGTACAGCAGAAATTGGCACAACACTGTAAATCAACTATAATTTAAAAATTAATAAACAAAAACCACTCAAAAATGTTCCATCTAGAATTAATGCAAACATTTGTATATATAGTCTTCTATGAATATAGATACATTTATAGATTTTTTATAGCTTTGTATTAATGATTATGGTATCAGTGCACATACTGTTTAAAAGCATTTTTTTCACTAAATTTATGTATATAAAGCTTCTCATGTTATTATTCTTCTACATTATCTGTAAACAAAAACTAAAACAGAATAAAATAAAGATGAAGTAATTTAGATTCATGTTAACAATTCTACAGCTAATAAGTTAAAGAATCTATTGTTGAATACAAATCACCTTGATTCCACAGTCCATGCCCTTTTCCAGAACTTATACTGTATCCAAACGATAAGGAATGGTCTCTGTATTCTGCCTCATATCATGCCGTACCTGAATGCTGAAGAGGATGAAACACTTGTTAACCATACTTTGTCATCCTGCCTTTAATATGCCTGGCCATGTGAAGTGTCTGCTTCTCCCCGGCCCAAACTTCCTGAAAGTAGTACCTTTCCTAGCTGCTTCCATGTCCTCATTCTCAATTCTCTGCAGGCTAGACACACACACACACACATTTGCTGAAGTCATTTTCTAATGCCAAAACCAACTGGTACATCCTACTTGGCCTCTTTAGAACATTTGGCACTGACAACAATTCCTTCCTCATGAAAGGTTTCTCCACTGGTTTCTAGAGTGTCTCCTTCCTCTCTGGCAGCCCCGTCTCGGTTTTCCCTGCAGGCGCCTCTTCTTCCATCCACTCCTAAAATTCTTCGGCTCCTGAATTCAGTTCCTAGACCAGGTATGATTACATATTCAACTTGAGAGATATCAACTAAATGCTTGAGGAATATCAACTAAATGCTGTGATTTTTCCGGGAGAATATTCTCCATGGCTCTTTCATGTCTTGTGAAGTAAGGCACTGAACACCCTGTATCTGAAGTTATCATTTTAATAGAGAACAGCCTTGGGACATAGAGTATCTCTTTCTGGTTAAAAAGACATGCCCATTATAAAAGATTTGAATTCTCCAAACTCAGATTCCCACTCCTATAATGAAACCCACGGAATATACAGGGGCCATCTGGGCCCCTTTGAATCACCCTGAGGGGATCGGGGCTATGAGACGCCATACAAACCTTGATGATACTCTGGTTAATGCTATTGCTATGAATAAACTGTCCTTCATTTTAACCCAGGAGTTTCATATCTCCTAGCAGCATCCACGGTGCATGGAATTATGGCATGTTAACTCATTAATCTGAAAGTAGGTTAAACTATCAGGCCCTTCACAATTCTTATCAATTCCTTGTACTGGTTAGAATACCGTGGATTATAAAAGAAAGAAAGAAGGAATGAAAATATATATAAATATATATACATATATATATATATTCTTTTGAGAAAGAGGAAGGAAAGAAGGAAGGATGGGAGAGAGGGAGGGAGAGAGGGATGAGGGAGAAAAGTAGATGGTAAGATAGCCTTTGGAGAAGGTGCTAGATTGGTTTAGACAAACAGGTCCCACTGCTAAAGCCTGAAGTAGTGTCATCTTCCTCTAAAGAACATGGACTGGATGGGAAAGCCACTGAAATACAACCCGATCACTGTTACAGAGGGAGGAAGGGGCAATTAATGCTGAGTAAGCAATTATCAAATGTTCTTTGCATTTCCAAACTCTATTCCTGACTTTACCTGCATCTGAACCAATATTTTCAGTTGCTTCTTGGAATATCTCTACCTGGCTGTCCCATAGGCACCTGGAACTCAATGTGTCTCTCCTCATTCCCTCCTTTTTCTCTGAATCATCTGTTTGGTAAGTAGCACAATTATTCACACAATCAGCCAACCTCTGAATGTGAAAGTCATCATAATTTCTGCATGTTTCCTATCCCTATGTCTAATGAATGACTAACTCCATTTGTTTCTATTTCTACGGAATTCTTTGAATTATCCACTTTTTTTTTTTTTTTACATTCTACTAGGATGTTCTTGATTCAAGCCATCACTGTCCTCTCCTGTGTTACCACAATGTCACCCTAACTGGCATTTCTGCTTTCGATTTTGCCTGTCCCTAAACTATTAGCCACATTAAAGCTGGATTTATTTTGGAAAATCTTAAATTGTCTGAAATGCTCCCCAGGTCATTAGATTAAAAACAAACTCCCTAATGTGGCCCTTTAGGATCTAGTTCTATACCTTTTCTACTATAGTCACTCTCTACAAAAGTTTTTTAAATATTCTCACTCATGATAATTTGGCTCAGGCTGTCCCCTCTGTAGGAAATACCTTCCCTTCCAACAAAGTCTGAGTAACTCCCACCTCTTTAGACTCAAGACTGAATTCAAGCTTAAAACAGCACTTTGCTGTCTCACTCCAGCTGAAGCTGAGCTTAGGGGCTTCTTTTCTGGACCTTTGCTGTCTGAGCCTATTAACTCCCAGCACATACTTCTATTATAGTGCTGACATCCCTGTATTATCATCAGTGACTTTTTTCCCATCTCTCTTTTCTAAGAGACTGTGAGGTTCTTGATGGTAGGAGTCTATTTGAGCATCCATCATCCAGCATGGTGGCTGACCCAGAATGGAGACTCATTGACAATGAATGCTAAATGAACAAATGGTGTTTTACCAGGGCATTCAGAGTTGAAACTTAGTTTTGTAGCATAACCATACTAGTGATCTGCAATGCCCATGTCACACCAGCTGCTAAACCTTTTGAATATCACTCCTTATGCATGGGTCTTATCCCTGTGCAAGTCACTTGACATGTAGAATTGCTAATGCCATATACTGACAACTCGTATTAGTAGCTAATTCTAGTGATTGATCCTTGGCTTTGCCAAACATATTACTGATGTAGATATGTAATTTTCATGCAGTCAAGATTGTGCTCTATTGTTTCAACTACAACAATCAGCTGGAGTTTGCCAACTGGAATAATTAGCATTTTGCTAACATGAAGAAGGGAAGTGGCTTATCGATCTGACAAGCAGATGTACTAAAGGGGACCCAGAAACACCACTACCACTATCTATGTACTAACCATCACTCATTCCTCTAAGACAGTCCTATTAACTTTAGAATATATGTCTACTTATCTCTTTGCTACTCATAAATTAATATAAAAAATAATAATAATAACAATAACTAATATTTACTGTACCTCTACTAGGTACCAGTTACAGTGCTTAACACTTCATAGTCACATCATTTCCTTTAATTCTTTTTTAATTCTCTCAGCATGACTGTGTATCTCATTACCTGTGTTCACCAGTGTACTGGTCTTAACGCTATGTGAAAAATCGCCACAAAATCAGTGGCTTAAAAAAAACACACATTCTGTAAGTCAAAGAGCCTCACGGTCCTCTTTTAAGCTTGAAACTAAAACTCACGGAGGTTGGCAAGAAAACTCCCTCACACTTTCGAACTCTGATTTCTCTGTAGCTCACCTCTAGCTCCTTATTTAAAGAGCTAAAGAGATGAGGTCAGGCCCATCTATATAATTTCCCCTTTGATTAACTTAAGGTCTACTGATGGAAACCTTAGTTAACATCTGCAAAATCTCCTTTGCTATGTCATGTGACACAACCACAGGAGTGATGCCTCATCCTGTTCACAGGTTCTGCCCATACTTAGCACAAAGAAATTATAAAAGAGAGGTTACCAAGGGTCATCTTATAATTCTGCTTACCACAACTAGTGAGGAACCAGCTCATTAGAGAAGTTACACTACTTGGCCAAGGCCAAACATATAGGGAGTGCAGAGCCAGAGGCCAAAACTAAACACATACTATTCAAAACTAATTACTCTGATGTATTTCTGACCCCAAAGGAAGCAGAGTTTTGATGATTAAGGTGGAATATATGAATCTTTGCCCCTTCACATCAGTTTGCTTACTTTTAGAAAAGGGTTAGTTTCCTCATTTTTATGAAAAGTCCTTTTAAATATCAACATTAAGTTAACTTCATTTTATGCGCAGCTGCTAGAATATTTTTTGGAAAGTACAGCTTTTATCCAATCACTCCTCAGCTCAAAATCTTTCAGTAGCTTTCTCCCTTTTGCCATATCAAATCCAAACAGTCTGATCCCAACCCTACATTTCCATCTTTAATTCAGCTCCTTCCTATCATGCATTTCACTGGACTTTCTCAGCCGTATTCACTATGGCCCAGTGGAGGCACATATTGTTTCTCTGGCCTATGATATTTCCTCCTTCATACTCCTTAAAACCTCATCTTCAGTCACTTCTAAGAAACCTCTCCCAATTCTTGCTGCATACACTGATCCTCCCCTTCTAAGAATTCCTATTACACTTAAAGTCAATCGCACATGTGTAAGCATTTGATTATTCTCTTAATTTTTCATGGATATCTGCTGTTTCTCTAACTAGTTCATAAATTGCTTTGGGCAAGACAAAGCTGTTCTTCTTCAGCAATCTCCACATTCCTGAGAACAGTAGAAAAGTCACATTGTAGACACTCAACACATATAGGTTGATTGATGGAGTTTTCCCAAGTTGGATTTTTCCTTCTCAACCAAGAGAATTTACCCAGTGTTTGGAAAGCAGTTCAGCTCATCCAAAGATGCAAACTGTTGTTGTTATGCATTCAGTTTGGTTTTGGACATCAGTACCAGGAATCTGTATGGCCGCATGCCTTCTCATTCTGGAATAGGCTATTTCTACCCTGGGGCTAACGGCACCCACCCAAGCTTACAGAACAGACTTCTCTGACATTCCTTTTGCTTGCCTGTTGCTCCCACCAATTACTCCCAGAGCTTTATTTTGATTAGGAATAAGAAGACATGATATTTGAGGATTTAGGTTTAAGTTTATGTGCAAAGTTAAAACAGAACATCTAAATTTGTTTGCTTTCTCAACAAAAATATTAGGAAATGCAGTGATACAAAATGTTCAAGAGTGGCGAGAAGAGGTATGAAGGAAAAAAACAATGAAAACTATTGTATACAATGCTGGATTTTGAATTGATTTTAGCATCTTGGAAATAAGCTTAGTATTTGTGAGAGAGTTAAAGAAATGGCTACACCCAGTTTCCATTTATCATATTTCCCCCACGAAAACTATAGTTTCATTAATTTATTTGTGATAACATGAAAAAGAAAATATTCTTCATGTCTTTGGGTAAACCACAGCAATCAGAAATGACTGATATGAAATGAAAGGCTTCTTTCTGCCAAGCCAGGAAGAGAAACAGAACTGTATTACTATGGTTTTCTAAACCATCCTTAGAACTTTTCCCAGTCCTCCTCCCCCAGGATGGCCAGTGAGAGCATCAGTAGACTAATAACAAAAAAGAAATGAGTTTCTTACTCACCAGGGTTCAGGGATTCAATGTCACTCCGAGCTAGAATAATGAAAATAACTTAATATTTTATTGGTTTTCTCTACAACCACAAAAGCAAGTAATGCATATAGTCCAGGACTTCTGTTTAACATGAAGGCAAAACACATCCAACCCCTGCCTCACATATCAGATTAAAACCTTCAACTGAATTCACCACAGACATTTCTATTTGTTTTTCTTTCACTGAGCATAGCGTGGCTCTTTCATTTCTCAGCTCTGGAATGCTGCTCTCCCCTAAGCTACCTGATCTAATGTATCAGTTCTAATTCCGGGTTTTCGTACAGACACACCAGGCTGCATCTGTGGAGGTCAGGTGGAAGAGTCACACCCTCGACCTCTTAACATGGAAATTGGTCTTGGCCTTGGGGAGACAGTGGACAGAACAACAGCCAACAGTGATTCTCATGTTTCTAGGACAACCATCATCAGTAGACACAAAGGAGGTTAGGTGTTTCATTCCTTCTTCCTGGTCACTTACCAAATATAACCAAGTGATTTAAAAGGATAAAGAGTGAACATTTATTAAGCAGGACCAATGATAGAAGCTTTAGTTCCACAAATGCTTCAGGGAAGTATTAATATCAACAATCCAGAGATGAGAAAATTAACCCTAACAGAGGACTTAATAACATAGGTAATAAAGATTGGTGCCAAAAATTCAAATCAGCCAAAGATGCTTTGGTTTCTACCATGCCACACGTCCAACTTTCACTGGCTTACCGCTATTTTAATGCTGAGCTGTGCCGAGATGTAAGGAACATTCAGCAAAACCAAAGCAAAAGCAGTATTTTTGAGAGTTAAATAGTCTCAGCATGCTAATGAGTTCCCTTAGTCTAGTGTCAGCAAAATAACACTGTTAGAAAAATTATTCACTAACTCATCTGTCTGACACAAAGTCCCTTTTTAATTTCCCCCTCACTGAGTTCTGAAAAAAAAACAAAAAAAAAAAAGAGTGCTCAGATACAAGTGTCATTCCTAGTCTTCCCAACTTTTGATTTTATTTTTTAGCTCTTTTCTGTGTCTACTTCTATTTATTTCTATGACGCCTATCACCATGGTGTCTAAAGTCTCCAGACAAACACATTAAGCTAAAACAAAACATATGAGAGAATTGAAAAGAAAAGCTTCCCAGATTGCTCTCCTCTGGAGCTAAGTTTTGTTGATTTAGAGATAACTGAATGAGTTGTGAAACCCTGGGGCTACACTGGCAGTCTTAGGAATGGGCTTTGATGGCAATTTGCTATTATTTAGCCATGAAAATGATGATGTACCTTCAACCATTTGGGGAATAAAAGTAGAGTAAAGGAAACCCAAGAGAATAAGACACAGATGGTAACCCATTTTGATCTTATGAGATTCTTCATCCCTGAGAATAAGATCTTATACCCCAAATATACCAGAGTGAAAACAAGGTGTGAAAGTGTGGTACTTTTCTGCTGTTTTCTCTGTTCCATTTCGGTTTGCTTAGCCAAGGCATCCCACAATGGCTCTAAACATGCAGAGCCCACAGAAAATTGTCACTGCAGAAATAAACTAGTCCAAAGGATCAGGCCATGGAAATGGAGTCTACCTAACTCTGGTGCGGTTACTTTGTTTTATTTTTTTTAATTTTTTTAATGATTTTTATTTTTTCCATTATAGTTGGTTTACACTGTTCTGTTAATTTTTTAGTCACTTGGTTTTCAACAACATAAGTAGAGAGGTGAAACAATGGCATTGGAATTTGTGATTAGAGAGAATGAACATTCTATAGAAAAACATTGCTATATAATATTTTACAAATACTCTTAAAGTCTTGTCTTTTAAAATTTTCTATCACCTCCCTCCCACCTGCTTCACCAAACAGGGAGCCAGCATACACACCACACATACACACCACACACACATACACATACACACACACACACACACACACACACACACACACACACACATTATTAAGGCTCATTTATTTGAGGGGATCACAGTCACAACACCACTCCATTGGCTGCTTTGTAAAGACACATCTACAAGATCAAGGCAGAAATGTTCAGCATTCAGACTGACACAACAACCCTGGTGTCTGAGCCCAGGGCATGCAATGGGCTAATGATCTTTCTAAAACACAAAGCTCATTGTGCATTTTCAATGGCTTTTCTTTTTTAACATCAAAAGTAAAGTCTTCAGTGTTACTGAAAGGTCTTATGTGATCTGGCTTCAGCCCCATGGCCTCTTCTGAAGCCTCTCTCCCAGCTTCCCTCACTCCAGACATACCAGCTTCTGTGCGGGCCCCTGGATAGGCCAAGCTCTCCTCACCTCATACCCTCTGGCTGGAAAGTTCTTCCTTTCTCTCTGAAGTTGCCTTTGAAAAATATTTTAAGTAGTGCGTATTGACTTTTCTGATTATTCATTCACGTGTAATGAATGCTCTCAAATAAAATTTAGAAAACACTGAAGAGTTTAAAGAAAAAAAAGTGAAGATAACAAACAGGTTCACAATCCAGTGACATTCTCCATTTTTGATGTGTTTCTTTTTCCCTGGGAACTTATTTCTTAATACAAATTGTGATCGCCTTGTGTTTGTAATATTTTCTAGTGTGTCAGAAGAAAATTATTTCTTTTTTAGTTCTACTAATAATTACTTTCAAATTTTTTGGAAATACTCTTTAATACGTATTTCCTGAATGAGCAAAATCAGATATAAAGTATTTCTGAGTAACTCCTTCCCACATTTCTCTTACTACCCATCCTATATGCTACCCTGTCTCCTGGTTTTGCAGACCTCGATTTTTTAAATTAACATCTATACTATGAATTTTCTTTTTAATAATATTATTTTTATTCATACATGAGCTAACTGTATAAAAATCATTTAGAAATCTATATTTTAACTAATTTCATGTTCACTAGTTCCTCAACTTCCTCTTTCTTGAGTTCTTTATTTTGGATCTTTCTCAGTCATCTGATCTATAATATCAGGTAACATTTTAGTTATAGTACCTAAATAATATATATACTATCAGCCTTAGATAGCTGAAAAAGTCCTTATCTTTGCAATAGAAATAAAATATCTCGTTTCACGTTTTCAAATTTAAAGCATAATTATCTTTCTTCAGATTTATATAGACTTTGCTTTGTGTCTTAGCTAAGGTGTTATGGCGGAAAGAAATGAAATCAGCCCGAATTTCTTCCTTTCTGCTTTTGTTGTCAAAGGAACTTTCCTTTATGATGATAGATCAAAAATGTTTTATCTGAATGTATCTTACTGTGGTTTCCTTTTTTTTTAGAATTTCATCCAAAATAAAATGAGATTTGTCAAACTCCATAATTTGGAAATATTCCCTTTCCTGGAAGTTTTATTTAATTATAACTTTTCCTATGTATATTATCTCAATTGTTTCAACTTTTTTCTTCTGGGAAATTTAATCTTTAAATTGAATCTCCATTGCATTTGCTAGTCTATGCTGTTCTCACTCACTCCTCTTATCACTTTTTCTCCCCTCCACTGCTTAGAAGAAATTCTGAAATGTATTCTCTGCATCAGAGATTCATTTTCCACAATATCTATTCTGCTCTTTATCAATTAGTATACAAATACTGTTACCACCTTTTCAGTTTTCTTAGTAAAATTCCTTATACAACTATATCCCTTTCCTCCTTGGCTTATAATACTTCATTCCCACCTGTTTCCCTTTACAGATGTGTGTGTGTGTGTGTGTGTGTGTGTGTGTGTGTGTGTGTGTGTGTGTTTGGCTGTACTGTGCAGTGGTATGAAATCTCAGTTCCCAGATCAGGGATTGAACCTAGTCCACAGCAGTGAATGCCAAAATCCTAACAACTAGACAACCAGGGAACTCCCTCTCTGTGTTTTTCACATAAAGATCCCGTCTTCTTAAATCCTATTAGGAGATTAATATGTGCAATCATTGACGCCTAGTAGGCTTTATCTAGAATTGCTTAGAGCCTTCACTGCCTCTTTAACTCTCTGAAGAGCCAGCATACATACAAACTAGAATCACAGATTAGTGTTAATATTCCTTTTCCTGAATCTTCCTTCTTTTCCTTTGTATTCCACATTTGTCACACCAGTGACAAGATCCCCACCCAACCAACATACATCCACAGTGTATGACAAACTGGTTTTAAGGAGTCAAAGTCACCAACTGGATGTACAAACGGAATTGCTAATTTAGGAAGCTTAATGCTAAGTGAAATAAAGCAAACACAAAAGAACAAGTATTGGTTAATTATATAAATACAAATATAAACATATTCTGTAGCTTCCAGCTAGATACAAAATATTGCATATCTACAACTAGAAGCATACAGTGCGGTCAGATGCAATGTAATTCTCTGTTTCTCACTGGGCTTAGTTCAAATGGGTTCATCAATTGCATTTTCAATTCATTCCAGTGATCATATACTTCATGATAATTTCTCCAAGAAGTTTTGGCAATAGATTTGCTGTCAATCTTAGTTTCAAATTCCCTTTTCTTTTTTATGTTTGGTTCTTTTCTGAAAAACAACAATTATATTATTGGGAAATTTGGAGATATTTCAATAGAGTACTAGCTAGGTGACATTTTAAAATTAGAAATATTTTGTGAGATTTAAAAAAATAACTAGGGTTACTCTTCGCTGAGAAGTTCAAAGCAAATAATCCAGTCCTATTCATGTGTGCACATTTTTTTTCTGTATAATATAATAATAATATCCTTTCTGTGTTTCTTCCTGCAAAATTAGAATCCCCTTCATTTAAAATGTATAGTATTATAGAGTGGGTTTTAAATGTTCCTTGTGTCCTTTTAAATATGTTTTAAAAGTTATATTCTGGTACCAGTTAAAATGAGGCTACCTCAAAGTCTTTGTACAGGGAATCTGCATCAGATTTTCTCAGGATAATTGAGGAAAAAATATATACTGGTCTCTTTCTTCCATTCCTCTAAAAAAACACTGGTTACACATTCAGATTATAACCAAGGAAACCACAAGCCACTTGGCAGTCTCATATTGTAACAGCAGACTAAATATCTAGGAGAAAATAAAGGTTCAAAGTGTACGTGTAAAAGAGGAAATAAATGCCAAAAGATGAGATAAGTGCACAAAACAGTACCCAGGAGGAAGAAAGAAAGTGAAGATGGCAGAATAGACAGAGTACCAGATTTGAAATCTAAAGACTTAAACTCATGCATCCATACCTCCTAGTAATAAGGTCAACTGAAGGAGTCGTTTAATCTCTCTAAGCCTCACAGTTTTAATCCTATAAAAGGGTTCACTATAATATTTATTTCTAATGGTTATTATCACAGTGAAAATATAATCATGACCTTCCTTACAATAAAATGTTATTCAAAACTACGTCAAAATGAAGTATGAGGATGCTACAATATGAATGAGCCTTGAAAACATTATGCTAAGTTAAAGAAGCCAGATACAAAACGACCAATATCATATGACTCCACTCATAAAATATCTAGAATAGGCAAGTTCATGGAGACAGAAAGTAGATTAGAGGTAACTAAGGTCTGGAGGGAGCAGAGAATGGAGAGTTATTCCTTAATGGTTGCAGCGTCTCTGGTGTGACTTATAAAAAAATTGGAAGTGGAAAGTGGTAATGGTTGCATAACACTGAATGTTATTAGTGCGACATTTTTATTACACTTAAAAATGATTAAAACAGCAAATTTTGTGTTATACCTATTTTAGCACAATAATTTTTTCAATGCAAGGTTTTGTTATTTTTTATGTATTCTTTAAACCATTTGTGATATCATTTTGTTTAAAAACTGATAAATTGAGGGTGATTTGCAGTCATTGTATGACTATTATGAACAAACTAAATCAATTAATATAAACATCATGAACACACATTTATGTGACGCTTACGTATGGGGACTAGTCACCATGACTACCAGGATACTTGAGAGTAATTGCTCACCCACTTAAAGGATAATCCCATCTATCATTTTAAAATGAGTTTTTGGGATGTGCCTTATGATTCTCCTGCAGTAAAGAGATACATATGACGATTTATTTCATAACTACTCCATATGTGAGCATCCCTCTCATGAAAATGAATGCTATAATATATATTTTCACCACTCAGGAAGCATGAATCATTAGAACATAAATAAATTTTCCCATTTCAAAATTCACTCATGATCCCAAGAGTTGCTGCTTCCACCTGAATTCCCCATCCTGTCTGAAGGTTACAGCTTTCCCCCGGTTTCATCAAAGCAGCTGGACCTCATGGAACCTGGGAAACAATAGTCTGACTTTCCATGTTGGCTCCTCTCCCCCACGATCCAGCATCATCCCATTTTCACTTTAGCTTTCGTGAAGCAATCTCATTCCCAATGGGAGTGACTGAGATCACCATCCCATTCCCCATAGTTAAACCTATCAACAGCTTCATGATAAATGCACTCACTGCACCAAATACAAAATTGAGATGACTTCAGACTAAGACCTTAGCAGAAAAGAAAGTCAGAGTTAATTCCCCAAACTGTAATAATTTTCATTTGTTGAATATTTTATCTCAGATGAATCATTTTATTTGTTGTAGCCACTTTCTTCTTAGTTTGATAAGTTAATTTAAACTGTATTAGTCCAATTTGAGCTGAATTACTGGGGGTTTTGTAATTGCTGTCTTGGTTCTAAAATTATCTTGCAAATGACGTCTCTTATATTGAATTTAAATCAGCAAGTATTTTGGAGAATCGCATTATGTAGAGAGCATGAGAATGCTCTATGAGATGCTATTATAGCAAAGCTGGAAATAATAGCACCGATTCCTTGACCCTAAAGATTTAGGATCTAGGGAGGAAGAAATTATGCATATACTCACACATAAGTCAACTTTAAGTTTCCGCTTAAATGTATTTATTTTGCAGAATTAGGAAATTCTTAGAGAAAGAAGTGGCATTGATGATGGGTTTTGAGGGAACATGAGAATATTTATTATTGCATATTTAATCTATGAAACATAAAGGTCCTCAAAGGTAAGGATTATCTTAGTTATTTGTGTATCCTGGAGCCAATAAAATTGTTGAGACAGGATCATAAAGATATCTTGACTGGAACAAATACTTTGAGATTGTGCTTATTTGGGAAATACGTTCCTAAGTCACAAGGATTTTTATCAGCACTTATTTACACTATTTCATATTCCTTTCACAAGATTGATCCAGGGACTTAGAAGCTGAAACATAATCAGAGTTGAATGGGACTGGAGAGTACCACCTAGATAGAGTTGGAAGTCAGGTATTTGAATTCCAGCTCTACTTATTTAGCCAGGTGAACCTGAATGAGGTATTCGGTCTTTCTCAGCTTCCAACTCATCCACCGAGATTAGAAATAACAAAAAGTGGCAAACAGGATTTGAGGACAATTAAATAAAATACTAAGCTTTTCACAAAGTAGGAATTTAAAATAGGTTAGATGAAGTGGAATTGGACTCTGCAAGACTCAGGTTTCTAAAATGACCTTTTATTTATTAATAATAATAGCACATATGTGTTGAAATTTTTTTTGTTTTTTCTTTTTAGGGCTGCTCCTGTGGCATATGGAAGTTCGCAGGCTAGGGGTCAAATCAGAGCTGCAGCTGCCCTGCCAGACTACACCACCGCAACAGCAACATGAGATCTGAGCTGCATCTGTGACCTAAGCCGCAGCTTGTGGCAATGCCGGATCCTTAACCCACTGAGCGAGGCGAGGGATGGAACTTGCATCCATGTAGATACCAGTCAGGTTCTTAAACTGCTAAGCCACGATGGGAACTACTGTCCATCAATATCAAAAATACTATACTCCACATAGGGTCTCATTAATCTTCAGACCAATAGCAACTCTGAGAAGTAGAGACAAAGAAACAGATTTTGTGGGATTCACTTGCTTGCCTAAGCCTGAGGTAGAAGAGATAGCCTTTGAGCCCTTATGATCTGCCTCCAGAATTTTTGTAATTAATTGTAAAATGAACAATTGCAAACTTCTGAAGCTAGTAAGAACACAACTTTTAAATTTGTTTTCTGTGAGGGAAGATATTTTTCCTCCTTGCCTCCTGAAGGGTATACTACTATCTTTCCCTTTAAAAGTTGTTCTTGCTTTCTTTGAAAAAACTTCAGGTCTGCCCTTCACCCCATCACTGTTTCCTCTGTTGGGAAGAAGATTCATCTGGTTAGTAAGGTTGAGGAATAATGGGAGTTCCCTTCGTGGCTCAGTGGTTAACGAATCCGACTAAGAACCATGAGGTTGCGGCTTCGATCCCTGGCCTTGCTCAGTGGGTTAAGTATCTGGCGTTGCCGTGAGCTGTGGTGAAGGTCACAGACGCGGCTCGGATCCCGCGTTGCTGTGGCTGTGGCGAAGGCCAGCAGCTACAGCTCCTGTTAGACACCTAGCCTGGGAACCTCCATATGCCACAGGTGTACATAAGAGGCAAAAGACAAAAAAAAAAAAAAAAGATTGAGGAATAAGGGTGAAGGCCAGACAGGTGGCTAATGCAGCCCCATCTCCTCCACATGACCTTGCCCAGTGTGTTCTGCCTCCACCCAGCAGGCTGGTTGTTGCCCTGCTGCTCTGTAACTAGGTAAGGTCCAGTCAAGAACGGAGTAGAGAACCAGTGTTTAGTCTTGCCCCCAAGCCGCATGAAATAATTCTAATACCTTGATGACTATAGAATTCCATGTGTATTTATCAGTCAGTTCAACATCTGGAGTAAAGGTATGATTAGTAATTAATATCAAATTTCAACACCTGTTAAATTTGGCCAGTTACATGGACATTTTAAACTCCTCTTGGAGAACGGACCAAATTGGATGAATGAACTTTTTGTATCCAGAATCCATTTTTATCTCTTTCTCAAAGTATATCTTATGAAATATAGATATGGGTAAAATATGGTCTGAGTACAATTAAATTGTCATTGAAGAAAAAAAGTCAAGAGAACTTGAGTTAATGATGCCTCACATCAGAAAGCGGGGGAGGAGATTTAAGATGAAGAGAGTCACTGGATCGCCAATCCTAGTTCTACATTATCAGATATTCAATTATCTACTCTTTAAGTCACCTAACACCACTAAGCCTCAGTTTCATCTATAAAAGTGAATAGTATTTCATATAGGATTGATCTGTGAATCAAATATATAAGGGTAAACAACTTACATCACGTTTAATATGCAATGAGTACTCAGTGGTAGTTCGTGCTATTACTATAATATTATCATTATCATCATGATTTAATAAATTAACCAGTTAATGATTTTTCCCATAGATAACATAATAAAGGAAATTAATTTAAAATTTGGTAAGAAAGAACTCTATAAAAAAGAATGAGTTTTTAAGCTGAAAAATGTGTCAAGCATTTTAACACATGTGTTTTTGAGTTGTTATTCGTCAAGCTCATTCAAAACCGGATCAATAAGACACCATTTTTTTTGGATTATTTAAGCAGGGGCAGGAGTATTTGCCCATGATCTCTCCAATTAGAAGAAAGATATTATGACTTTATACAATGCTGATCATACAGGAAATTTTTGTTTTGTTTTGTCATAATTGATAAAGGAACAGATGCCATTTCTAGATCACAATTTATGTTATATTCCAATAAATTTTTTGTCTTTCCTCCCAAAACATTTTGATTGTTGAATCATGTTTATAACCTTTCTCAACATCCAATCGCCACTGTTACTACTCCACTCTCAACTGTGGCCAACTTCATATTTAGAAGTTAAATAACGGTCACTACCTTGGCTCATAATTACTGAGACTTGGTTGCTAAGAAATATTGCTTTGAGGGAATATTTCTGGTACCTTTTATGTTTTTTTTGTTTTTGTTTTTTGTTTGTTTGGGGTTTTTTTTTTTTTTTTTTTTTTTTTTTGGGCTGCACCCGCGGCATATGAAGGTTCCCAGGCTAGGGGTCGAATCAGAGCTACAGCTGCCGGCCTACGCCACAGCCACAGCAAAGCCCCATCCAAGTCGTGTCTGCAAACTATGCCACAGCTCACAGCAATGCCAGATTGTTAACCCACTGAGCAAGGCCGGGGATCGAACCCGCAACCTCATGGTTCCTAGTCGAATTCGTTAACTGAGAACTCCTGGTACCTTTTATGTTTATGTTGACCCTTAAGATTAATGCCAAGCACGATATGTTTCCAGTTGGTGACTAAAATAAAATCCACTGCAAAAGAAAGCAATCAGAAACTATTCTCGTTTTCAGCTAGTACAAGGTGAACTTGTATTTCTCCTTATTCCATGTTAATACCTGTTTGAAGCTGCACAGTGAATTCCATAATTGAGACATTCAGAACCAGGCATTTTAAATAATAACATGTAGCAGCTGTCAAGGTAACAAGGTAAGGATACTGGGGAATTTTTTTTTTTAAGTAAAAGGAAACACGGACATTCTTATTTATTATTGTTGATATCATGTTTTTGCTTTATGCCTTGTCCTGACCCCACAGAATGCAAAACGTGGGACATTTCCGGTTGGTAACTATAATAAAATCTCTTCTCAGACCTCAAAGGGAGCAATCTGAAAATCTTTGGTATTCCTTAACACTCTATAATATGAGCGCATTCTTTTAGCATGTGTGTCTATAAAATTTTAGCTGAATTAGAGGACAGGCAGGTAAAAGCTTTCTTAGAAGATAATTCCACAGGTCTAAAAACTGAATAAGATGGTAATTGAACAGATCCATTAAGCATTACATAATCTGAATTTTTATCAAAATCAAACCTTGGGCAAAATTTCAAACTATCTGGAGAAAAGTTAGTGAGTACTCATGTGTCTATTTTTCTACATAATTTTAAGGAAAACTTGCATAGCACTTTCTGTGTGCCAGGCCCCGTTGGTGTTTTGTACCCATTTAACTCATTAGATCTTCAGAATAACCCTGTGGATTAGGATCTATAATTATCCTCACTTTTTAGATGGGGAAACTGAGTAATGAAGATTAAGTAACACAATCATGATGCAAGCTAGGAAATGCCGAAACTACAATTTAAATCGAGCAAGGTTTCTTTCAAGGTCCTTACTCTTGATCATGCAGTTTCTCTTCTTGTATGAAGGTCTGGAGTCCTTTGTTTTCTAAGAATAAGTCTAACGAAAGTAGAAATGTATTCTAGTCTCCCACCTTTGTGGGATGTGATGGCAGAATGCATGGGCTCCCCACTGGGAGAACTGTGGAAGAAGAGTGTGCTTTCCTCCCTGGTTTCGGAATATGTTCAGTTTCACCCTTTGGAGCTAGAAGAGAAGAACTGAGCTGATTGGGTCTTTGGGGACAACTTTTATTTTACCAGCTTTAGCAGAGCTGGCTTCTGCACCTTCAAAAGCACGTCAGACTCACAGGCAGCCTCAGCTTGGGTGTTTTAAAACACTACCACCGACTGAGAGAAAGTCATGTTTGCTATCTATGCTGTCTCGCAGTAACACAAGATATCCTGGGGCCAGTGACAAATGCTTTTATATGCCATAATAATGCAGTTTGTCTGGTCTTAGTCAAAGAAATATGGACAATGGAATTAATCATACACTTCAGAGTGAAAATAAAATAGCTCATAAGAACAAACAAAAGAGAACAAATGAAATGCAAATAAATTTAAGACAACTGTCTTCCTGAGCTTTACTCCTCATATTGTTAAAACAACTCCCAAAGTACTAGGTTTAAAACTAATATTATACAATTTTAGTGAATAAATAAGCATGCTACCTGTAAGTACTAAAGAACTTACAGAAATTATTCTAAACATAAAGACCATAGTCACTCACATTAGTGAGTCCAAATTAAAATATTTTTAGGGTAATCATATATTTAACTCTTTCATATTTCCAGTCTAGGACTGAAATATTTAAACACTGACAGAAAAATATAAACTCTATTTAGAGAACAAGAACAGAGAACAAAGTAGCCTTTGAGGGTTTTGACAAAGGCACAAATACAGTAGATAATTATAAAATTGAGGTCAGAAATTCTTCACTGGATGTCCTAGAATCAAGGCTTTAGGATTCTGAGAGACTCCTCTGGGCAGGTTTAAGGTTTTCTGCTTGATTTCCTTGAGATTCTATTTAAGGTGAGGTTTGAGACTGAGAGGCAGAGGAGTTGAAAGAAGAGCTGATGTTGAAAGGAGGCAACTAAAACCAAAGGCTGTTTTCTAATGCAGGTTTGCTTGGCTTTAATCCTCAAATATTAACTAAAATAGCCCACCCTCAAATAGACATAGGGACACATTCAGATGGAATATCACAGCATTTCAAGATCCATTGGGATCAAATCAGAATGTGTGAGACAGAGGGATTGAGAACACAGAAAAATAGCATTATTGGAGTTCCTGCTGTGGTGCACTGTGTTAAGGATCTGGCATTGCCACAGCTGTGGCATAGGTTGTAGCTGCAGCTCAGATTCAATCCCTGGCCCGGGAATTTCGATATGCCTTGGGGATAGCCAAAAAATGAAAAAAAAAAATTATCATTTCTTCCCAAGAAAGTAAGTCTTACCCTACGACCTAGTATTCAGGATTGCATGATGTTATTTCTCCGACTTATTGAAAGCATTTGACTACATTTCAAGGCCACCACTTCATGTGACAAGTGTCAAGCAAGGCCAGTCAGTGTTCCCCCCCAGTCAAGAATTTGCATATGCACATTGCATGAGGGCCTGAGGTTGCTATGAAGAGGAAAATCGCTGAGGTTAAACTCCCTACCAAGCTACAACAACCTTCCTTGTGAGCCCCCACCACACCAGGGACTCTGGCCCCAGATCAATGGCGTGTGTGAAGGCAGAAGGGTCCTCCCCCACCCCCACCCCCACCCCCAAAACAGGGCCCATTAGAGTCCCTGCAGGCAGGGAGTGGCTCTTGTCTTCCTAAGAAACCTTTCCAATCTGGAGTGAATTTCAGTCATTTACCAAACACACTCCACATAAATTATTCCAAACCATGTTTACTTACTTGGGCCGAAAATCCTGTAGATGGATAAAGCACACATGGCCACAGAAAGAAAAGAAATTCCTGATTGGAGCCCAGCCCGACAAACACAACTTTTCTTTCTCCAAGAAGTTAAGTCCAGGTTTTAACCCTCTGGCATCAGATGTGGCCACACAACAAAATATATTAAATTACGAGACTTTTTTTTTCTTTTTGGTCAAAGACATATAAATAAATGATCAGGAAAAAGCAAAGCTGATATAAAAAAGAGATTCTTAGATGAATTTATCAAGAACAGAAGGAGAGTTCTACAGTTCTTAAAAATTATATCCCAAGCTCATTCTTCTACAAGTTTATACTCAATAACAAGGATATCAGCTTTTTCTCCCCATCTGACTATTTGGTTTTAGGGATTTCCTAGGTGTTTTATTGCAAACACTTTCTTGGGGAATTGATAATAGAAAAGTTTGTCTCTCAGGGAATAAGATGCATCTCTACTCAATTCTTCAGCTCATTCAACCTGAGGTTTCTAGGGCCGTATTACTAACTCAAAGAACCGTTGTGAGACTTAATTAAGCAGCATTTGCTGGATCCTCCAAGACGTTCACATAAAAGATGCTAAGAAAGAATCAAATCTAGTATCAGGACAGCGGGGCCTCCAAAGGAGACCTCCTTCTATTAATATTTTTTTCTTAATTCTAACCACAACTCAGAGTTTGGCCAATATCAAGGTATTGTTTGGAAATACCTGGACAATGGATGCCTGATGTTGGCAAACTGATTTCTTTCTGACTTCTTTCTGGCTGAAAGAAATTTCTATCTGATTTCTTTCTGGCTTGCATTGTATTGCTATTAGGCTGTAATTACCCCAGGATTATAGCATTTTTCTTTATAGCTTTTTTTGTTTAGGGAAATGTTTTTTGTTCAAAGCAAACAAACCACCCGAGAACCTCATGGCAGTCTGATAAGTAAGAAAATATCTATCGTCCTGTTCTGATCTAACAGGGAAACCAGCTCATTTTCCATTTATTTTCCATAGCATCAGTGTCAGAGATGAGCTTCTCGTGTCCTTCATCTGGAAGTTGTCTGCAACCACAGCCTTTGAAATCCTTCCCAGGAGCCTTCAAGTCTGTTTGGGTTATTTACCCTGTTGCACCATTTGCAATCATTTTAGCTCTGTATTATCCACCCAAGTATTATTTCTAAGGTCCATCAATTTCTTGTCCCGAGTCACGGAAGTTCTTATTTCCCATGGTGGGATTCTAAGAACGCGTTCAGCATGAGGGGCTTTGTGCAAGCATCAATAATTGTACCAAGTTAAACTTCCTAGAGCAGGTGTCAGCAATCTGACCTCCCAGACCCTATCATATGAGGGGCATTGGTCCCCATAAATGGAGAATGTGATGGCAGAAGAGTTTTTCTTCTATCTGCTACTCACTGTAGAGACAACAGACTTGCGCAAGAAGGCACCATCACATCAAGTTGAGTTTTCATATTTTTGTTCCCTCTGCCCTTGTCATACAGAAAAGCAAAGTAGTAATAAGTTAGTACTAACTACATAATAAGCATTCAATTGCTGTTTGTGATGATGAATCATTCAGTCAACAGGTCTTGTTGTGTCCCTATCATGTGCCAGGTACTTTTCTCAGAACAGGGGGTACTGCCGTAAGAAAAACAGATTAAACCCTACCCTTGTGCAATGGATAGTCTTGTGTGGGGAAAGGATGCAAAGGTGTCCTCCACATGCAAAGCACAACTGGACAGTTTCAACAAATCAGGCAAAAGGCACTGCAACTTCTCAATAGTAAAATTTTTGGCATTTCAGCCCTTGTTCCCTAGACAATAGCTGTAATTCTTTTACTTGAGCTGCTATCTCACTGTTCTAATACAGAAGCATTCAAAAACACTTCTGTTTAAATCCTGCCTAAGGACCTCTCTCTTAAGATAGAAGCTCTTCCAGCATTTAGATTTGGAGTTAATATAAAGTGTGTCAAGGCCCTGTCACTTGGAGGACTAAAAGAGCCTCGCACTTGGCTCAGCGAATGGCCTGGTCATTTACTGTGCTCTTCCTCAGAGTCTGAGCTCCTCACTGCGTCTGCCTTGACACATTCAGACTTAATGATTACTCTGATTCATAAAACACTTTATCAACTGTTTGGCTGAAGTCAAGATTGATTGTGTCACTCATGCTACTTTTATATATGAATTCAGTTAAAAAAAACTATTAAAAAAAGAAAAAATAGGTGTGTCTGAGAGGATTTATTTTTAAAGACTTCAGTAAATGACTTCAGAGTCCCCATTTTTTTTCTTCCAACTATGAAAGCAAACTACTGCTGGTAAGATGCCTCATTGTATGTCTCCACATACATGTGCTTTGATAGCCTGTAACTGGCCAACAGCTCTCCAGCAAGTTATTGTGCTCAAATAATCCTCACCTTCTAGCATCTTCTTGTATGATCACTGCATTCAGCTCTGAGGGAAAACTCTGTATTTCTTTTTTCTTTTTTTAATTTCCAGGGGCTGATGTGTTTAGCTGAGACTGCATCTTTTTTCATAATAAAGAGGGCTTCTCAATACTATGGAAAGCCACACTGGCATATTTGGGGATTAATTTCCTAGTAACAATGGATTTAAAACAAAACATATTTCTATTGTAGCAAAGAAAAAAGCCAAAGGGAGCAATATGCATTTTGCAGATTCTGCCAAACAAGGCAATGTTTGTTTATGCTTTAGAGAAAATAAATTAATGTGTTTTGTTTACATTTGCATACATCTTTCTAAAACACATGTATACACAAAACACAGTTGCTGTTGTGTTATTATTAATATTTTTGTTACAGGGCCTCTTCTTGTCAGTCCATATGGCTTCCTCTGCATGGCTTTACCTTTCTACCCTAAGAATGAATCTTGCAGCCCTTCCTGACTTGCTATGACCTGTGTAACTAGGTAAGAACTCTAGAAGGCACCAACTTCAGCTCTAGATTGACACTGCCACAAAAGGTCATGAGGTTTTATATGTAGATATAGATATATAGATATATAGATATATAGATCCCATAAGAGTTACACAGAAACTTCATCCAATGAAAAAAATTGATAAATTCTTTCTAAAGAGTTACTCAAACTGAACAAGTGACCTTGGAAAATCTAAATTAATAGGAAAAACTCTCATCCCTTTAAAGAATTCAACCTAAAATGGCTACTCAGCCTAGGTTTTAATTTTAGGATTTTTTCTCTACATACACCAAAAAGTCCTCTTTCTTATACTTCTTTGCTCTAATGTAAGAGAGTACATTTTTTGCCCCTATATTTTTCCCCTGGACAATTCAAATTTGGCCACAAATGTGTGAATCAAATACACTAACTGGTTATCATTTATATTTTAAAATCCTATTTAACAGTTTTTCTTTACCCTCTTCTCTTCCCTCCTTTTTCTCTTCCTATTTTTTTGCTTCCATGTGTTAACATATATGCACATATATTTGCACACATATAGATACACTTACAGGCTTAAGTGTGCATGTGATTTATGTAGATGTATATTTGTGTGTATATGTAAAAAGTAATTTATTTCTAGCCCTATCCACTGAGAGGGCCACAAAATAACAGTACCCCAATAGCACTGATCACACTAAAAATTCAGATCTTGGCTTCTAAATACACTTCTCCACAGAAAGGAATCTGAGTTGTTTGGAGAAATGAATAATTTCAGAGCCAGAGCAGGGGAAGTACAAAATAAACTTGAGACATCTTGCGACCAAAGGGGAAGGAAATGCTCAATGATGGAAAGATGTCAAAAAAAAAAAATAGGAAGAGACTACCTACTGTTAGACATATAAGGAAGAGTTCGAGCATCAAAATAAGTAAGGATAATAATGAAGAATCACCAATTAAATGAAATTGGAATCTATGAGTCTAGACTGATATAAGTGGAAGAAGCAGGAGTTCTTTCTTAAAATAAAACACCAACTAAGAAATGTGGAAGAAATAATAAAATAGAAAATTACCATTAGGTAACTATCCCAGTGGCAGCTGATTCAGGCAGGGGATGGAGACTGCTGAAAACAGAACATTGTGTATTCTCAGAATATTTTCCTGCAAAATACTAGGCAATTACAAAGGAAAATGTTGACATTTTGATGAGGAAATATGCCAGACATCAATATGGCCAAATGATCAAGTTTAACATCAGCAGAGATGTGATATATGGACATTATGTGCCCCTGATACAATGTACTGAAAAACACAGCATCTTTCCTATAGTATTTCTGCCAAGAGAGCATAAACTAGTCTGGTCAGCAGACTCCACCAATTCAAGAATAAGACATTCTACATCAGATCTCTTCCATGGAGGGAGGAAGGGTATATATGAATTAGTGAAAAGTAGAAGCCTAGGCAACTCAAAAACAACATTAACAGCTACCAAGCAGTGTACTAGACATTTAACTTCAGTGGCATTTTAAGATAAGCAGCAAGACTCTCCTGTATAGCCTATGGAACTGTATCTGATCACTTGTGATGGAACATGATGGAGGATAATGGGGAAAAAGAATGTGTGTGTGTGTGTGTGTGTGTGTGTGTGTGTAAACTGGGTCATTTTGCTGTACAGCAGAAATTTACGGAACATTGTAAATCAACTATAATAAAAATTTTTAAATGGATAACATCAAAAGAAAACAGGAAATAATTATTCTGCATGTACAGAAGTTTCCCCTTTCCACTCATTGAGGTATTCGCATCATGTGTCACTCCGTTCCTACAGAGAGGAACAGTGGAATTCTATCATATTCTGATTTATCACATCCAGCACCCACTGTGCCCTTAATAAATTATTACTATGTATTCAGTTACATGGTTTCAGCATCCTCCTGCAGAATAAGGTGAAAGTGCATTGACTCTGAGTCAGACAGACAAGATTTCAAATTCTTGCTCTCACCTGTTTCTAGCTGCTTCTTTAATTCTCTGAGTCTCAGTTCCTTGATAGGGTTGTTGAAAGGATTAAATTACATTTAATATATGACTGAGGCCCAGGGCAGTGACTGGCTCACAATGGACTCATATGGGTAATAGTGATTCTTACTACTTTTTAATATGTTACTATCTTTTCTCAAAGATGATAGACACAATGAACTGGAACACGTTGAAAACTGTGTAGTAGAGAGGCCCTGAATATCAAGCAGTGGCTTTGGGGAAGAAAGAAGAGAGAGAATGTGTAAGCCAACAACAAAGTTTTGCATTCCCTACACCTTGGTTGTCACTGTCATTATTACCATTGTGAAGAGCGTCACTGTTATTACTAACATTCACGCTGTACTTGCTCTGTACCTACAGCGTCTCATTTAGTTTTCACCACAACCCTGAGATGGTATCTATCATTCTCTCTCTCTTACAGAGAGGTTAAGTAACTTTTTCAAAGTCACCTAAAGAGTAGGTGCCAGAGCTGGGATTCAAACCTAGAGAGCCTGACTCCAAAGTTGGCCATTCCAGTGCGCCATACCCCTGAAGGAGCGCCTCCTGGTGTGTCTTCATTGATCCCAAAGGAGATTAGAAAGTTACAACCAAGTCCTGGAGCTCATGCTTCAACTCAGAGATCATCAATGGCCTTTCATGGGGTAATAAAACTTGAGAACATAGCCAGAAGCCTGAGAGATGTCTGAGGTATGTCTGGCTGCATTTTAAACAGTGTACAGCTGGCCATTACATCTGGGCCAGATGGCTCAAAACCTAAGATTTGGAAGCAGATTCCTGTCTTAAAAAGGCAGAAGGTTTGTCCCCCTTGATCACATACGGATATCTCCATTACTAAGTATAGTGCCATAGACAAACAAGGCAGGACCGAAACAGTTGATAAACGAGTGAAAGAACACTTTTGTAACATTTAGTGACACGCAGCAAGTACATGTGCTGCTACCAACCTTGAATGCATTTCCCTACCTTTATGACTCAGCTTCCTCACCTGTATAAACTAGAGATAATAATAGTATATGCCTCCTAGGACTATTTGGAGATTAAATAAGTATATACATGAGAAGTGCTTAGAAAAAAACTGCCTGGTACATAGTACACAGTGTTGGTTATTATTATTCCTTCATTTTTGACCATAAATCCCTAAAGGCCTGCAAAGGGTACTCAATACAGTCCTCAACAAGTGCCTAATTTACTGCCAGGGAGTGGTTTCCATTACACTGACTTATAAAGTATTTGGACCTATTTGAATATATCCATCATCATCTCTCCATTTTACCAAGCATTGATGTCACACCTACTGGGCAAGACCAGTATTAATACAGCAATTTTTTTTTTTTTTAGCTTTTTAGGGCCACACTCACGGCATATGGAGGTTCCCAGGCTAGGGGTCGAATTGGAGCTGTAGCCACAGGCCTATGCCACAGCCACAGCAATGCCAGATCTGAGCCACATCTGCGACCTAGGCCACAGTTTACGGTAATGCCAGATCTTTAACCCACTGAGTCAGTCCAGGGATTGAACCCACAACCTCATGGTTCCTAGTCAGATTCATTTCAACTGCGCCACGATGGGAATGCCTTAATAGAGCAACTTTTGTATTCCCCACTCATCTTAGAAAGCTTCTGATCCTCTGGCATGTCTCAAAAATAATTAAAAGCAGCTCTATAAGTGATACCAATCCCCTTTCACCTTTGGATGCATATGGTTTCTTAACTTTCCATATTTCAAGCCCTGGCTGATAACTTTTTGCCAATAACTTTCTTTCTTTTCCCAAAAGGTCTTCATTAATTTCTAATTGTAGACTTTCTTGTCTGCATTTTTCTTGTTTAAATAAAATTAGAAATATAAATGTTCAGGAATTTTGCCATTTTAAATTCATCATATTGCCATGGACTTCCTTGTTTAAGAATGCATTTCGTCCTCCTTAATAACACTTTATCATTGTCACAAAAATTAACTCCCTCAGTCCTTATGTCTCTTCCCTACTTATTTTAAAGATGTACTTTGTTTTCAATCTACCTCTACATTTTATCCTATCCAGATAAATTTTTTGGCTGTGCCTAGAGCATGAGGAAGTCCTGAGCTGAGGAACAAACCTGTAGCATAGCAGAGACCTGCGCCACAGCAGAATCCTTAGCTGCTAGGCTACCAGGGAACTCCCAGATAATTTTTTAAGCTAATGATAATTTGAGTTTTTCCTCTAACACATCTTTCACTTTCCTTCATTAATTTCAAGAGGAATTACAACTATTTTATTTTTTAAAAAGTACCTATGCCCCTTCTAATGTTTAAGACATCTAAGTTTTTTCTTGCTACATGACTCCTATTACTTAATCTAAAATTTCCATTCTAAAACTGAAAAAGTAATGTTTATTTGTTGCAAAAAATCAACTATGATGGACAGAGATTAAGAAAAGTTTTAAAATGTATACAATGTCTTTTTAAAACAGAGAGATGACAAAACAATTACCGCCACTAACTAGCACAAACAGAACAGTACATGTGTTACAGGGCTATTATGAAGATTAATTTAGGCATGAACACTTTCTCTCCCTCTCTCTTTTTATTTTTATTTTTTGTTTCTTATTTTTATTTTTTGTCTTTTTGCCTTTTCTAGGGCCACACCCGTGGCATATGGAGGTTCCCAGGCTAGGAGTCTAACAGGAGCTGTAGCCGCCGGCTTTCGCCACAGCCACAGCAACGTGGGATCCAAGCCACGTCTGCAACCTACACCACAGCTCAGGGCAACGCCGGATCCTTAAGCCACTGAGCAAGGCCAGGGATCAAACCCGCAACCTCATGGTTCCTCTCTCTTTTTAAAATAGGTCTATTCACAGTCCCCAAAGCAGACTGTGCCTGATATAGTCAATCATTTAAATCATTACATATATCTTGCCCTTATTTCTTTGGATTCCTACAAATTGTTTAGGCACTGTTGAAAATGTCTAATGCATTGTGATCTCAGAATTCCTACCTCAGTTCGCCATAGAACTTCCATGCTAACTTTCCATGCAGTGGGTTATACTGGCAGCTAAATTATTTCTTGAATGACTATATTAGCTTCTGAGATTGCAAATGCCTTTTTCCCCCCCATGTACTCGTAAAGTGCATAGATCCTAAGCATTATACATATTGTGTCCAACAATCATAATGGCCTATTAGCTCTATGTTGGGAAAATTATAATCATAATCAATGTACTTTGATGTGTTAATTTTAACAGTAACAATCCCTAACACTCATAATAAAGAACAATAAAAATTATACTCTAAATATTGAGTGGTAATAGACAAGCATGCAGTAGAAGGCTGTTTCCATTCTTTTTACATTCATGTTGTGGGTCATTCATGTAATTTTACTCGATTTTGTTTTTCCATCGTGATCTTCGGTTTTGCAATGAATCGTACTCAACATGGGTTTGGAATCCATTGCAAATGTTAATTTTTACACATTGAATCTGGCTTCTATAAGCAGACTTTCTGTTAAGAAAGAAAAGAAGGGAGGCGAAGGAAGGAAGGAAGGAAGGAAGGAAGGAAGGCAGGCAGAGAGAGAGGCAGAAAGAAAGAAAGAGAGCGAGAGAAAGAAAGAAAAAGAAAGAAAGAAAGGGAGGGAGGGAAGGAGAAAGAAAGAGGGGAAGGAAGGAAAAAAGGAAGGAAGGAAGGGGAAAGAGAGAAAGAAAAAGGAAGAGAAGGAGTGGGAAGAGAAAAAAAGAGATAAAAAGATAATAACAGGTTCCATGGTGGCTCAACCAGTAAAGGCATTGTCACTGCTGTGGTCCTGGTTACTGCTGGTCTTGTGTGGGTTCGATCCCTGGCCTGGAACTTCCACTTGCTGTGGGTGCAGCCAAAAAAAGGAAAAGAAAACAAGCTGGCTATCATTTATTAAGCATGTACAGGTGTACTTCATCCAGCAATTTTGTTAATCGCTGTGCCTGCATCACTGAGTTTAATCTTCACTAGGAACTTGTGAGACTCAGAGCAGTTATGTAAATTGCCTAGAATCATGCAAGTGTTAAGTGGCAAGTCTAGAATTCGAATCCTTGTCCCTTGATTTCAAATCAGGTAGGTAATCACGTCACTCTTCAATCTTTCTTGCAAACAGAGACTAACTTAATCTTTCTCTTTCACTGTGTTATATTTCTATAAGAAGAATTGTGATAATCTCCCACTACCTACTAAGAAAAGACCATTGTGACGGGAGAGGTAGCAGATGAAGCTGGAGAGGTAGTCACGGAGCAGTTCATGGAGGTCACCCATCATAGTAATGAGTTTAGATTTCATCCTAACGGCCGTGGAGGTCATGGAAAGATTCTAAGCAGGAGTGAAATCACGAGGTTTGAGTTATAGAACCGTCTTCCTGGCAGGAAGCCCCATAAAGAGTTGACTATGATGGTACGATCAAGAAACAAGGCATCTGCTCTAATCCCAGTAAGAAGGTCACAACACTCTCACGAAGGCAGATTCGGTGAAAATGGAGGAAGAGGGTCAAGGTGCTAGTAGTGCAAGGAGTGAATTCAGTAGAACTCAGAGACTCATTAGATTTGGAGAGTGAGGCAAAATTATGAGTCAAGAAGGACTTGCATATTCGCAACTTGAGTGCCATGGAGGTAGAGATGACAATGCCCGCAGTGGGAACAGGGGTAAGAACAGAGACATACACTTGCTACAGAAGACATTCTTTTCTGTCCTCTAGGCTTTGCTCATTCACTTCCTTTCACAATTAATTCCCCAGACATATCTCCTCTTCCTGAAACTATTCAAAGCCCAGTACAAATTCCATCTTCCCGAGAAGGACTTGCTTTGATTCCATGAGAAAACAGCAACGCCTCTCTGAACCCCTAGTAAATGTACTGGCACAATTCACTTGGTGAGCATCACATTCTGCCTTGTATAAAACTCATCTGTGAAACTTCTGACAGTTTACTAAATCTCCTAGGAGTGAAATTACATCTATTCTTTGCATATCTGTATCCTCCATTGCTATACTTGATACATAAATAAGCCCTAAAGATTTTTAACTACGAGAAATAAAGCATGTGTTAGACATTCTTTGAAGAATGTAGCCTCCACCACTCAGTTGGAAGCACTTTGAAAGCAGGCAGCACCTTGTACTGTTGTCTCCTAAGCTTTTACCCACTGTTGTCTCCTAAGCCACAACTCAACTGAGTGCTTATCTCAGTGCTAAGTACCAAGTGTGAGGACCATTAATATGTGTAAACACACTCGATGTGGATGGCACCTCTTCATCTTTTTATTCTTTATCCAGTCCCTCTATGGTATTTATCTTTTAAGGATGGCATCTTAGCAATGAACATGATCTCAGCAGATTTTGTTTATCTACATGTAGTCATAACCTCCTTCACTCAGATGCACAGTTATCTTCTTGCCAACCTCCTATAGTCCCTGCATTTGTATAAAGACATTTTAGTACTTTCATTTTTTTTCTATCTTTCATCATATGCTACAAAAATTTTATCTTCTGCCTAATTTTTTTGAAAAGCTGCTAGCCTGCCAGTTTTGGCAGAACAAACTAGGAAATAGAGTCTGGCAACAAAAAGGCACCAAGCAGCAGATGAACCTAAGAATTTGCAAAGTACTGATGCTCTTCGACCTGTTGTATTGGTGTGAAATTAGATCCTATCAATGTCACACTCACCCCCAGAGCAAATGTCCCCTTGTGACACTTACATGCTGTGCTTCAAGCCGAATGATGGAATAAAATTTCCAACAAGTAAAATCTCTCCAAAAGTATCAGCGTATCATCGTTTGGCCTTTAGCTACTCCTAAAGTGTCTCCAGGAACCAGGGTCACCACCAGCTTAAAAAGCAGGGGCTATAGGATAATTGGGAGTAAAACAAGCATTCACAAGGGTGGGAGCAGAAACTTTCAAGGGTATAGCATACCACAGTGTAAAATGGGAATGCTACTTTTGAAAACAGGCAAGAAGCACTCAGATTATAATTGTACAGAATATAAGTGACTGTATCTGTCTTTTTTCCTTCCTTCCTTCCTTCCCTCATCCTCAGACTCACTCATTTCTTCCCCAATTATTTGTTGAATATTTATCATCTCCATGCCAGAAAATGTGTTTGGAATTGAATATTCAGTGGTGACCAAGTCAGAGAAGAATGAAGAAGATGGGGAAAGGACTGCCTTAGAGATCACAAAGCCAACAGAAACAAGGAAATCAAACCTGTGCCAGCTTCAGCCAGGTTCTGCACATTAGCAAATGGCACCTACATTATGCAAATTCTCTGGACCTACATCCCTCTCTATACGTATAAAAGAATAACCAGAGGCAGAGTAACTCCATTTCAGAAAAGTAGGCAAAAGACCTACGAGCAATAAGAGCCCCAATGCCTATGGCTTCTACCTAAAATCTTAATTTGGGATTACTGAGGACTGGTCCTTAGAATATTTAGGAAGTTGCTATTCCTGCTAAGAGTTTTAATAGGAGCACATTTCTGTTACAACAGGCACTTTAAAATGAGATAGATTGAACTTAGAGCGAGCTTCAGTTACAGGGGTTCAATCAAGTAGGAAAAATAGAAAGAAAATGACCTATTCTGCTTGCAAAGAAGGAGATGTGGATATTGTATGCATGTGCGGTGGGGGGGGGGCTGTACACAGATATTAGCTAGAGAGTCTTGAACAGCATCCTAAAATCATATTTATTGGAAAATAGTTCTATAATATGCAATGGTTATCAAAAGAAAAAAGTTGTAGAAATGTTCTTTTAAAGTGTAACAGGTATCTTTATTACAAGACTTTCAGAGTGCCAATCTCATTATGAACTTCTGATAGAGAGGCATAAAGATGTTGTGTATTCCACTCTCAACAGACTATACTTTGAAAACAGATAAAAAGCAACTTGTACATTTTAAAAACTGCAGTTCAGGGAGGTTAATTAACTCATCCAAAGCCACCGGCCAGCTCTTTGGGTCCTAATCTGTTGCTCTTTCCACTACTTCACAATAGTCACCAAATTGCTAAATGGTTCTCTGATATCGATGACACATCTTTCTCCTATTTTCCTCTCTAGGCTTTATCAAAAAGAAAATCTAATATTCACCATATTTGCTTACATTGGGATGGCTCCAGCTATAAAAGGAAAAAGACACCTTGCAATTCTCAGAAGTAGAATGTTACACTCTAGGACTTAAGTCTCAAATGCAAGTTCCCCTGAACAAAAATGCTAACATAAAACCTTCCACATCAGGCTAACCCAGTGAGGCCCTTGTTGTCCTTTTACAGCCTTGTTTTGGAAAAATTATTACTACAAGGTGTGTGTGTGTGTTATGTGCATGTATATGTATGGTGCTGGCTTTTCTGCTGGCACAATTTGATTCCATCCCCTCGTGGCTGATATTATTTCCAAGCGCTATAGACTAATTCCATTTATTAATGCAGTCATTCATTCACTAATATATCCAACCGACATCCATTGAACCCCGACTCTCAGGCATAGGGCTTGATCTTAGCCCATGGCTGCACCATATTCCTGCTCTGAGTGTGTGTATTTATGTGGTAGGAACTCCAATTGAGAAATGTCTTCCTAGAATTCCAGATTCTGTTTCTACCCACACCTACTCTGATCTAACTGCTCAGGTATGTTTGCTTTAAAACTGAGATCCCTCTATATGTCACCGCTTAGCAAAACAGGGAAGCTCTCTGTGAAGTTACTTCACTGGCATCCCAGAAAAAAATGGAGTGCCTCCCCTCACACTAGTGGAGGGAGATTTGCTCCAAAGGGCAGAAATGAAGGACAATCAGCACCCGTAGCTGAGTAATGAAAACACGATAAAGTGCAGAAAGCCTAATCAAAGAATCTGTGCTGGTAATGACTTTGGAAAGTGGTTCCTCAAACTAGTTCCCTGGTGAAATCTAGCCCAGTGAAAACTAGATTGACTGGAAGAAAACACCTCGAGCCCTTTGCTGACCTTCCACTTCACGCTGTTGTCCAGTCCCCATTCCATTCTCAATCACACTCTCTCTCTCCCTTATTCCACACTATTCATCCTTCTCTGAAATCATCTTTATTTTTCTATTTTTCCCTCTGTCTCTTACTCTCCAGAATTTACCTTGTTCGAGTGTAGAGTTCTTTTTTTTATTTGCCTCGTTTCTTGTTTTATTCACAGCATATAGAATTTTATTGGCATGTATTGGCCAATCAATAATACTTGTTGGATGGATTAATGCACGAAGTGACTAAAAACCCTCTTTTAATGTCTACCTCATCTCAACCTGTATAATAACCTAATTTTTTCTTGTGCTCCCCATTTGAATGGCTGAGCTATTTAGCTGAAACTAAATAGTCCAAAATTACTTCAAATTCCTCTGGAGTTTTACTATAAATTCTAACAAAATCATACTTATCACATGCAATTAGATTTAATTCATGAAAGCAGGGCCAAACAATTGTCTAGTCTGAAACACTGCCACTAGCCTCTTTCAAACATCCTCAAAAGAAAGAGAAGTATTCAATATGAGTAAACACTAAAACTCCAGTATCCATAGGAGAACCCTACATTCATTTTTATCAGAAATCTTCCCCAAGCTTAAATCCTTTCAGGCCCTGGGCCAGGGGTCCTTTGTGAATTGGCTAGCTGACCCCGTAATCAGAGAGGCAGTTTGCTGCCTACATCTCTTCACAAAAGATGACTATTTCTGAAATCCATCTCTGTATGCTTCGGTTGCTATTTTATGTATAACAATCAGTTATCTCTGAAAAGAAAGCATGAATGTTACAAGCATCTGCACCAGCAAGGAAGAAAGGCTTCTAGGAGCAATCTCAGCCTTCTTGAGAAGCAGCACCCCTTCCAAAACAATCACCGAGGACAGAGACTTTGATGGCTAGGCACCTGTTTATTTCCTTTCCCCACAGTCTACATCAAGTCAGCCACAAAGCCCATTATGAATGCAGTTTTGAGTTTGTCTGGATGAAGTGGATAGTAATTAGTTCCTTTTACATTTGGTAATTTTGTTAACACAACTCAGTAGGTGTCTTGTTAATTTGTTCATTACTAGGTGGATGAAAATGTGCATCTCTTCTGTGAATACCAATTATTCCTAAATGAGGTAATTTCACCAAGACAGTGAAATTTCCTCATTCTTCCCTGGTTTAAGAATATCACTGCCAAGAATGAACAGTTCCAAACAAAGAAAGCTGTGGGAGGTGGAAAATGGCGCTCTGACATGAAAAAAAGGAGGGAGACTCTATTATTTTACCATCTTAAAAGGCAGCCCATTTCAGGGTAAAAGGAATTTGGAGGGAAGAGAGAAGTTGGGCTGGAGGTAGTGATACTGTCTCAGACTCAGGTAGCCCTGGGCTTCTATTTGTTCTCTGCAGAAACTAAAGTGACATGTCATTGTGAGGATTGGATGAGAATAACTGGTTATCTCCTCATTTCTGGGCAACTTGTTCATACTCCAGGCTTTTTACTACCAGTGAAACAAAGAAACCTCAGTTTCACGATCTCTGAAGATCTATCTCCTGCTCTCAAGCATTTCTTCTTTCTGAATCAAAGCAATTACAGGAGGTCTCAGTCTTCAAATCATTGAACCTGGGAAACGAAGAGAACCTATAGCGCCCGTGGCAATGTGATCTGTAAGACCAAGGAGTGGAGTTAGCACATCGCAGTGGTGAACAACTTGGGAGTTGGAAAAGATTCGAGCTCCCTAAGGATAGAGACGGTTCCTTCCCACGTTTTTATCCCTCTATGTAGCACCCTCCTGGAACAAAGCAAATAAGTTGGCAGACCCCCACGTCCTCCTAAACAGGTCCTATGGTTTCCCCCTTGTGCACATACATACTCCCTGTGTCAAAAGCCTGGAGAAAATTGACATCTGCCTTTCGGCCAGTGGAGGCGATTCACAATGCAAAATGGAAGAGCTTCGATGACGCTCTTATTCCCTCCTTCCCAACCACAGCGGACAGGCAAGCCCAGATGCGAGCTTTCAGGACAGCCGGTGAAATGGGGAGGATGCGGCAGCCTGTGGAGCCTCTGAGCTGCCTGTTCCTCATCTCTGTTTCCCTTCTGTGTGAGCGGCTCCCAAACAACTTCCTCTATTCCAACTACAGTATTTTCTCTGCTCCCTTCCCCTCAAATCAATCTTCAAGATAATCCTTTGTTCTTGCAGGAGTTAGGGTGGCCTTAGGGGTTATCTCAACATTCTTTTCTCTGTCTCAAGTAGGAGTGAGTGTTGTCTTACAGGGCTCTTACTTCCTTACGTTTGAATTATTCTTTGGGTTACCTTCACTCCAGTGAAGGACTGAAAGGGGACACAGACTATATACTCCTATTCACTGTAAATCCCCAAGTGATTAACACAATGTCTGCTATTCCATAATTGCACAGAGGGTATTGTTATTTATTCATGGTGAATATTGATAGTCAATAATTAAAAACAATAATAAAGAGCTCACAACTCTCAGGCGATCAAAGCACTGTCCTAATTCTTTTGCATATTTTAAGACATTCAGCTCTAGAAATAAGCCTAAGAAATAGGAATTCTCATCACATCCATTTTGAGGATGAGGAAACTGAGTAGAGAGAAGTAACATGGCCAAGATTACACTGTGTTAGTGGCAGGGCAGTGAGTGCTTCTTCCTTCTTTATCATTAACTCTTGGGGAACAGGAATTCTCCTCGGGTCTTCCACAATGTTTAGTAAAGATTCCTGCATTCAAGCAAAGTAATGTTGCTCTTAAGAACCCAGGACTTTGAATGAGACTGTCTGCCTTCAGATCCTTGTTCCATCACTGCCAGCTGTGTGATGTTACTTAACACCTCTAAGTGTCAACTGCCTCTTCTTAAAGTAGAGACAACCACAGTACTATCTCGCAGCTTGTGAGAGATGCCCACTTAGCACGGGCTCTGCTCCACAATGCACATTTGATAAATCACAGATGTCTTATCTCAATGGCCAACCTGGTACGCAGCACAGTAAGAGCTCAGTAACTGCTGGATGAAAGAAAGAAAGTGAATGAATGAAGGAGAATGGAATGCCTGCACCCTGTTTTTCTCCTCCAGGGGCCCCAAGCCACTAACAGAGTTGTGCTAACCATCTCCGGGGCTCTCACAGCCTGGTTGTCAGCTCATGGATCCTGCTCGTCTGTTCACACCTTCAATGCAGTCAAGGGAACACTGAGCAGGAGGTGCCTTATTCCACAGGGCACTGCTAAAAGCAGGGCCGATACAATCTGCACTTTTTCAGTCTTCCACCTATGGGGAGGCTCCTAGGCTTAAACAGGGAACGGGGATGCAGAAGGGGAAAACGAGTCCCCAGATTGAACTCTTTACAATGTCATACAGCACAGATGTAGGAAATCTGCTGAGCCTAATGAAATGGGGACACCTGAGCTAAAGACGGGGCTCTGGGAGACATCAACTCAGTAAGTTTTCCACGCTGGATGGGAGCCAAGTCCGTGAGAAATTCTGCTGTCATTTCCTTTCACAGCCACTGGCAAATGAGTGTGAAATCTGGTGAGCTGAAGAGACAGGCATGGTGGTAGAGATTTAACAGCAGAGTTAAGGAGATGAGACAGAAATATGCTTCAGGACTCAGGAGACCTGAAATATGGAAGACAGAGAGCAGAAACTGGAACACTTAGGAATTGTACTCCTTTCCAAGGGAAGAAGTGAGGAGGATCCGGCTGAGATGGAAGCCATGTGAGGGTTGTTGCATCAATTTCTCTTGGGTCCCCTCTGACTTTACCATCCTAGAAGTCTGCAGCTGGCCCTGAATATAAACACCACCTCTTCAGAGGAGCACATGTAGAATGTAACAAATTAATACTAACACATTCATTTAATTTCCATTTATTGACACATCATTTTTCATTTTGACTTTTTTATCCCCAAAAGGGCTGTTTCATCAGACATGGGAGAAGACCGTCAACAAAGGAGGATGTCTTTATGATGCTTCTTGGTTGACACAACAGCTCTGCCAGGACCACGAAGAGGCTTTTACCCAGATGGGCTCAGAAACAACGTGGTCCCGCCACAGAAACTGGTTCCCATACTGCATGGCATCTGGTCCTAAAGGGGAGCAGGGAGGTCTTTGTGGTAGGTGAGAAGATCTCTTCTGCAAAACCACCATGTGCACCATCCTAAAGGAAATCATCTGTGCTTACCAGGATCAGAACAAAACTTCAAGGGAACTTGAATTTCCTCACTGCTATTGGAAAGACCTCCAAAGAAGGAAGTCCAGACTTGGAAACAAGACCAACAAAGCCTGCTAAAAATCTCTAGAGGTTTCAATCAGGTAAAAAATATCTGGGGGTGCTTTCCATCAAACTTATTTGCCATGATTATTAATGCCTAAACCATATAATAAGCCCATCAGGAAACTGCATGTTGATTTCCCTAGGTTTTGAAGAGGAATACATTGGTGCACAGAAAAGATGAGTGAGTTTGCCTCAGGCCCTGCAATGAGTCATTGCCAACCCAAGAATTACAACCCTGAGCTCCTGACTTGCAGCTCTGAGCTCACACCTTTAAGATCAATCTTCTTAGATCCACCAGACAATGGCTTCAAAAGCTTTTAAGGCAATTAGAAGAGGAACACTGCCTCCTCTTAGGGCACACCCACCCAGTTCTCCTTTTGGACCTTGGCACACTTGTGCCAGTGAGCAGGGAACAGAAGACATAATTTAGTGCTTAAAGTCTTCCATGTCCAAGCAGACTTCTTAATGGCAGAAACCACACCGTATAAGGAGAATAGTCTGAAGATAGGAGCTCTCCTTGGCATGCCTTATGAGGAGGAGAGCATGGGTGTGGGGGAGTGAAGAACCAGGCATCTCATCTGTTTGTTCTTGAAGTTGACATGAACTGAGTTTAACTAATATTATGCCACAGCATTTTTCCCAAAGTGATGACCCACAGTCCTTAAGAGAATATCTTTTTCCTGCTCATAAATATACAACCATATAGAAGAAGCAGGGGAGATAAAAAGAGTGATTTTTTTCAGCTTCGAATGACGCCCTCAGCCAGATGTGTAATGTCAATGGCATTCCCAGAGGTTTCACTGTGAGCTATACCAGTTACGTTCTACGGAAGAAGGCAGGCATGATCACAAAGAATATTTCAAATCTAGTACTTGCCTTTCACGTAGGTTCAAATGTGAAAATCCAGCTATAAAGAAAAGTGAGAGGACTATGCTAATGAAGATGCTATAAACGCTACCATGTAATCTGTTCTTGGCCAGTGGTGGGGATGGGGGTGGGCGGGCAGAAGCTGCTCCAGAAGTTTAAAGGCTAAATCTGGCAAACTAAATAATGGATGCCCTTCTCAAGGAAGAACGCTTTTTATCTACCACCCCCTCTACTTTAATTTGTCAGCTGTACTTCTAAGTCAAATGGCAAACAGCATTTGTGGAGCACCTTCTCTTCTGGCAGGGATTATACCAGTTAAGTGTTAGACAGTAGTTTCCATGGCTCTTCTCCAACCTTCACCAGGTCTGTATGAAGCCTGTGGGTGGAAAGCCATGCTTGGAGAGAAAGTCTTGAAGCTGGTATTGGCTGCCATGGGCATGCCCTGCTCCTAGCTATGGTTCTTAGCCAGTCTGAAGATAGTAGGCTCTCCATAGCATACGAATTTGCAAAGCTTGTTCCTCCACTATTCAGAGAGCACTCTAATCTCTGATCATGTCAGTTCAAGCACTAGCTGGGTTTCAGGGAGGGACAAAGACTTCCTATTATACCACAAACAAGGTTGTTTCCTTCTTTATATAAGAAGACCTAACTTCACATCCTTGCTCTGATGCTAATTTACTCTGAGACTTAGGGAAAGCAATGGATCCTTCTGACTATTTTATGAAACTGCCTAAAATCTTGCTTCTAGAGTTTTTTTTAAATTGAAGTATAGTTAATTTACAATGTTGTGTTGGTTTTAAGTGTACAGCACAGTGACTCAGATATACATGCATATTCTTTTACATATTCGTCTCCATTATAGGTTATTACAAGATACCGACTTCCCTGTGCTATACAGTATATGGCAAAATTTTTTAAGTAGAATGACCAAGTTTACAAGTTTTATTTTGAAAGGTTTCTAAAGCACTTATATAAGTGGAAATGGGGAGGTTTGGATTTGGTATTCACCGGGAATAATCTGGGAGAAGAAACAGATGACTCAACTCAGGGTACACCCCAGGACCACATCACCCTTTGAGCTTTCTGCAACAGATGGCTGCCTTTCTGCTCCAAGGTCTCAGCACCCTCCAACAAGGCCTCCACGATAATAGCCCGGCAAAACTTTATCAAAGGAAGAAGCAAAAAGGCCTGACAGATGATGCTGCCAGTATTTCAGCGGCCGGGTTAGCTTTGTTCTAATGCCATTCTGTCAGGTTTAACAAGCAGATATTAAGAAAAGTTTATAGAGAATGTAGATGAAAGGTTTTCAGTAGAGATGAGAGCTGCCAGTGGGCACCTCGCATCACAGCTGGGTGTAGACTCTGCCTCAACTGGCCGAGAGAAAAAGAGGTTTGATACAGAAGCAGCCGCTTCCAACCCCTGCTAGAAGTAAGGCTTAATCATCTGGCACCCGAGAGTCTGGAGCTCCACCTGGAGAGAAGCACAGCAGCTGAGAGTGTTCTGGGTGTGAGCCTCATCATTAGATTTGAAAGAATTGATGGATTTGCAGAAACTGGGTCCTTGACTAGTCCTGACCTGATATGACATTTCTCATCCAGAATGTGTTCACCTAGGCACGCAAGAGCAACAGAAGCACAAAAATAAGGAAAAGGTTCAGGAGGGAATTAGCAATTTTACCTAAGAGCTTGGGGGTAGACATGAGAAAGGAGGGGAACTGGAAAGTAAAAAAGGCTGGTGGCACCCTAGGAGAAGGGCGGTTTAGAGCAAGGTGATTATGCCCTGGCAGGTAGAGCAAGCTGCTTGAGCTCTCTTTTATCAATTTTCAGTCACACTAAATTCTTCCTGAATCCACATTCCTTTCAACAGGGCACTTTTTGAAATGTGGATGAGTCAAGATGCCTCGGAAGGGCTGTGTATCATCAACGCAACGAAGGTCAAGTTTCAAGCCCTGTGCAATCGTGCCATAACTCACCCATGTGTTCTCTCTCTCTGCTAAGTCCCATTCTTGCCAATTAAAATCAGTCAGAAAACAATTATCATATTGGCTTGTAAAACAAACTCAGTGTTTCAAAATCATAACTCCTCTTCCAAACGTCTAGTGTCACTTCTAGTTCAGCCATGCATCTTTTCCAGTAAAGGCTACCAATGCCTTCTTTTTGAATAGAATTATTACTTGAAACAAAATTGTAAACAGGAGCCATCCCATCCAAAATCATTAGAAGACCCTTACACAGATCTGCCAGTGGTGATGCAATCATGTTTGCATTGAGCGAGCTCCTATCTTGAATTTCAAATATATTTTTCTTTTTTGCAGGTGAAATCCACATAAGATAAAATTACTCATTTTCTTTTAATTTTTTGCACCTGAAGCATATGGAAGTTTCCAGGCTAGGGGTAGAATAGGAGCTGCAGGTGCCAGCCTATGCCACAGCCACAGCAACACGGGATCCGTGCTGTGTCTGCAATCTACAAGGCAAGATGGGATCCTTAACCCACTGAGCCAGGGATCGAACCCACATCCTCATGGATACTAGTCAGGTTTGTTACCGTGGATCCACAAGTGGGAACTCACAAATTACTCAGTTTAAAGTAAACAGCTCCACAGCATTTACTACATGCACAATGGTGTACAACCTCCACCTCTGTCTAGTTCCAGAAGGTTTTTAGTCACTCCCAAAGAAGTCCTGTATGCATTAAACTGCTCTGCTCTATCCCCCTTCCCCAGTTCCCAGCACCACTGTATTTTAGAACAACATCTGTTCATACAATTTTCATAGATTCTTTGTTGTGATGGAGTTAATATTGTCATGTGAGGTTAGAGGCTTTCTCAAGGTCTGACCACTATTAAGATCTCTGGTCTCAAAACAAACGCCCCCAAAGATGAGGTCCCTGCCACTTTAGGAATGCATGACATTGTTCTAAGCCACCACAGTCAGGAGCCAAGCTTTCAACAGTCCTTCAAAACAATTATCATCACTCCTTTGTGAAGCTAGTGGGTTTCTCTTTGAAGCCAAATGATAAACCTAAAGTCCATTTCATTAAGAGTTCTTTGAGGTACTACAGGAAAGGAAGACAGGTGACTCAGGGTTAAACGCTCTTCTGGCCGACAGATTTAAATCTGCCGTCGGATTTGAAATCACAAACCCTGAGTTTCCAGCCCACGCCTCCCATGCTGCTCCAGGATTTTACACACATGCACACTGACTTCCATTATAATCTCCCTATTTTTAGTTACACATAACTTTTAAAGAAGTTTCTCTTGGAAAGTGTGAGGGTTTTCAGCAGTTATTTTTGTGATTCCTGAGAAGGAAGACCTAGCTTTTTCCACCTTAGAAATGCCAATTTTTTTTCCTTTTTACATCTGACTCAAACAGCTGAATTGTAACATGCTCTAATTCCTCCTCATGTAGCTCCTCTTCATTCAAGAAGTGCAGTTTTACTGACTCCAAAAGGAAAAAAAAAAAGAAAAACTCGTTTAAAAATAATTTTATCTGTACAGTGAAAAAAAAATTGTCTAATAAGGTTCATTTGCATTGTTACCTGAGGCCATAGAGAGTTGTGCAAAGCCCGTTGCATAATTCCTCCAGGCTGTTAGTAGGTGTATTTTTTCCCCATAAGTAGAGAGAAGAGCATTTTCAAAGAGATCAGGAAGCCAAAAGAAAAAAAAAATCCTATAAAAACGTTCACACTGATGCAATTGAGAGTTTTTCCTCTGCCCTCCGTATGCGGATTTCTACTTTTAAAACTACATTTTTAAAAAATCACTGCTGCAAACATCATAAAATATAACAGTACTGATAAGACGTAAATTACATTGAAAAATCCTAGGTATGTGAGTCTGTGAAGATGTTTATTTCTGAGTTTTCTCTCCTTTCTCTTTCAGTTTAGAGACTGCCAGTATTACTCTTGAAAAGGAATGTCACAGAATATTCTCTCCAGTGGTAAAGGGCCCCAATGCTTCAGTTAATTGCGGATTCATTCACTCCACAATTATTTTTAGTATTTACTCTATTATTCCTTTTATTTCTCAAAAATGCCCCATAGAGAAGCTATAGCTAGTCTTTTCCAAACCAGAAAAAAACAATGTCAGCAATCATAAAAAGGGATTCCACTATGAGTTTAATGACAGATTAACTCCAGACCATATTGAGGACCCAGTATAACTACGGAGCTGGATGACTGGCTAATTTATTTATGCAACAGGTAGGGCATTTGAAGCCCACTATTGTAAGTTCTATCCCTATATATACATATGGGTTTTGTATTCCTCTTTCATAGGCATTTGTGCACCCATAGCCTCTAACTGTACTCTCACACCCATGTCTCAGTGGCCACCATGGAAACGTGAAGAGCGGAAAACAGGCACTGATCCATCTATGCATGCCATTGCTGGTAGACCCATAGTGCTTTCTTATAGCAACACCAGACTCTTGTTAGCACTATAATAACGAAGAAGAAGACAGAAGTGGGAGACCAGGAAATCTACTGAATGTTAAGTATTAATTCAAGCATTAACAAAACTCTCTTCGAAATGTACAGTTCAAAAACCGCAATACCTGTATCAACTCACACAATTCACATGATAATCCTAGGGCCATCACAGCTAAGCATGAGTACCCTCAGCTTTTCTGGGTAAAAACTTAAATGACCTCCCCCAACCCTAATTCACAGAGCCAGTACAAAGTAGAACATGAACTGGAATCCAAATCTCCAGTGTCAACGTTCACGTTCTCTATCTACATCTGATCCCTCACACCTACGGTACTGAGTCCAGGCACTCATTCCATTTATTCCTTAAACATTCATGGAGCAGCCATGAATATTCTTACCATTGTGCTAATCAATGTGATTTCATGAAAGCAAGTGAGACCCAGCCTCTCAACTCAAGGCTAAGATATCAAATACACAAAAGTCCAGAGAAGGATGTCACGATCACCACACAAGCAGCCCAAAATGCAGTGGTGGTTCTGTGAAGAGAAAGACACAACTATTGGGAAAACATCTTGGAGGAAACTGAATTTCACCTGGATTTCTAAAGGGCAATTAAAGAGAAGATTCCTTAGGAGTGCCTGTCATGGCTTAGCGGAAACGAATCAGACTATGAACCGTGAATTTGCGGGTTTGAGCCCTGGCCTCACTCAGTGGGTTAAGGATTCGGCATTGCCATGAGCTGTGGTGTAGGTCACAGATGCAGCTCGAATCCCACATTGCTGTGGCTGTGGCCCAGGCCAGCAGCTGTAGCTCCAGTTCAACTCCTAGCCTGGGAACCTCCACATGCTGTGAGTGCATCCCTATAAAGCAAAAAAAAAGAAAGAAACATTCCTCAAAGACACAGTGATGGGAAAATAAAGAGCAGATTCAGAGTCAGCACAGGAGGCTTGTCAATGGGGAAACCATCCAACACTGGGAGTATCTTGCTCACTGCCAAGCTCTAGCAACTCTCTGTCTAACAGTGTCTTACTTCTCCCAGAGCAGAGCAAGTTTGTGTTGTCTCTAAATATAATCCAGCAATCCCACTCCTGGGCATATATCTGGAAAAAACCATAATTCAAAAGATACATGCATTCCAATGTTCCTTGCAGCACTATTTATGATAGCCAAGACATGGAAGCAACCCAAATGTCCATCAACGGAAGAATGGATAAAGAAGATGGGAGTACATATATGCAATGGAATACTACTCAGCCATAAAAAAGAATGAAAATGCCATTTGCAGCAACACAGATTTAGAAATTACCATACCAAGTGAAGTTAGATAAAGACAAATATGAGATCACTAATATGTGGGATCTAATAAAAATTATACAATAGAGCTTACAAAACAGGAACAAACCCAAAAATTTCAAAACCAAACTAATGTTTACCTAAGGGGAAACGTAAGCAGTGGGCAGAGATAAATTAGGGGGTTAGAAATGATATATACATACTGCTATATACAAAATATATGGGTAACAAGGACCTACTGTATAGCATAGAAAAATTTACTCAATAATGTGTGATAACCTATATGGGAAAAGAATCTGAAAAGGAATGGATACATGTTTATGTGTAGCTGATTTACTTTGCCATATGACTGAAATTAACATGATGTTGTAAGTTAACTATACTGCAATAATATTTTTAAAAATAAATTAAAAATAAAATAAAAAATCAGTTCTCTGAAGTTTCTGCAGTCTTTAATATTAGTGTATTTCTCACAGAACTGACTGCTCAGAATTGGAAATTTGGTATTTCCTTGGTGTATTTAACCATGCTGTGTGTGTGTGTGTGTATCAAGTAAGGAATCCAAAATCATTCATGTTGTTAACTGATAGTAAACATATTCAAGATGCCAAATACATACCGAGACTTGGCAGGGTAAAGACAGAGTCAAGATTATGTTTTCTCCATACGGGGTAGGGTAGGGACAATACTGCCTGTCTCTTCTAGCAACAGTTTTGGCAGCTGCCAGACCACCTTAAAGAATTTATATCATGAGATGAGAGTAAATGTGTAACTGAACCACCGTTAGCTGCCACAGTGCAATGGGCCACGCTTGCTTGAATACGCCAGGTAACCATCCTGGGATGGAAGGGAGAGCTGATCTGAGAGCCTGGACTTAGAAGTATGACTTGGAAAAAAGGTCACTTCTTGTGGCAGTCAGCACAAGAAGAGAAACAGTCAGGAAAAGAGAACCAAGAGGACATTTCAGAGTCCTGAGTATGAGTGACAACGAGTCCTGAGAGGAGACAGAAGTCTTCCAGGAATGCAGCTGCCAAGTTTGGTCATTAATGTCATTCACTCAGTCATTCTTCCTCTCATCCTTTCTTTCTTCTCCCATCGCTTCCTTCCTTCTTTCCTTTTTTAGATATACCTTTTGTTCACAAAGATAGATCTATAAGGACACCACACACGGAGTCTTTTCCAAACAAAAATGCAACTGTAAATATATAGCCTCATTTGTAACTCAAGGAAGTGTCTGAAAACTTCATCTGTTTTACCTTCATTTTAAAAGGGCAATTTTTTGCCCAGCGGGTTCTTTCAGGATGCATTTTGATAAGATTTTATTCACATAGGCAAAACTCTTTCCAGTTAACCTGAAAATCAATGTCTCATTGCCATCAATGTGAGCCAAGGACAAGGAGCTCGTAACAGCGAACAGGCTGTTCTTCCCGCTGAAGCACTGATTGGAGAGGTGAAAACACAGGGGTTTCTCTCCAAGTTTCCAGATTGCAGCCTAACCAGCCTGGCTGCTGCTCTTTCTGTCACACCCACTATGAAATGGCACACACGTAAATACACATAGGTGGAGTCCCAGGGAAATAATAACACAAGAGACATTTAGCAAGAAGGCAGCCCTTGTCCTGGGCCCCAGGGCCTCAGTCACTCACATCCAGGGAGAGCGACGGAGAGTGTTCCAGGATCCTCCAAACGCCCACCACCTTCCATGTGGCAGAGGGTCCCGCATGCTGAATATTGACACGCTGGAGAGCTCTTGAGCTGAGCTGACATAAAGTGTGGCTAGAAATAGCTGAAATTATTATTTTGATAAACAGTATTTCTAAATGTTAAAATTGGAAAGGAACGAGCTATTTTAGGCTCTCTTTGGAGGTGTACCCCAATTATGGTCACCATGTTTAATCAGACGGTAAGGGGTGGAGGGGCACCCGAATCTTTGAAAAGCTTTTTTTTAAAACAGGAAACATATGATTTTCTTGACTCATCTCTATTTTTAAACCCCAAAGTACACATTACCCATTTGCTGCAAGGATGAATCACTGTGGACAGTTCATTTTCAATGGAAATTCCTATATCAAAAGACTGGGATTGGTTCATCTGCAGAGATACCATGGTGGTCACCAACAAAATAAATACTCAAATACGAAATGGGAAGCAAAATATACTCCTAAAACTTAAGGGAATGGTTTTAATAGTCTAGAAAAGAAAGGAAACAAGAAAGAAAGAATAAAGGAAAATGCGAAAAGAATTTCTCTTTCAGTCTAGATATGAGCAAGTACATTGAGAATCTACTACATACTCAGTGTAGCTTTGTTGCCAGAGAGACCCGAGTTCACTTCTTGGCTCTGAGACCTAGTGGCTGTGTGACACTGGGCAGTTTCCTTTTTACTGAGCTGCACTTTCCCCACCTGTGACATAGGGCCAGTTATATGTCATATAGTTTTTATGAGGATGGTGTGAGACCATATTAGAATATCAGCTCTGTGAGAACAAGACCTCTTGCCTACTGCTGATTCCTCAGCACCAAATCCAAGCTGGACCTGAGAAACAAAGAGTTTAAGGCTCAGCAGACAGCTACAGATGCCAGATCCTATTCTCAACATTTTGAACATTTCAATCCTCGGAGCCCCATGAGATTGATGGGTGATAGGACTGCCCCATTTCACAGACAAAGAAACTGAGACACTGAGTGATTGTTACCCACCGCCCTGCTAAGCAGATGGGCTAGGATTTGAATACTGTCTCTCAAGTATCAGGTAAGTAGACAATAAACACATAGAATGAACTGATGAAATGGAGTATACAAAGCACTTAAAAAATTTAGCCACAGGTTGGCACTCAACAGATATCAGCTGCCTTGCCTTTTCTCTTTGACTTCACGTTTTGAAGAACAGAGGCATAGGGTAATGCATGATTTCTGCCTCAGAAATTTGCCATCTTGTTGAGGAAACATGAATGAGGGCAACTAGAGAATTACAATGATACGTCAAAGCATTTTAAACTAAACTTGGGGGTCATAGGACCAGTGATAGCCATTTCGCTTCCCCAGAACATCTGGCAACACCTGGAGGCATTTCTGATGGTCAAGACTGAAGGTGGTTGGGGTGGGAGCAGGCGGCGGGGAGTAGGAGGGAGGGATGTGCTGCTGCAAAGCCAGAGATGAGGCCAGACATCCTCTGAAGCACAGAACAGCCCCCAAGAACAAGAACTATCCAGCCCAAATATCTACCATAGAGAGCCTGAGAAACCCAGATTAAGTTACAGTCATTTTAAGGTAAGAGAGAGGGAGATGCTGGGCATCCAGAAAGGTTAGAGCAGACTTTGTTGATGAGATGAGATTTTTTTAGGGTAGTATGATTGATTGATTGATTGATTGATTGATTTGTCTTTTTACCTTTATGTAGAGCCGCACCCGCGGCACATGGAGGTTCCCAAGCTAGGGGTCTAACAGGAGCTATAGCCGCCAGCCTTCGCCACAGCAACAGCAACGCGGGATCCGAGCCGCGTCTGCAACCTTCACCACAGCTCACGGCAACGCCGGATCCTTAACCAACTGAGCAAGGCCAGGGATCGAACCCGCAACCTCATGGTTCTTAGTCAGATTCGTTAACCACTGAGCCACGAAGGGAACTCCTAGGGTAGTATGATTTAAATAGATATGGAATGGCAGGTGGAGGGAGGGAGCAAAGCCTCCATCACCTTTCAGCTGGGTTTCCACGCACTAGTGAATATCTACACATAACAGGTTTCTATACAGATCAGCTAGTTAATCCTAGCATTAGTCAGAAAGGTTTGGCCTATATTCACACTTAGGAAAACAGCAGTCAAGGCCAGAAATTACTAGCATTACAAGTGAATGGTTGACACCTCTATAAACCCAATAAATAAGATACTTCCTTTATTCTTTTTATTCATAGGTTTGAAAAGAGGCTTATCTCAGCACAGTGTAGATACTGATACATGTTTCTTCCCCACCCCAAATCCACAAGTCGCTTAGTAAGGGCTCTTGCTGGACCCTGACTTGAGATTTAGACATGCCAGATCATGTGTGATCAACAGAGAGGACTGATCACAGCGCTGGCCTTCCCTAGGAATCTCTCTGTGGGTATTCCTGAGGATTCTCATTGAAGAAGACTCTTACAGGAACCAGACCTGACCATTCTGACCCAGAAAAAAAGCTACAGTCATAAGAAAACTGATGCTATATGTTCACAGTACCTTGCTATCAAATCCAACCAAAACAAGCTCCATGAAATCGTATGACAACCCAAGGAAAGGAATACGGTACAGAGTAAGCACACAGTCTTTGGAATCCAGTACGTGGACCGATATTCCAGTTCTGCTACTTATTAGCCATGTAACTTCGGACAAGTTGCTCAACCTTTTTGAGACTTCATCTGTGAAATTTGACTAATAATACATAATAATATGACATAGATTGTCGTGAAGATTAAATGAGTTAATTGATATGAGACATATTTACAGTGCTTGGCACAGGATAAGTACTCAGGAAAACCCAGTTAATTATTGTTGTTTAGAAGACTGACCTATAATAAAGATTTAACTATCTGATGTACAAAATGTCTGTGAAATATTTCAGCCTAAGCTGTACTGTTTGAGCTTTCCCCTAACAGAGAGTGACACAGAGATGATATATACAGTTCTTGCTTATCCCACCACTGATCACTTCTCATCTTTGGTCCATTCAGGGTTTCAGTATCCACAAATGCACTTCTCTGCAAGCTGGTGTACTATACTCCAGGAGACCTTCCAATAGTTCTCAAGGGCTTGTTTCTGAATACTGAAAATTCTCGATAAGAAAATGAATGCCAGAGACAGTGCTATTAATATGCTACTAATATGATCTTATGATATTCACAGATTACTCATGGAAACTCAGTTCATAAATACCATGCATAGAGCCATCTTTTTTCAAGAACAAATCTGCAGATATTAAATGATTTGCCCAAAGTCACACTAAAATAAGTGATGTAATGGAAGTTCAAACATCCTTGTCATGACCCTGAAGACCAGCCTCTTCCCACTGTTCTGTCCAGTCCAGCTGGCCACAGACCTGGCTTCAGGAAGTGCCCCATTTTTTAAGACCTGCATTCTTTCAATTGGCAAAATTAAAATATGTTAATCATTATTGCATCCCTGAGTACTAACTGGATAGATTCTACATCCAAAGTAATCAATTATATTGGGCAGGATATGTTGGTTACATATGACTGGAACCCAACTCAACTGGCTTAAGCATAATGAGGAATGAATGTAGAGGCTTGCATTCATAAAAATGCTGAACACTGAGCTTGCTTCAGGACACAATTGGATACAGGGCCTCCAATTATGCAATCATTATTCTGCCTCTCTGGGCATGGTTCATTTTTGCATTTCTCTACATTACCATACCTCCCAAACAGTTGCCAAATGGTGAAAAGATGGCCACCCTCACCAGGCCTCCAACCAGCTAGCTTAGTACCACTAAGAGAGAAGAAAGTATGACCCTCACAGTGGTACCACAGAAGTACTAAGATTGAGTCTTCTAGGCCTAGACTTGTCACCCACTTTCCCTGAACAATCATCACGGTCAGGAGGATGCAGTGCTCTGACTGGCCCAGCCAGTCACATGTCCTTGCCTATAAGGACAGTGGTAGTTAGGAGGCCAGAGGCACCAGGCATAAGACAAGAAAATGCAGGCTCTTTTCTACATTTGTGCTGTTCCCAGAGGAAAGCATGCTCGTCCATCAACCAGATATTGTTTACACCAACGAATGATGCCAAGCAGGGCAGAGTTTGTTCCAAGATATGACAAGAAGTATGAGGAATAAAAACCCAGGGTCGGTCATTTTTCTTAATTCCATACCATGACCATAAATCAGTCCCTGTCTTTATCTGTCTAATGCCCATAAACTCTTCAGCCCTTAGGTATCAGATTCTCTGAAAAGTTTTCTCTAACCCCATCTTCCACACAGACTCTGGAAGAAGCCAACAGAGCAACTTGTGCTTCCTCATTCATAGCACTATAATGTGATGGACTCTCAGTTTAATTCATGTTACTCTTTGAGGCAAGGACTACGGATCTTACCACATAGCTCCAATACTTGCCATAATTTCAATAAAGTTTCACCTTTTTTTTTAAAAAAAGGAGGAGTTCCCTTGTGGCTTAGTGGGTTAAGGATCTGGTATTATTACCATTGTGGCTCAGGTCACTGCTCTGGCACAGGTTTGATCCCTGACCTGGGAACTTTCACATGCTGAGGGTGGGAGGAAAGGAAATCAGAGGAAATGAACGAAAACATTAACACAGGGCACTATTCACTGTACTATAGTTTTTGTACATGTCACTGGGGATATAAATTTAAAGCATAAAAACCTGATGAAAATGCAACTTTGCAAACACATTTTTTTCCCCAATTTACCTATAAATTTACTCAATGCCATCTGTTACTACTAGTCTGTAGTAAATGACATACTCTGGTAGAAAACTTCTGAAGTATTTAACTGAGGGCTTAAAATGAAAATATTCACAAGCTTTGTTTGCTCTTTACTACTACACTGTGATTTTTTTGCTGTTGCTTTTGCTTGTCGGCTATGTAATTATATAGAGTAGTGACAGAGTGGGGAGTGAAAACAGCATGAACTTTTGGGTTATGCAAAACTAAATTTGACCCCTACCCCCAGTTATTCATAGATTAGCTTGGGAAAAATGTGCCTGTACATTCATTTGTCCACTCAAGAAATGTTTAGTAAGCACTAGACATAAGGGACTATATAATCTCTAGGGATAGGCAGAGAGAATGGAGAAATCACTTAGAAAAGGAAAAGTCTCAAAAAGAGGCATCGGAGTTGAAGTCTGTCCTATAAAGGCAGAATTATCCTTAGTGTGGTTTCAGATAGCAGGATCAAGAGCAGTTACAGGAAAACTAAGAACATAGGACCTGTATCTGCAAATTGAGCATTATAAGTAGAAAGCCTCCCTATGAACGGAGATAACAGAGAGGAAAAGACAGCAAATAAAAGTAGGAAAACCCCCTCCTGATGAGGTCATTTGAGCTCCTGAATCCAATCACAGCAAAATCAGATCCACTCCTGGATATTTTACTAATAAGAGATTTTTATTTAAATCCCCCTTTGCTTCAATAATGCATTTGTGTTGACTGGGCTGAGTTTGGTACTTGTAGATAAAAGAATACTGAATGGTACAGGAAACATCCCAGTTCCTAGAACAGTTCCTGGGACACAAGAAGAATGTAATAAACACGAATAGCATCAGTACCAAGTGGTTCAAAGACAGCATAAACGTGTAGGTGATCCAAACAGAGTATGAACATAGTATAGAATAGTCTCAGGAAGGTCCTTCCATCGCAAGGAACAGTTAACCAAATGCTGGGAAAATCATAAGTCACAATGTTTTAAAGGGGGCTTAATAATCAATAGAAGGTTTATACAATAAATTCTGAGGTCCCTTCCAGTCCAGATTCTGTGATTCTATTTTCAATTCCTATCCAAATGAAATTTGGATAGGTTTGGGATTTCACATGTTCTAAGACATCAGAAAAGAAAATCATATTCAGATGGATCCCCTGTCCATCACACCAACACCTTGATTTAAGAGAACCAAAAACCTTGGATTACCATCCCACTCAATTAGGGGTAAGTGATACAAAAGGACCTGTTATTGACACTCCACAGAGTTTTGCCCCCTTGTTTGCTTCTCTTTGCATACTTTGATAGATGTCCTGGGCTTGTCTAAAATATTCCTGCCTGTTATTTGTGCTTTGGGGTATTTATATGCAATAAATAGCCTGAAGTATGAAAAAATAGCTAGTGTGTGAACAAGAACTACTGAGACAGATGGGCCTACAGCAAACACATTTGGCCTGTTGCAACACAGAATTTCATCTTTAAGAAGCTGCTCTATAATTCATAAGATGTATTCAGCGGCAGTACAGTCTAGATAAAACGGAAGGAACCGGCAGTGACAGATGATGGAATGATGGTTCATCTATTCAACACAAGACATTTGCACTTATAGATGTACCTTCCATTTGGGGAAAGGAATCGCAATTCTCTCACCACGTTTATCATTTACCTTGACCTAGTTATCTTCTGTGTACAGGCCCACTCCCTCTCTCCTAGCATGTACCTGTTATCCTCCTATAGGCAAAGAGGGTTTGACATGTTCCATCAGCTGTACATGAAAAGGAAAGCAAATATAGTATATTACTCCCAGGATAAAATCTTAAATTTGATATTGTATACAATTAGTCTTCCCTTGGTGTTCTCTTTTTAATTCTTATTATGGATTTAGAAGAGACAGCACACTTGGATACTGATGTGAATGGATGAGAGACAGAACTCCTTTATGAGACTTGCAGTGATCCATGTGGTACCTGTAGATCCTGCAATTAATTACATATAGAAAAGATAAATTATTTAATCACTTTTGTTTTTGCCCTGCAAACTTTAAGGAAAAATTTTGTGCAACCCTTCACTGCATGGTTCCCAGCAGGAGACCGTGTTTATCAAGGGAAACTGTGGCATTAAGAGTGCATGCAAATAACAAGGATAAAAATTTGATTTTCTGTATCAGCTTCAGACAAATTTGAACCCATCCTTTAGAAAAAAAATGAATTCCTTATAAGAATCTCCTTTAGGATAGAAGGTGTAGTGCCAGGTCTCTCAAACAATACAGATCTATCAAAACAGTCAATAAATATGTATCAACTGTTTATATGCTCAACAACTAAGTACACACAAGAGGAAGGTTTAACAAGGAAAATGCAAATGGGTAAATTTGAGTACACAAGCTTTTAAGGCTCAGAAGGAAGATGCAAAAATTAAGTAAATCTGTTTTCTATCTATGGATCTACTTATTAACAGTCCCTTTCCTCAGAACACTGGAACGAAAGAAACATTTTTGATAAAAATCTAGGAAGAAAATTATTAGCCAAGCACTTTGTTCTGGGTGCTCCCTGGTTGCCAGGTATGGGAGATACAGAGATGTTTGTTGTTTCCCAAAACGAACTCACATAGAGGGAAGGTAAAATACACTAACATATGCTAAGCTGATCTGACACTGCTAGGCACTATTATCTGAAGGTGACATACAAGGGATCAGAAATCAGAACAGCTTTACATTTTTGCTCCTTTGGTAGCAACACCGGAGAGAAGTCTTTGAAATTTCCAAGATGAAGAAAACGGGCAGAGTCAGGATTAGTGGCTGTGTCTGATGTAAAAGGGATTCAGTCCAAACTATAGCAGGGCAGAGGGCCTGGGCACAGGGCTTCTCAAAGCAAGATACAGGGCTCTCAACATCAGTATCACCTGGGAACTAGTTACAAAAGAAAATTATCCAGCCCTACCTCAGAACACTTGAGTCTTGGGCTTGGAGCCAAGGAATCTGTTGTAATGAGCCCTCCAAGTAATTCTGATGAATGTGCAAACTCAAGAACCACTGCTCTAGGTTATTCTTCTTCAGAAGATAAAATTGTTAGAGCATCTGATGCATGGGAATAACTTATGAAGATAATTAGACAACCACTAAAGAGGCTGAGGATAAATTAGAGGTAAGCACAATACAAAGGAAACTAAGAAAAGGAAATTCCAAAATTCAGGGAAAACAAAACATTAGAGAAAAAAGGTTCAGTAACCATAGTTTATAATATAATGCAGATTTGAATCACACACACACAGTCATCATAATTATTTAAATACTAAATATCGATCTAGCCAAAATTACAATGTGCTAGGAGGTACGGTGGGTGACTACAAGGTTGCTTATGTGGTGGGAGATGGAGGTGGTAAAAAGTGTAAAATCTCCATCTTCCACAATAGAAAGTCCACAGATAGTACCTGAAATCAAAAAACCAATTTGGAGCAACATATATCTATGTAAGTTAGAGATTTGGAGTTTAACACCAGGAGCATCAGCAGAAGTTGAAAATGATTGTTTTCTAGACAAGGGAACAGGGGAGAGCAGATGTTTTTTCATAGCAAATCTTGCATAATAAGTTGACATTTTATACTCTGTGCATGTTTCACTTGGATAAAAAGTAAAGTCCCAAATAAACAAATAATGCATTCCCTCTCCTCTTTGAAGACACACTCCCAGTTTGTTAATAATCATTATCTCTTCTTAACTCTTAGAGCACTTACTATCTAGTCCAGGACTCAGTAAATTATATTGACCCACCTGTTTTCATAAATAAAATTTATTAGAATGCAGCCATGTTCTTTCACTGACATATTATCTATGGCTGCTTTCATACTGTAATGGCAAAGTTAGTTGTTAGGAAAAAGACTAAGTGCACCGTGATGATAAAATATTTACTATTGAGCCTTATATAGAAAAAGTTTTGATAAAGTCTAACCATTCAGCACCTAAAACAATTCTTGTATTTTGTTTATTTGATCAGATACCACTCAGTTCTTACAAAAAACATACTAGTTAGGTGGTATCAGGGTAGTAATGAAACAGGCTCAGAAATTCCAGGTGAGCTCTGTTTATCTTCTTTCTATGAGTATCGTGGCTGGTCAAATTAGCTTTTCATGTTAGTACAGCCTGCCTTTTCTAGATGCGAACTCTAGGGTCAGGACATGTCTCAATCATCTGCCTATCCCTTGGGCCTGGAATATAGGAAGCGCTCAGAAAAAAGTTCTGGATTGGTGATGATGAAGATGAAAGCAAAAGAAACACTCACCATCTCAAAGAAAATTCCGTATATTCAATGCAACTAGAGTGGTCCTGGTTATTATATTTTCTAGAAGGTCAAAATATGCCCTGAGCTGCTTTTTAGTTGAAGCGTTCTGAATAAATAAAGCATTGTTGTTTGGAAGAGGTCACACACGAAGGTGTCAATGATGCCCATTCATCTTCTTGTGGTAAAGTTCAGGTTTCCTGTTTTGCATTTATCTCAACCTAGACTGGAAGCTCTCAGAGGCAGAGGTTTCATGTTTTTGTGCCCAGGAAATTCTGGGCACCTGTGTTGTCCCATGACTACTTGCTAAAAATAAACGAGTAATAATGCATTGTTGGTGTAAGGTTTGCTTCATGTCCCAAAATGTACTCTGAAAACATTGATTATGAACTTTCTTTAACCAACTGAGTCTTCCAAAAGCAGAAACCTGGTGAGAATTACTCAAGGGAAAATGACATTATTGTTTTGGTTGGAGAGTTTCTTATGACTGATATATAACTAGCTATGTACACTGTCAACACTGACTTGAGTAAAAACAATGCTGTTTTTCTTTAAAGTGAATAGAATTATTGAAAAGAAGAATTCATGGCTTGGAAGGAAGCATATAGTACATCTATTCTCACCATCTATCCCCATTACAGCATTTCCAGCTTGCACTTGCATACTTTGCAGAATGAGAAATCCCCTACCTACTAGGATGGTCAAGCCTTACTTCACTTCATTTACTCATTCATTCAAACATTTTAAAGTACCTCCCGGATGTTCAGGCATCATTTTAGACTCTGTTATTTGCTTATGTGAGGTTGAACTATGAGTCCTCACAACCTACAGTAATAAATCTGGTTTTTATTTCTTAAAGGCTCACAAATCTAATCCATACTTTACATATAGTCCTTCAATTATTTGGAAGTTATGCCCTCTTTCTTGGTCATTTTTATCTCTATCCTAAACATCTCCAGCTCCTGATCCTCTGCTCTTAGGACATAGTTTTAGGTTTTCTTCTCCATTGCAGCTTGTTTATACTCTTCCCAAAATGGCTTCACCAAAATTATTGCACAATTATTATCATGTAGTCTAACCAATTGAAAGGAAAGTCTCGTGTCTCTCTCTCTCTTCCGTTGTCCACCATATTTGTTAATACAAACTTAGTGGCCATCCATGTTTGGGGCATTAAAATACTAGTATTTGTTCCTATTGAACTAATCATTAAATCCAAGGTCCTTAGATCTATTCAAGTAGATTGCTCCTAAATCATATGCTTCATATCCTGCATTTATGGGGTTGGTTTATGTTGTTAGTTTCCTTATATTTAAATATTAACATCTCCTTATTATTAACACCAGCTGATTGTTTAACTGAAAAAAATTAATGAGATTTTGAGCTGTAGAAATAAAAGAAAAAATCGTTGCTCTCCCAGAACAGAGTCTAGTGGTAATGATGGATAATGTAACAAAGAATCATAAGAATCATAAATAAGGATAAGTACCATGTTTAATATAAAGACAAAGTAATTGATAACCTATAGAATAAATGCACAAACTTTTTCTGTTGTTATCATTTTTGAAATCTTAAGATAGGCAAATAAAAAGGCAAGACTATGAAGTTTTCTCAGAGGAGGTGATATTTGATATAAGCCTTGAAGGGTAGTAGAAATTAACCATGCCAGGCAACAGATGAAGATGTTCTAGACTGTGCTGTCCAATATGTTAGCTGTTGGCCATGTGTGACTATTGAACTTCTGAAATGCAGCCTATACAAGCTGAGATGTGCTCCAGGCATAACGTATACATTAGATTTTGAATGAATGTAAAATATCTCATTAACAATCTTATACTGATTATATGTTAAAATCATCATATTTTGTATAGATTTGATTTAAAGTACATGATTAAAATTAATACTATCTGATTCTTTTTACCTTTCCAACATGGGTACTGGAAAATTTTAAATTACTTATGCATTTAACATTATATTTCTATTGAACAGATAAGATGAATAAAGAATGACCAAAAATATCTGGAAAGGTTGAACTTTCCTAATCCAAATTCTTGATTTAGTCATTCATCCTATTTGTCAACCAATCTGGGCAAATATACATATTATAATTTCAAACCCATCATTAAGGGATATTTTAATACCACAAAGTCCTAAGGCCTGACACTCATTGCTTTCTTCAGGACTGACATCACATCTTTCCCATTATTACACCTAGGTATACTGTGATTCAAAACATATCTTTCCATATTGCCCACAAACTTTTTTCTCCAGAACAGAAATCACATCTATAACCTATCAGCCTTTTTGATAAATGGTGTTTGGGTGTACTCTGCTGCTCAAAAGATCCCTCATGAAACCACTGCCCAGGTACCCACTGTTGTGATCGCCCAGCAGAACACTCTTAGATTGGTTTTCCCTCTTTCCCCACTTCATTTACCCCATTCTCCAACTCCATTCCAGAGGATCATTTCCCACGAGAATCCAATCACACACAAGTCATTCCGGAGGCTCTACTTTTTGGAGAACCTAAGTTAAAATCATTGTAAGGAGTGGCTGTGGAAAACCAGACTATCAGGATGTGATTCAGAAATGGTTTCACTCCCTGGTGAGATAACAATAGAATCCCTTTGATAATAATCCCTTGCATCCTGTAGCATCAACACTGTAAGACGTTCATCAATCTGAACTGAGTAAGGTGAGTAAAGTGAACAGAGGTGAGGTGCCAAAGGTTAAAAAAAAAAGAAAAACAAAACACTGGGCTTATGTAATAGCGCTGGCACTGGAATTATATAAATCCTATTTGGATTGAACCTAAACTTGTCTGCCTGGCCCTTGGGTGCATAATTGGAATGAATATCATTAGCACCTGAGAGAATTCACAGGATATTTCCCTGTCATGGGAGTATAGCTATTATGATATAAAAAGCCAAGGACAAACCTATATGACAGGTAACTCAAAAAGTTTGTACGAGGGAGCATGTCCAAGGGCAAGAGAGGTCTGTACAACTGGTCCAGGCTATCGTGGAAGCTGTCTTGCCCCTGAAGGCCCAGCAAACTGGTGGTACTAGAGGTACATTTAGTACATTAGGAGGCTATATGCAATCTCTAACAAACCCTGATGCAAGCGTCATAGATACCAAGGGTTCGACCAGAAGGTCATGTCATTAGCAGTAGAGAATTATTTGCCATTTTGAAAGCAGCTCCTGGTAACTTTCTAGGACTTAGTGGAGACTGAGTGACCATTAGATACCAAGTCTTCAACTAGGGGTGCCATCATCACCTGGCTATAATCAGATCTAATGAGTCTTAAGTGCAAGTGGGCAGAGCAGCAGTCCACTGGGTAATGGGATGGGGCATCACTAGATTCAGGAAGCACAACTAAGCAGCATAAGCCAGCAGACAAGACTCCCATGTCACCTCCCTGCATTGTACTGGAGCCTCATGGGTGATTCCCTAAAACTAGCTAATCCTGGAGGAACAAAAACTCAGGCCTAGATCACAGAGTATTAATGCCAAACTAAATTGAACTGTCATTTCACTACAAGCCGCTCTGGAGTGGCTCTGGAGTGGCACTGAAAGACAGTAATGAAGGGAAATCCTCCCAGTGAGCAGAGCTGCAAGCAGTGCAGCTGGTTTTCCCCTGGAATGTCCACATCAAGGAGCACCCGATAACCAGGCAGCATGTTACCTTATCCTGTGGAAGTCAGACGACCTCTCTCTTTTCCCACTCCAATGCTAATGCAGCCAGTTCATGAAAAAATTGTTTGTTGTGGCAAGGATGGCAACCATGCATGGATCCAATTTGTACCAAGATGACTTTAGGTACTGCTGCTGACAAACACTCAACAGCTCAGTAGCTGCACATTCACTATGATACCATCTGTCAAGGACACTAGTTAGACAGTGGGTAGAGGGTTGATTATATCAGAACCCTTCTACCCTACAGGGGACAGAAATTCTTCCTTATTGGAATTTATACCTGCAATCATTGCTTCTGGCAGCTCAGCCACCTGTGGGCTCATGGAATACCTGGTTCACCAACCAGGATCCTTTATAATGTATACTCAGACCAAGGGACCCAGGTCATGATCACAGTTTACCACATCTGGAAAGAAGGCAGCTTAATAGAAGATAAATTGCCTATGAAAGGCTCACACAACCTGTGGGTTTAGGGCACTGTCCTGTAAGATGCAATGTAGGAACCAAACAATTTGGACACACATGGTGCTGCATTCCAGGAATAAAAATGCATGCACATGAGAACCGAGGTGTGGAAGTAGGGTTGCTTCCTCTCACCACCACTTCCAGAGCTTCATTTGCAGAATTCTTTCTTTATCTCCTCACAATCTTAGGTTCTACTGGATTACAAATCCAAGTTCCCAGGAGAAAATTCTTCCAATTAAAACAAAACAGGGGTTTTCTTTAACATGTCCTGAGTGTGCACAGTCCATCTGGGGCTCTTCACGTAGGTAGACAAGCCGAGAAATACCACACTGACATGGTGATTGGTCCCTAGTTACCATGAGAAGCTAATATTGTTGCTCTACATTTGAGGCAGGAGAGAGTATGCTCAGAACACAGGACATTCAGTGGTATGTCCCTATCCAGGGTCAGTAGTAACGAGAAATGGACAATCTCATCAACCATAAATGAACATAAATAAACTGCAGGCACTAGGAATTATTGAGCCCTTCATTAAATGCATCATTAAATTCAAGATACGTGAGCCAAAAAATGAATATCATACAAGTAATAAAATCAGAGACTAGACAAGAAAAAGATATGACTAGTTATAGTAAGAAAAAAAAAAGCCTTATTTGAATGAACCCTCCCAAAAAATAATTAGGCAAAAGCAATAAGTCATCATCAAAACATATGATCATAGGAGAGGTATGGGATTTTCCCACTTCAACTATGAAAAGAGGGAATGTCTTGAAGCTGTATGTGAAACTCAAAGTTCCCAGTCCCTCCAACTTCTGGGATTAGTTTTATTTTTCGTCCCAAAAGATAACCTGGGCTCCAACCATTTACATGCAAGAAAGCCAATGTAATCTTGAAAGTTTCTGAGAATTCCAGGGAGGCATATAGAGAAAGCTGGCTGCTTACTTTTCTCTAACCTCTCACCCCAAACTCTGCTCCCCAATAACTATTCTCCGTTTTCTATTTTGAGTCCCTTCTCCTCCATCATCTTCTCTGCAACATATCAGACATTTTGTAGGTACAACTTTTCTTTCATTCCTTAAAAATTTTGCATCACCACAACAGTAATCTGTCACATAAAAAGTTTTTACTCATGGTTTTAAAATGTCTAGACGAAGAACAACCTCTTAAAGCTCTTTGGTCACCCAGCAAGGAAAAGCATTGGTGGCTATCATTCACTTAAGCCCAAGCCTGCTCCCATTTTGTTCACAGCCATTCTTCCAAATGAGTTCTACTAATCAACCAAATGACATTATTCTAAGACAATGACAATATTCAACAGTAAATACTTATGCAGTCATACAAAAATATCCCTACTTGCCTTCCTGCATGTTTGCCATTAGCATGCCAAAGATTTAGCCAGGGCTAGAATTGACCCAGCTAAACCTAGTCTATAGCAAAAACCAAACCCAATCAGCAATGAAAAGCAGGCCCAGTCTAGATTAGCCTGGATTAGTTGAAATTCAGTGATAACAGAGCCATGAGATATAGTAATAAATGCTTGACATCCTAAGTCAATGAATTTTGGGGTACTCTGTTACATATTAAGAGCTGATAGAATGGGTAGTCTTTTCTTAACATAAAACGTAAAGCATAGAGATTTTTGTTTTTCTTTTTTGACCATGGCAACGTATTACTGGCAGAGTAGCAACAGCACAATTTTTGAAGGGAGTATGCTGGGCATGTTAAGGAAACAAGGAAGCCAGAGTGAATGGAGTGGAGTGGAGGGTGGGATTCATAGGAAACAGACCATTGAGGTGGCAGAGGAGGAGGAGGCAGGGAAGGCTCTGTTGGTCCTGTAAAGACTTTGGCGTTTATTCTTAGTGAGATGGAAAGCAACTGGAAGGATTTGAGCTGAGGAAAGATGTGATCTGGATTATTTTTAACCACCAAGTTCTGATTTCTGATTTGATAATAAAGAGGCAAGTGTAGAAGTTGGGACAGTGATAAAGAAGCTATTACAAATATTCGAGGAAAAGATGATGATGGCTTGAACTAAAGTAGTGGGCAAAGTTGTGAAATATGAGAAGATTCTAGCTACAGTTTGATGACAGAGAAAAAAGTAATTGCTCATAGATTTAACATGGGGTGTAAAAGGAAGATCAGAGGCCCAGGATTACATCAAGAATTTTGGCAAGAACAACTAGAAGAACCAAGGTGACATTTGCTGAAATACATAAGACTGCAAAAGACATAGGTTTGGGGATTAGTGTATCTTAAGATATTCATAACTTCTCTCATGAATTGTTTTTAAAGACTTGGAATGAGTCCCAATTGGATAAGCAGCCTAATTGAGATGAATATTTGAGTAGCTCTGATTAAATGTTGCTTAATAGTTCACCATTTTTTTCAATCTCATAAGGATACTAAAGCAAGTTATCACGTATAAGTTTATAAAATTTAGAGAACATTGCTCAAAGCATTCAGGGGAATATAGGATTATATTTCTAGTGTAACATGTGCAACCCTGTCATCCATCCTTTTTGTCTCCATGATTCTACATTCTGTCTTGTGATTTCATGTCATTAGCATATAAAAAGATGGACAATTGGCTCTCTACAGTAGGGCTTCACTTTTTCTGCAGTCGACAGACTCAATTTACAATGGTAACCAAATAATTCCAAAAGAAAAAAAAAAAGAATTTATATATTTGGAAGGAAACCTAACAAATCCAGTGTTGAGACTTTAGTTAGAGCTTTGAATGGACAATTTCCAGCAACTTCCTGTTAAAACTCAATTAAAAGTCTTTTCTCATATAGTAATATCTTGAGCATGGCAGGGAGGAGGTGGAAAGAGCTGAACTGTTTTACAGGAGAAGGGAAAATATCACTTTTTGCTCCCAATCTCCCCAAACATATCTGACATCCTGATGACTGCATTTTTATAATTCTCTTGTTTTCCCTTATAGAGTTGGTTTATATTTCTGGTTTCATTTGATGTTTTTATTAAAAGCAACATCAGCCTGAAACAAGGAGTCAGTGAAAAATTAATTTAATCTGAACAGGCTGAAAGAAGCTCATTTCTAACAGTTCTGGAAAGCACATTTAAAACATACCGGAATTCTTACAAAGCTTATGTGTATTCTAATGAAGAAAGAAAACTCAAATCCAGACTTTCATTTATATGTATAATCCACTTGAGATGGGAGGAAAAATGTCAAGCAGTCAAATTATACAAGCCACAAGTAGGAGTCGAAATAAAAAACATTAGCAGAGTCTTGATAGGAAATGTAGTTTGAAAAAAGTTGATTTATGTACTAGGAGAAATGAAGTGAAGGGTGCAGGAGGGGAACATGAGCAAAGGAAATAAAATGCTATTGATGCAAAAGCAACAACAGCACATACATGGGATGGGTAACAGCACAGGCCCTGTAAAAAAGGACATTTGTTCTTACTGATAAGAATTCTGTAAGGCACCCAAAATATACTAAATCTGTAAGTAAGGAAATTTAATTAAACTCAGGTTTGAGAGTAGATGTTTAATTTCAGTTCACTGTTTTAATTTCTTGCTAATCAAGTTGAAGGATTTTTCCTGTTTGGGAGACTATTCCAAGAAAAAAAAAAAAAAGCTCTTGATTAAAACTGACCAAGTAGGAAGATAGGACTAGATATTAAAAATAGAGAAATAAAGGTGAAAATATATGAATCCAAACAATAAAGTAGGCTGCAGCATAACCAAACATCTCAGTCAGTAGTATTTGTGGTTAAGGAGAAATTTTTTTTTAATTTCCAAACTTTCTCCTAAGTTACCCAATTCCCTTACCATTAATGATGAATGAGCAATGATCAAAGAAGACTTTTAAATAAAAATATTTCCTCAATGTGCACACCTACTTTGTATGTCTGATTATTGCTGAAATCTGCATAAGAAAGTGAACTTCAGATGCTCAGAATAGACAATTAAGAAAACATTTTTTTGGCAGAGTTACTAGAATCCACTTAAAGCGAATTCAAACCCATCTTGAAAGACTGAAGAGCTCAGCCAATTCTGATCAGATGGCTAGTTGACTTAAGAGGATGCACCTAAGTTTATCTCAGATTATCAGAGTCCACAAAAATGAGTGCAATAAAAATAGAGCTTAGATTAACCAAGTTAAAAAAAAAAAAGAAATCGATGAAGGAGATATTCCATGGACACACCACACACAGGACTCTGAAAGATAAGTGTTCTGCCACCATCTCAAGAAAATACATGCCACGCAGAAACTGAAAGGAGAGCTCAAGGATGATGATAAGGTCAGGTGATGGATGCAAAGGCTAAAACAGTCCTGATGCTTAGGATTAACGGATGTAAACATTGGACAACACCTAATTAATTCTAGAAACCAATATCATGTCAAATATCCCCTTTCACCAATGGAGAAACTAAGACACAGCATGTGACAGGGTTGCAAAATGTATGCACTGGGTCAGTGATCCCTTGAAAAAGCAAGCACTAGTAACATGTAGAACCTCAACTTTGAGAATCATTCACCATCTCCTTGAAAATCTGCCATTCCCTCTGGAACTGGGTCAGTATTCTATCCCATGAAAACCACACTGAGATATTTGCAGCAAAACAGAATTGTTGATACCAAGACACTAAAGTTAGTAGACAGTGGTTTTCACTTCCTTAACTGTACTATTTTGCCCTCCAAGCTGTGAATACGCTGTACTTTTATCACTGTTAAGTTTCATGTTTATGTGGGTTTCTTAAGTGCCTGATATCTATTATTTTTTAAATTTTTATTATAATTGATTTATAATGTTTTGTCAATTTCTGATATACAGCAAAGTGACCCAGCTATACATTTATATACATTATTTTTTCTCATAATACTTTCCATCATGTTCCATCACAAGTGATTGGGTATAGTTCCCTGTGAAATACAGCAGGACCTCATTGCTTACTCTTTATTATTCATCTTATCTCCTATTGGTAACATTAACTGCAAATTTAAAAGCCAGGGAGAAAAAATGCTGCAGCAGCAATTTAATTCTGCTTCTTAGGACTTATTCCTCATTAATTTATTATTAATATTTATTTAATGTTTTCAGTTTAATAGCCTGCTGAGAAAAATGAAAACTTCTCTAAAAAGAACTTAAACATAGCTCTTCCTGGATCACTGAGCTAAAAATAAAGAAGAAAAAGACTTTGTAGAGAATAAGTTGGGAAACCACAAAAAAAACTATCTTTTTTTTCTGACTTCAAATTTTTTTTTTTTTGCTGACTTCATTTTTAATTTGGGGAGTACACAAATGCATGACAGAGCTATCTTTGCAGTTTTTCTAAGGCAACTATAGTAACTCTCTAAATTCCACTAGAAGTAAATACCATGGATACCAAGAAATAGCAGGGGAATGATTTCCAACCAACTGCCTGATATTACTGTTACTCATAGAGGTAGCACTTCAGTTACCAATAGGGCAAGAAATGGATTGTCCTGTGGCACCTCCTCCACTTAAGTGATCATGAATTAATCTCATAAAGAGGGAGAGGAGGGAAGGAATAAACTCTGTTAGAACAGTACTTAATTACCCACCTAGATGTAGACACAGAACACCACAGCACAGAATTAGCACGCGTGTTCAAACTGAGAGCTTCTTCCAGGGGAAATTTCCCCACGGCTGTAAATGCCCCTCACTTTTGCTGTCCCCAGACACAAAGTCTCAGCTTTGGTGGTTCTTCTCTAGAAAGCAGTGGCTGCACAGCCCTTTTCCTTGCCCGGTTGATTTGCAGTTTGATAGTCCTCATGACCCCAAAGCTCAGTATAAACTACATGTTATTCTAACAGAGACCATACCAAAGTGTATGGAAAGAAACAGTGCCAAAAATTCACAGATAAAAAAGCAAACATTAAAACAAGAAAAACTTCCAAGGTTCAGAGGATCACGTCTGTGGGGAATACTTCCTACAAAATGACCCGCCTTCATATTGCACTACAGAGAATTGGAGACTCGTGGAAGGGCGGTTTTATCGTCATCCATTTCCCATTCTCAATGACATTTACAAACAAGGTACCCAGGAGGAAGACACGTATGCAGTCGAGCCACTGTATGAAACACTCACGTTTCACATTTCCTTCTTCAGTATTAAGAAGGATATGATTTTTCTGCCTGGTTGAGTTTTAAAAAAATGTTTTCTCTCTCACCGGTCATACCCCAGTGATGCTTTGCATGTGAGAGCACATCTGATCAGCCACAGATTCCTATCTCTCTGCTAAATGCAGCCCCCCAAAAAGAAAGAAACTATAACAACAGCAAAAAACATTAGTGATAATCCTCAACATAAGCTGCCAGCAACTAATGGCTGATATATTGATTAATAGCCTGAAGTAAAGAGTGGGCCATTAATGCTGTAACAAACCACTGAGGTTTATTGCATCAATAATTCTGAGAAACTAATAAGTTTCAGGACCTATTGCTGAAATAAACCATATTCTTGAGCACTCATCAGTCAGGAAACTTGGAACATTTGAAGAAGGTTATCACTAGATAATGTGATATTGCAAACTGCATGTCTTTTTCATTAATCCATTCACCTCCCTTTCAGGAATAAATGCCAGCGGAACAGAGATGCAAAAGAGCCCTGTATGGTGCTGGAAGATAGTGCTAATCAAAGGCTACTGACTTGAACCGGACCTTAGAAGGAGAAGGTAATAAGGACTAATGCATTAATCTGTTAAATCACTGTGTCAACAAGGGGGAGAGAGGAGGAAAATGCTCTTTAGTAGAGTGCCTTAATAGGATATACTGGAAACTGAGCTTGGGACGAAGAATTGCTTTGAAGCTATATATACAGTGCAAAGCACAGGGAAGTGTAATAAGATCTGCAGAAGCCTTCACCATAGTGTAGAATCCAAGCTGTTTGTATAATCAGTGTAGCAACTGACAATTTTTGCTCCATGTACTGAGAACCCTGGAAAACACTGGAAAGTGTAAAAATAATGTCTAATTTTTAGTTAGTGACTCCTAAGTACTAACACCAACTTTAAATACTGCATAGGCTCCTGTATCTCTTCTTCCCCCACCCTCCATAACTTGAGGAAGTGGGGGCCTTGTGTGATCTCGGCTCCACATCTGCTTAGAAACTGTCAATTTATGAGTTTCAACCATTGTGCTCAGCACTTTTCAGCACCCCTCTTCTACTCTTTGCTCCAAATCTGAAAGGTAAAGATTTTCATCTCCCTTTACACTTACTTTCACAAAACTAAGTTAGGTAACTTGAATCAGCCAGTAGAGAGGCTGGCTTTAAACCTAGGTCCAAAATCTGTGGACTTTCCATGATGTCTCACTGGTACTCAACACTTCCTTGAAGATGTAGTGAAGGCCCCAATATCGTTGCCATGGGCAATATGTCTCCATAACTACCATCCCGACCCTGGCTACCTGTTGAGGGTAAATGAATTCCTACCTCTTTTCATGTTTTAGATCAATCCATTATGTAAAACTGGACTTCTGACTTGGTCATCCTTTTTATAACTTAGAGTATCCAAGACATGTCTTCTCCGTACTATGCTGCCTTCCATTTTTACCCTTCCAAGAGCTCTGACTATCATGAAGGAGAACAGTGTTTACTCATCCTGCACCAGGAACTCTGCTAAGTCTTTTAAAGACATTGTCTTGTTTACTCTTCAAAACCACCTTATAGGATATGTATGCAAGTGTGCATTACAACCTTTTCAGAAAGCAGGAAACAGAGGCTCCAAGAAATCAAGTGATTTGCCCAAAGCCACAAGGTCAATAAAGGGAAAGAGTGAGGGTATGAATTTAAGGGTCCTTGACTCCAAGCTTCTAGCTACAACGCTACATTGCTTTCTTCTCGTGCCTCTTCCCAGAGACTGGAAATTCTAAATTCTAACAGAGGGACCTAGGACCCTCCTTGCCTAACTACCTAAGAATTGCAGATGGTTTTGTTTCAGTCACTTTCTGAGACATGGGGCTACCTCTTAGGACCTAAAGCCCTGTGGCCAACCGTGTACAGCATTTTAACCCACTGATGTCCCTACTGGTGGTGTTGTGTATTCTGTGTGGCAGATGAAGGCTTTCTTCAATACCTGCAGGTAAAACTAAGTCCTGGAATCTGTCCCACCAAACATGTAGACCCCATGGTCTCTTCTACCCCATCCATTTTTTTGTTTTGCTTTTTTTTTGTTTTTTTGTTCATTTGCTTTTGCTTTTTAGGGCCACACCCACAACATATGGAAGTTCCCAGGCTAGGGGTCGAATTGAAGCTACAGCTACCAGCCTACACCACAGCCACAGCAACATGGGACCCTTAACCCACTGATCAAGGCCAGGGATAGAACCCTCATCCTCATGGATACTACTTGGATTCATTTCCACTCCACCACAACAGGAACTCCCTATTCCGTCCAGTTCTGTCTGGAAGTACCCAGACCATTCTTAATACATAGAGGACTCCTCCGCCCTCGCTCTGCCATTCCCACTTGTAAAGGGGTGGAGTGGAAGAGCTTTAATGAGAGTAGTGAGCTGGTGCTGTGTTCCCCATAGCTCAAAAAGGAACGAGGAAAGAGTTTGCTCATCTCCCTGCCTGGTCCAGGCACCCCGTCCTGCCCAACACAAGGCCCAGGGTCCTCACTCTGGTACATGTATTTATTTCCTTCAACGGCAAGCTTCCTCAGGCCAGAGACCTTTCCATTCACCTCTTGCACCTCTAGCTCTCCAGCTTAGACCTGATGTTCAACAAGTACCTATGAGAGACACAAAGTAAGGAGTAGGGGCAGCACAACATAGGGGCCACAAAGGCAGGCACAAAGGCTGCCAGGCCTGTAGCTTTTAGAAATAGCTTCTTCTGCCAGCCATATAAATCACCAGCATGCCCCCCAAGATGGAGTACAAACATGATGTCAAGTAATGAGAAAGCAAGAGAGAGAGAAGAAACAGGGAAAGAATGAGATCTTATTCTCTCTGATCACTTTTATAGAATCTGTCTTTATAAACTCTCAGGGACTTTAGCCAAGACTAAAGTATATTCCCAAATCTGGTCCTGCCCCGTGAATGTACATGACTGACAGTCTTTTTTCAATCATCCTCTTGTTTCTGCATATTCCTTTTCCATTTCTCATTTAAGTTCTTTCCATTTACCATCTAAATAAGTCTCACAGGCAGTTTTCTACGTGCAGAAGATAGGGTTTCTTGAAAAGATCAGTAGACATCAGAGCTCTCTCAGTTGAACCATATTTTAGGGAGTCTTTGTTTTCAAGGCTGTCTCTCCTCAACCAACATCACTTCTCATCATTTAAGTTGAAAGTTTCTCTGCTCCAAGAGCGTTCATGTTTAGTAATTAACGTTCTGTAAACAAACACTCAAAAGCACTGGAGGTGTTCTCAGATTAAAGTGACTAACTATGGGAGGAAGGTACATGGAAAGTTAAAGTGGAAATCACCACCCTGCCCATTCCCAATCTTCTGGACAGAGCTCAAAGGGACGTGTGGTTGGCGAGGAGGTGTGGGAAAGTACTTGATTCTAGGGAAAAGGCAACAGTGTCAGTAACTGAGAAGTGTGAATTCTGGTGAGCCAAGAATTATCTAGAAAAATCTTCAGTGATGTAGATATCCAGGCACTTCCATTATGAGATTCTGATTTAGGAGGCCTGAGGCTGGGCCCAGAAATCTGCCTTTAGGAAGTATTTCTAGGTGACTCTGATTACACTCCTAGAATAGTGCTTCCCAACATTAATACCTAAGAACCCCCCAGAGAGCTTGCTAAAGAACAAATTCCAAGCAAATCCAATTCCACAGATCGGGAGATGTAAGTACTTGCATTTCTAACAAAATCCACAGACCACAGTTTTTAGAATAGCACTGATACAGCACTCTAGTTCTCAAACTTAACTATACAATGGAATCACCTAGAAAATTAAAAAAAAAAAAAAAGTCTGATGCCTGGATACCACCCCCATAGAAATTCTTATTAAATGGGTCTGTAACTTGGGCATGAGGATTTTAAAAAAATTTCCCAAGTGATTTTAATATGAAGCACACGATGTCTTTCCCTTAGCAAGTATTTTTCAGTACCTGCTGTTTTGGTCAGACCAGGTATCTGCTCTAACAAACAACCCCAAATCTCAGTGGCCCAACACAATGAAAATTTATCTTTTGCTCACATAAAGTCCAGTGGGGACATCCCTGTTGGGAGAGCTCTCCTGGAAGCTCTCATCCAAGCCATGACTCGGAGACCCAGGTGTTTTCTGAATTGTAGCTCTACCAGCTTGTGTTTCTGGGGTCATTCTGGCACCATCTGGCTGACATATAGGAGGAGGAGAGAATGCGAAAGGCAGTTCAAATCCTTAACCGGGTCAGTCATTCCATCACTAGGGAGGGTGCAGTAGCTCACGGATGCCTGTGAGCACTAAGTCTCTGGCTGTTGGTTGTGTACCAGGCACAGTAATAGAAATGGGAAGAGGTACAGGGAAGAATATAAGTCATGATGCTGAAATTTAGGGTTTTTTTTTTTTTTTTTACAGTAGTGAGCCTCTTTGACCAATGCAGCAGGACTGAATAAATCTCACGTCCGTTCTGCTTCTGAAGCAGAGAGGTTATCACATTTACCTCCATTTGACCCAAAAAGAATCAGTGTGGAAAATCCATTTACACAGAATAACTCAGCGCAGTAGCATATGGTAGCTGATACATAATGCTATTAAATCTACTTTTCCTTTTTGGCATTTGATTATACAGTCTTGAGCTATAGCCTTGATTTCCATATCAGTAAAACAGAAAAAAATAGTTTTTATCTTTCAGGGTTATTTTGAGAATTCAAAGAAACATGCTAAATATATTATTCAGGAGGCCTCTGATAAGTACATATTATTTTGAGAATTCAAAGAAACATACTAAGTATATTATTCAGGAGGCCTCTGACAAGTACATATTAGTCTTATGTATTATATTCTTATATGATTACTGATGAATTCTTACAACCGTCTTGTGAATTTCCTCTAATAAGACGTCAAGTCCTTGAGAATACAGACCATAACTCACTATTTTTCCATATGGCCAAGTGTACCCAGCAAGTGAAAGACACAGAAATGTTCCTTGATAAGTATTTGTTGAAGTTAAGTTCACAAGGGGTGAGTCTGGGAGCCTGGGGCTGGCAGCTGTCTCAAAAGTTTCCTATGAGAATTATTGTTCCTAACATTGGCACTCCTAGGAGGAAAAACTCTATAAACATCCCCAAGGAACTAATGTGATAGAGTGGAACTATTGCAAAATAAGAACAGTTAAATTTCACGAAAAAGCCTGCACTTAATCATCTTCAAAATAGTCTAGGATTCAAACTCCCTCATTGGTTCTAGTCAGTCCTTCCCTCCCAGCATTGAACAATCCTCGCCAAAAAGGTATCCCCAAACTGTAGATTCAATCATCATAACAGCCTGTTTTATAGGTAGGGATCTACTGCTCTGAGAGAATAAGTATTTGACCAGGTTTAGGCATCTGAAAGTGGCAGATTCCATTCAACTCCAGTTGTCCTGCATCCACAATCATATGTACCTCAGACTGGGATTAAATCCACCCACCAAGAATAAGTACTAACCAGCGAAAGTGTGCCAGGATAAAAACGAACACCTGCCTGAAATGACAATTAAAACACTAAGACATTTTTATATATAAGGAAACACAAATACATTGTGACATGGAATGCAAATTTTCCATAATAGGGGACTACAGAGAATTTTTAAATTTCGGTGGGGCTGCTTCAGATTATGCCACTAGGCCCCTGGGGGGCCACTCGTGTTCACATCTCAGGAAACATGTAAGAAGCACTGCCCTTCTCTGCATCAATAAAGGGCCACTGAAATACCAAATAGAGCCCGTTATTTGAGCCCATTACTGGAAATCTGTCTGCAAAACTCCATTCAGATGCTATAATGATTTAGGCAGGTCAAGCTTCCCAGAAATGAAGAAAAGTGCTGAAAATAAATAGTGGACAATAAATCTCTTAGTGGTGCAAAGGGGAAAAATAAAACAAATTACGTTTTATCTGGCAAAAATATCCTGGTCAGGTTTTCAAGCTTTTTTTTTTTTAATATATAATCCTTATTTTTCCTTTCCGTAGAAAACAGTTAGTGCGAAGTTGCAGAAAATTTAGATTACAGTTTGTAACACGGTGTCCCAGTTGAGTTTAATCCAGGATGCAGACTAGCCATATGCAGAGAACAGTAGGCCAGTGACCTCTCTGAGAACTAATTTATAAAAATTAGTAAACTACATGGGCTATTCATGGTATCAAGATATCTGTTACCCCTCCTCTGTGAGAACCCTGGAGAAAATATCCACGGAAGGAGCAATAAAAAAGAGCAAATAAGTTTCTTTTCTAACTGAAGTATAGTCCAACATCCAATGCAGAGTTCTAGTAAAGTTGGGTTGTGAAATATAGCTTTGCCTAACAGCCAGTCAGGGTCTCTACCACCCCCTGAGCTTAATCCCAGTTTGCAATCTGACCACTCTTTGGCTGGCTCCATGGTACTGGAGATGGAAGAAAAAAAAAGCATATGCATAAAAGGATATACACAAGGAAAGAAAATAAAGCCTAGAGGCTCTCATACATGAAGGTATCTTTTAATAAAGAATAACACTACCCACTCTTAAGTAACCTTACACATGTCCTAAAAAGAGATGAATACAACGGCAGTTCTTCTTTGTAGATGGTGGCAGGATGTAGAAAAGAGGTGAGATAAAGTAGTATGGAAAGGAGCCTCACAAAAGAGAGGAATTTGGTTTGGGGTTCTAAGAAGAGAGATGGGAATGATGAGGATAATAGGGGTATTTGTTTGGAGGTACTAGCATCCCTGTTCCCACTTTGGCCTTCATCTTCATTTTGATCTCAGAGAAAGGAGTTGGGCAAGAAATCAGAGTGGTGTTCACTGAAAACAGTCATTCAAAAAGATACATGCACTCTTATGTTCATTGCAGCGCTATTCACAATAGCAAAGACATGGAAACAATCTAAATGTCCATCAACAGATGAACGGATTAAGAAGATGTGGTACATATATACCATGGAATATTACTCAGCCATAAAAAAGAATGAAATAATGCCATTTGTAGCAACATGGATGCAACCAGAGACTACCATACTAAGTGAAATAAGTCAGAATGAGAAAGACAAATACCATATCATTTCACTTCCAGTGGAATCTAAAATATGGCACAAACCAACCTATGTACAAAACAGAAACAGATTAACAGACACATAGAACGGACTTGGTTGCCAAGGGGGAAGAGGGAGGGAGTGAGGTAGATGGGGACTTTGTGGTTAGTGGATGCAAACAATTACATTTGGAGTAGATAAGCAATGGGGTCCTGCCGTATAGCACAGGAAACTATGTCTAATCGCTTGTGATAGAACATGATAAAAGATACTATGAGAAAAAGAATGCATATATGTTTTTCATATATATATATATGTATATGTATGAGTGGGTCACTATGCTGTACAGCATAAAGTGGCACAACATTCTAAATCAACTATACTTAATTTTTTTAAAAAAATTTTTCAAGCATGTGTGAACTGAGATCCCACATCAAACTGCTGCAAACAAACAAAAAGTATAGGAGATTCTGGGAGTTCCCATCCTGGCTCAGCAGTTAACAAACCCGACTAGGATCCATGAATGAGGACGCGGTTTCGAATCCTGTCCTCCCTTGGTGGGTTAAGGATCCGGTGTTGTCAGGAGGTATGGTGGAGGTCACAGACGTGACTCAGATCCCGCATTGCTGTGGCTGTGGCTGTGGCTGGCAGCTATAGCTCTGATTCAACCCCTCGCCTGGGAACCTCCCTATACCACAGGTGTGGCCCTAAAAAAAGACCGAAAAAAAAAGGTATATGAGATTCTGAACACAGCCAAGACACTTTGGGATCTGGGACCATGAGATAACACAAAATTACGGCTAGGCAAAAGGAACATCCTTTCCCTGACCTCCACTCTCAAACTGTCAAAGGCCACAGCTCAGCTTTGAAATATTTAGGTTCCAGAACAGTGGCAGAGGGTGGCTGTGCCTGGAGGAGCACAGATGCCAACACAACAGTGAGGCCCTTTGGCAAGGAGGCTGCAATGGAGAACTAATGGACTGGCTCCTGAACCCAAATGAAAAACCTTAGGAGGTTAGGAAAAACCATTGAGGGGGCTTTTGAGAATGGGTGACAATAATGAGCATGTGTGTTTTAATTTGTAGTCTACGAAGTATCTTCCCATATTTCATTTGTTTTTTACAGTAATCCTAATAGGTATGAAAAGCATTAGGAGTATCTTCATTTTGCAGATGAGAAGAGTGAGTCTCAGAGTTGCAAGCAACCTGACCAAGGTCATTCATCTGGTAAGTATCAAGGTTAGGAACTCAAAAACAAGAAGGCTGGCTCTAAACTCTGTGCTTTTCCACTGGAACATATTGCCAATTTGGAATTGTGACCATTCAGTCAACCAGTCCTTCGAATAAAAAAAGTCTTCTGAGAAAGATGATTTAACATCAGGGAGCTACGAGGATTTTCAGCCTGGGGTATACAGGGAAGTTGTAAAAGCTCTGATGCAATCCCTGGCCTGGGGAATTTTCATATGCCACAGGTGCAGCCACAGTAAAAAGGGAAAATAAATAAATAAATAAATAAATAAATATCATAGCCTAGGAAATTAAGAGATTTGCTACCCACCATCATATTAAGGATTAGTGTTCAAAATATATAAAGAAATTCTACAAAGCAATATAATAAAAGAAACAAACAAGTAAACCTGGTGGGAGGCAAAGGATATGGAATTCACAGAAAAGAAAAAGCAACAGACATTAAATATAAGATATTACGTTCAATCTCACTATTAATCAGAAAAATATAAAACAACAAGAGAGATCTTTTGGATGCACAACAATGTTGAAGACATAAATCCAGCTGTCAGCAAGACAGTGAGAAATAAGACCACACGCATTGACAGTGAAGGTATATACTGGTACAAAAAGTCTCTATGGTTACAAGTCCCTACCAGTTTGGAAATCCCAAGCAAAGTGGAAGATACATATATATCCAATGGCCAAAAGCTTCCCTTGTAGATATCAACTGTAAAGCAGTGGTTCTCAAAGTCTGGCCCCTACACCAGCATCAATATGTCCTGGGATCTTGGTAAAACTTCAGATTCTTGGACTCACCTATGGCTCTTGAATCAAGAACTGGAGGGGTAGGGCCCAGCTGGGTTGTATAAGCGCTCCAGCTGATTGTAATGCGCACTAATGTGTGAGAGCCACTATGCCAGACAAACCCCATACATGTGCTTCAGAAGACATGCAAGAGGGATCACTGAAGCACCCACACACCCACAAAGAAAGTTAGGAACCGCCCAATGGTCCTCTGAGGGGAATGGATACATAAACTCTGGTTTATTCTTTTCATGGACTGCTTAACAGCTATTAAGATGAATGAACTAGTTATAGCTATCTATATGCATATAACTCAAAAACAAAGCTGAATGAAAAAAATCAGGTGACAAAAAAATAATATGATGATTTCATGTAAATTTTTAAAACTCAAAGAAAAGATGGATATGTCTTTTTTGCCTTTCGCCATTCACTGTAAGACATTAAAAGGCATAAGGAAACATCATTCCAGCATCAGGAGAATGGTTATTTCTGGAAGGGAGATGGGAGAGTGAGACAGCAATTAATGGGGTGAGAAGAAGTTCAGCAATACCTAAAATGCTTCTATTTCTTATGAAAATTCTTAAGAGACTATGGCAACAGGATAACATCATTTAAAAGTAGGTGAAGGGTTAATATTTATCTTTTATACTTTTTGTACTTTTGAATTTTTTTTAATTTTTACAAATATTTTAAAGAAATAATAGCCAGGGTGGGAGGAGAGTGGGGCTGTGATGTAGGTGAGTGTTTTCTGAGATACTTCCAGTAATGTGGGGTTTTTTGTTTTTTGTTTTGTTTTGTTTTGTTTTTATGGCTGCACCCACAGCATAAAAACTTCCCGGGCTAGGGGTCTAATCAGAGCTACAGCTGCCTGCCCACACCACAGCTCACGGCAATGCTGGATCCTTAACCCACTAAGTGGGGCCAGGGATCAAGCCGGCATCCTCATGGATACGAGTCGGGTTTGTACCTGCTGAGCCACAAAAGGAATCCCCACCAGTAACATTTTTAATGCATCCCATAGATTTTAAATGTCAACAGAGAAGAGTCTCCGAAATCCCTAAGATCTAAAAAAATTATCTCAAACCCCAATTTCACAATCTGTGGAAATTCTAAAGTAAAAGAAATAAATACACAAACACATTTTCTTCTGTTTTCATTTCTTTCTCTTTTTGTTTCCCCATAAAAAAATCTATTCTACATGTAAATTTAAATATATATCTAAAAATTCAAATTAGGTTTCTTCTAAGTGGCCTATTCCAGGAAGTTTAAATGGAAAATCTGGGGACTTGAAAATAACAGATACAATAAAAAGTGGTAATAATTAAAATAAGCAGAATAATTTAAAACTCAATTTGTGGAGTGGCAGGACTTTTACCTCACAAGCAGAATTCTAATTGTTTCTTGCTTTAAGGACACTCAGCAGCAATAAAGAACTCCACATACTGCCACTTGTAGGAAACCGACAATGCAATGAATGGCTTCCCAATTGGAAGCTCCACTCAAAATTCCAAGTCAACAAGCCCCACCACAAAGAATTTCAGGTTTATTTTTATTAAATGGGCTTTATTGAGGTATCACCTGAATATAAAAAAATTCAATTTTATGTGTGAAATTTGATGTTTTGACCAATGTACATGGCCATATAACTACCACAAAAAAGAATATAACATTTCCATTATCTAAAAATGTCCTTCATATTGCCCTGCAGTCAAATTTTTTGTTCAGTCACTGGATGCTGGTAATTACTGATCTACTTTTTGTCACTAGAGATTTGCCTTTTCAAAAATTTTCCACAAATGGAATTATAAGGTGTGTACTTTATGTATTCCTCTTCGTTTACTTAGCATAATGCTTTTGAAATTCATTGATGTTGTTACCTGTAACAGCGGTTTAATTTTTTTTATTTCTGAGGAGTATTCTACTATCTGGATACACAGCTTAAACATAATTTAAAGTGCTTTAGTCTTAAATATTAACAGATCAGCCAAAGTTTAAGAAAAGCCTTCCACATAAAGAAAGGAAACTATAGTGCATGAAATAGGCGGGGAGGACAGAACATAGAGAAAGCAACTCAGAGAACAGAAAAAACAAAAAGACTTCAAAGATTTTTTTAATGCAAAGTAACACAAAGTTCCTATTATAGCTCACCAGTAAGGAACCTAACTAGTATCCATGAGGATGTGGGTTCGATCACTGGCCTCACTCAGTGGGTTAAGGATCCAGCATCAGCATCGCTGTGAGCTGTGGTATAAGTCACAGATGTAGCCTGGATCCCGCATTGTTGTGGCTGTGGTGCAGGCTGGCCACTATAGTTCTGATTCAATTGCCAGGCTGGGAATTTCCATATGCCACAGGTGCAGCCCTAAAAAGTGAAAAAAAAAAAAAAAGGATCATCCAGAGAGGTCCAGAATCCAATTAATATGAATTCCAAAAGGAGAGGATGGATAAAACAAGAAAAAAAAAAAGGAAAGAAAATTATCACAGGAAAATTATAAGAAAATACTGTGGAACTGAGGGACACAAATGAATAGATCTGAAAAAGACCCAGTTGAATGCCCAGCACAATGAATGAAAAATACTACATCAATATTCATCACTGTGACAATTTAAAATACTGAGGAGAAAAAAAAGGAGAGAGAATAATACCTGAGAAGCTTCCAGAGGAAAAAGAATCAGATTTAATACAAAAGGTCAAGAATAAAAAGGATATCAGACTTCTCATCAGCAATTATGCTTTCAAAATTCAGAGGGAAAGGGAAGTCATTAATCAAACATTCTATAACCAATCGCTATCAGCCAAATATAGACTAGAATGAATAGCTGCAAGGAAGAAGAAAATTAACCTAACAGGTTCTCTTTTTCCGGTAAGCCCATTAAGGAATGTACCCCAGCAATGAAACAAAGGGGGAAACAGAGAATCCGAGAAAGAGAAAGTAAAAATCCGTCACAGAAGAATCAAAACCATCTCAGGATGAAGCCATATGTTATACACAAAGAGTTCAGATTGGAGAAAGAAGCCAGAGGACATTGGAAGGGAAGATCCTACAAAAAAGGGAAATTTGATAGAATGATTGATATGATGAACATTTGAAAATAATTAAAATTTGTGGCTAGCAAATTATACAAGTTAAAAATTGACTCATTTAGAAACTCCAGGAAAAACAAAATGTTTTATAAGAAAAAGATGAAATTCTAATACACTATTTAGCTTAGCAATAAACAATATTTACAAATCATGATGATGCAATTAGCAACTGTAATTTAACTAAAAACAGAGATGTTACCGCATTGGGGGTACCCAAATAAAATGTCATCTATCATCAGGAAGTCAATAAATATTGTGCAAAAATAGATAAATCAAGACATCAAACTACATAAATTCAGCCTTCTAGTGCCTTCTAGATGTCCAGCCTCCAAACTCTCTCTTTTCTGATCCATTTTACACAAAGCTAGAGGAACTTTTCTTAATCACTACTTTGATTTTATTGCACTCTCTCTGAAATATCTACACTGGCTCCACTGTGTCTAGTGAACAAAGCTCAGACTCTGTGACAGTTAATTTCATGTTTCACAGGGAACACAGGGCCTGATAGACTTAGGTGAGTCTATCAGGGTGTTTCCAGAAGAGATTAGAATTTGAATCAGTAGACTGAGTAAAGCATATTGCCCTCCCCAACGTGGGTGAGCACCATCTGATCTCATGGGACTGATTAGAACAAAAAGGCAGAGAAAATTCTCTCTGGCTGCTGAACTAGGGCATCTGTCTTCTCCAACCCTTGGACTGGGATATACGCCATGGGCCCTTCTGATTCTCTGGTCCTTTGGGCTCATACCACTAACTTTCCTGGGTCTCCAGCTTGCAAACAGCAGATCATGAGACTTCTTAGCCTTCATAACCACGTGAGCCAATTCCTTATAAATCTGGAAAACTCTAATACAAGCCCTTTAGTCCTTTTACAAACACAGAAGTTATCTTCCCCCAAAATGCTTTGTGCTTTCCTTATGTCATACATGCACCAAAAAATGCCCCCACTCCTCCAAATTCACTTAACAAAATCCTACTCCAGTATAGTTAAGGCACCGTAAGCTCTCCCTACCCAATGTCCCTCCTCACCAAGTCTCTTCCTTTATCTGTCCTGCTCAGTACCACTGACTACATACCAGCTTTCCTGTCCTTTCCTGCCCCTTCCTGCTCTAATACCGTGTCTCTAATAACAGCTGTGCCTAGCTCCGGCCATAGGTCTCCTCCCTTTTTGGTTTTAACTCTCCCTGCGTTCTCTTAACTCCACTTTCTCCCTCTGCTTTCAGCCCCAGGGTGACAGAGGCTGCCCACTGTTACTATAGCCTTTTCCTTTCATTCTTCCTTAACCCTATTTGCATCTCTGGAAGTAGACTTATCCTTAAATTCAAGAGTATGTGAACTAGAAAGCAGCTATCAAAATGCTAAAAAGAAGGAAAGAAAGCCAGATGAGCCAGGTGGAGTGAATTCTGTGGTCCACCAGCACTCCAACCCGTATACCATTCATTTCATTGCTTTATATCATAATGTATGTCTGCCTTATCCACAGAAAAAAATTTTTTTTATTAAGAGGACTACATTTGATCCATCTTTGTTATCTGGGTGCCCAGTGTGTAATAGATATTCAATAAATGACTGAAATGTAAATGAATCATAAAGTGCCTATGCAATGCACTCTGCAAAGATCTGGTCATTAGCAGTTCCTGCATAGTAGAGGATTTTCACATGAACTCTCTGTTCTTAGATGTCACTCTGATTAGGATTACTGAGGGGGACAGAGTCCTAACAACAGTGAACAAAGAGGGGAAATAAAGGATTCTGAAGAAGAGAGCACTCTGAACCAGAGATGTGTGAACTCAGAAGTATTTCAAGATTGGCATTATGTCCTGAACTAGTTTTCAAAGGAATCGGACTTGGCCAAACCCAAAGAAAATTTTGCCAAGCACTTTTCCCCTTAATTTTTAAACCCATGTGTATTTTAAAGGAAATTCAATCCATATGCTCCTGATTCATTTACACTTAACTCATCAAAATGTTGTTTTGTAAGAGTTATTTGATGTCCCAGTCTTTTGAGCTTTTGTGAAGAAATGCCTTCTCCCCTTAGAAATAGAAACCTTCTTTCGGCAAGTCACACACAAAAAATTGATTCCTAAAAGGTTCGAAGTCTCTTCCAACCTCATGGCCCCAAGGTTCCAAGGGTTTTTGCTGGGCCTGACATGGCTTCCAACTCAGTAGGGGTGTAAGGGTTTCTGTGGAAGAGCCACAAAGTTGTACAAGGATGGAAGTCTGATGAGCAAAAACGGCAAGACAAAAACTAATTATAAACTCAAAAATGGGAGAGGACCGAGTCAAGGTTGAGGAAGAGGTGAGAGGAAGCTGCAAATCAAATACCCAAAACAGAAAGACAAAGAGAGTAAATAGATCAGTTCTCTGTGTACAGAAGTTCAAAGATGAGGCAGGATGAGAGGAGACTGTGCAAATAAATGTCATAGAGCACATCTATCAGAGCTTTCAGAATCCTGTTTTAGAAAATCAAATGCCTCGGCCATTTGGGAAGCAATTACGAGAATGTGTTACTAATTACTTAGATGCGCCTGTTTACTTGAGCAATAGTTGTTCCTATGGGCCCTGCCAGCTTGCCTGCCTCACTTCTATCGCCAAAGCTGGCGCTTCTAATGCTTACTACAATAGGTCCTTCATTTTTCTTTTCTCACAACTACTGTGGAATTTATACGTATGCATTTGAAAAACACTATGCTCCATGGTGTCAATGGCAAATGGATATTTGGAAACACAGATGACCAGAAATTGGAGCAGGTCACTGGGGGTGTTTATTGCGATTTTCTTGCAACCTATGACACTATTGCCAGTGAAATAAATATCTTAGGTCACAATACATATCCTAGATCACAAGTTCTGCCTTTGTAGAACTGCCTACCTATCACAGAAATGATAAACTCAAGAAAGCAAGAGGGAGTTCTCTGATGGTGCAGTGGGTTACGAATCCAGCTTTGCCACTGCTGTGGCCTGGGTCACTACTGTAGAGCGGGTTTGATCCCTGGCCTGGTAATTTCCACATGCCACAGTGTAGCAAAAAAAGAAAAAAAACAGAAAGAAAAGAAATGAAAAGAAGAGAAAAGAAAAGAAAAAGCACTCTGCAAGGACAAGGAGAAATAAGAATTCACCAGTGAGGCGTTCCTGTTGTGCTGCAGCAGAAAGGAATCCATGACTAGTACCCATGAGGATGAGGGTTCCAACCCTGGCCTTGCTCAGTGGGTTGGCCATCTGGCATTGCCGTGAGCTGTGGTGTAGGTCACATCGCACACCAGCAGGCGAGCTCTGCTCTTCTCGGTCCCAGCCATCAGAGCAACCACAATTTCCAACATTGCCAGTCACTTTATAAGAAAGAAAATGGAGCTCTAAGGGTCTCAAAGCTGCAATTCAAATGCTGTAGCCCAGAAGTAACATGTCTCTTCCACTCACACCTCATTGACCAGAATGAGTCACATGGGCAAACCCAAGGGAAGTAAGAATTACAATCATACCATGTGCCCAGAAGATAGAATCCTGAAAATATTTGGCAAGCATCAAAATGTCTATCGCATTCCCAAAGCCTACATATGAACAACAAACTCTGTACACTTTCAACCTAAGAAATGAAATGTTAACCAGAAAGGTGTATTTAGCTATGGTTTCCCATAACCTTGATAAAGTCAGAGAACAGGGAATAAGCCAGGCCAAATGTCATTCCTCAGCGTCTGGTTCTGTGTACCTTAAGTTTTATATTATGACCCAACTGGAATGTTGGAATTGCACAAAATTCCAGATACCTGCCCGTGATCTGTCTTTAAAATGCAATATATTATACTACAAGGTTTAAATATAGGCCCAGTTTTAGAGGCAAACAAATTTGAATCCTGATTCTTTCCAATCCTTGCCCTTGTTTTCTGGAGACAATGTTTAAGAAAACAAAACATTTGTTGTGCTACCACAACTCATTAAAAGAATGCTGTTGATTTCCTCTTTTATTTCTAAAATCATTCTCTTCTGGAAACTTCAAGCAGTAGAAATAACTTCCTTGATTTTTATGTCTTCAAATGTCTACGGTGCTTTATAGTTTGCAAAACAGGCACTTTTCACATCAGTGATCTCATTTCATCAGCCTTTCATCCAGGCATTATCTTCATTATAGTTCTCCAGCTGAAGAGCTTGAAGCCCAAAACGGTTAAAAAAAAAAAAACTAGCCTAAGGCCACAGCTGAAAAGGAGGTTGGACAGGGTTCAACCCCACTCATCTGATCCCACAGTCTGTGTTCCTTCCTGTGACACTTCCCAAATCTTTGTCACAATTATCTTTAACTGCTGGTAAAAGCAGTCAGGGCCCATCCTCTCTTTTGTGCAGGAATATCAGAGACAAAGGGTCCCTTATTCCAAAATGACTCTGACCTATGTAGCTCCCACAGAAGAAGGTTTCAAGGGAAGATTGCAAAATTAACGTCGTAAGAACTTCCCTAGTCAGAAGAGTTTTCATCAGCAGACAATAAATAAATCAATCAATAAACCCGGAACGGGAATATTCACAAGCTCCTACTGTGAAACTCACATTTAATATTAATTTGTGTTGATAACAGCTGATGTTCATGGAGGACTCCTATTGAAAAAGTTCAAGGACTAAGAACTAACCATGTATTATGATTACCTTTTACCCTCGGAACAACCCCACAATGCAGATATGGTCATTATTCCTCTTTCGCACACGAGACTGAGCATTGGAGATCAATTACCAATATCACACACAATGGACAAGTGGCTGAACTGGGACTTGAACCCAGGATGTTTTGAGCTTGAGAGCTTGTCTTCTTGTGATTTCATGACCACAGCAAGACTGGTACATAGAGATCACTATTATCACTTTATGGATGTGAGAACAATAGCACAAAGAGGTTCTGTAACGCTATCAAAAGCTGCAGAGCCAACTGGCAAAGTGAAAATGAACTCAGATTCGTTCCATATCAAAGGCCAGTTACACCGGGTGCTGAAGAAGCAAGGGTCTCTGTGCCTTTTAACTTATGGGCCAGCACAGCAAAAAGAAAACCACAGAGACAAATACCAGAGGATGCAGGACAGGCCAGACTGCACTTTCACTCAGGTTCTCAGTCCTCTGTGCCATGCATGCTGTTAATCTTTGGGGGCTTATGAAAGAGGGAATTCCTGGTGGTTCCTGAATACCTTTGAGGCACTTTCCGTTACAGACTCACACAACACTGCTCCACTGAGTAAGGCTCCAAGTGTTTGCAGCTGTCCTGGAGCACTGTTTCTTTAGGTTTGTTTGAAGCAATTCATCTTCCGACACTCCTTTGGACATCCGCAGATACTTTCCTTCTCAAGGGTCACCAGAAAGCTAATATCTCCATCCTCAAAGACACTGTGCATCCCATATTTCTAGGATGAAGTGTGTTGCATTTAAAGGAATGTTCTCCCTACAGCTGTCACTCTTTGTGCCCCTTGTTTTACACTGGATGAAGTAAATGAAGCTGGTAAGCCACTGCTTTGGAACATTTACAGTACTCATCTTTCTTAATAACTGATGAACTGTTGAACAGGAGTGTTGAAACATTTTTCCGATTTAAAAATAATATCTACTGTGTTACAGTGCTGCCCAAATGTCCCTCCTGGAAATGAACATAATCTAAGAGATCATGCTTTTATAATAACGTGCAATTGCAGAAACACAGCAAATGAAATAGCTGTCCCATCAGGCTGAAGTGACAGCAAAAAGTACAGCCTTATCTCACTATCGAAAGAATTTGACAAAGAGGAACAGTAGAAAAACAAGTCTGCTGCTTAATTTACATTTAATTTACATCTTTGAGGAAAGAAAGGAAGGAAGGAAGCAGGACCAAAGGTTGGCTCAAAAAGGATAAAAATTCACAACCATTAAAGCTAAAATGCTACTTCCAGAATTAAAGCAATGAATGTAGGTACTTCTTGCACAAATCACATAGCCTACCAAGCTGTGGTTAAAACGATAAAAGAAATAATAATAATAATAATGCAGCTAACAATTATTTAGGGCCTAATTTCTCATCACTCAAAGATTTGGCCCTTCTAAATACCTCATCTTAAAAAAACAAACACTAGGAACAATAGCAGCCCAAATAGCCCCCAATGACTCCCTGATTCTTCCTCCAGCTTCTTAGGAAGGGTCTCTGTTGCTTTCACTCTAGACCAAGAGAAGGAAGAAGTGTGTTGGTCTTCTGCTCTTCCCTCTCCCCACCCCTGGGCCACCGACCTGGTGGTGGTTACCCCACCAGCTGTGGATCTATACCTGAAGGATTAGAGAAATAAATCAGAGTCATTCTTTGCTCAGGCTTTAAATTCAAGGCTACCGACAAGAGCAGCCATTCCAGTTGCAAGAATATTTAAACATCTGTCGCCTGGAAAAAATGTACAACCTAAAAGTTGAGAATTATGTTTTATTCAGTGGTCTTTCTGAGGACTTAAGCCTGAAAGACAGCCTTTCAGATAGCTCTGAGGGACTGCTCCAAAGAGGTGAGGGAGGAGCCAGGATTCACAGATTTTGCAACAAAAACCAGGTAGTCAGAACATTAAAAGATGACTATTAATTAAAGAAAACCAGACATCTCAAGTTAATGAATTTCGCACTTTTCTTTGTATAGGAAGATACAAAAGTCTGGCTCACTGAAATCACTCCTTTGAGGTACAGCTAGTGCTGCTTTTCTCCAACCTGAATCCCCTCTGGGTTCTCAGCTGGGGGCAGCTGCAGGGGCTGCTGGCTTGATGGCTGCAACATCCCTTACTTACTTACTTACGTGAAAGGCAACTGCTTCCTGCCACTCCTTTACCTTGGAATCTAGGCACTGCTGTTCTGACTTATCCAAGTGCCCCCATTCCTGCTGCTCAAACCACTCATTCTCCTTCAGAATCCCTGGGCCTTCTCTCTATCCAGTAACTGAAAGTTTAATGCCTCCATCTGGGCAAGAAAGTGGATGGCCCCAGGATCCACCACAGTCTGCACTCAGCATCCAATGTTCTAAGGAAGGGTTCTGAGAAAGTCCATTAATTCCTGAATCCTGGGGTTAACAAAACCAACAGTTTTCTTACTAGAGAACATCTTGGGGTTTTGAACATTCTAATGGGAATTATAAATCTTCAGGAGAGATACAAAATACATAGGATTTCCCCAAATTATTTGAAAACAAAATCTTTTCCCCATAAATACAAGACATTCACTGAGTCATTCATTCAACGAATATTTATTGAGGGTCTATTGTATGTATGCTCTTCAGCACTGTGGATACAAAAGTGACAAAATATGTTAAGATTCGCATATTTTATTGTCCTTCATGTCCTTACCCTCCAGCAGGAAAGCTAGATGATAAACAGAACACAACTGCTATGATGGAAAACTAAAGCAGGGTAAGACAGTACTTATAACACAACAGGTTGTAACCATTCAGTTGGTGATGAAATTAATTTGAATGGATGTAGCCAGCATAATTTTTAATGAAATAATTAGGATGGAATAGGGTGAGATGGAACAGAATGGAATGAAACCAGAGGTATTGGAAAGCATCTCCAATAATAAATATAGGTACTGTTTATAAATCTTTTGCTATAATTTTCTATATACATCATATGAGGTGTTGATACAAAATATACTTCTTACTTTGGGTGATAGGTGAGTGAGTTTGAAAGACACTGGGATAAGAGGGCATTGAGTGGCAGATGGGTCTTATTGCAGATATGGTAGCCACGGAAAGCCCTTCATAGAAGATGCCATTTGAGTAGAGACCTGAGTGAAAAGGGAGAGCAGAGGGTTTCAGACTGAGCTAATGGTACATGCAAAGGCACTGTAGTAGAAGTATGTTTATAGATCTGAGAATCTATAAGAAGCCCAAGAAGCTAAGTTGAGTGAGCAAGCAGAAGAGCGGGGAGAAATGGATGACAGAGGAAACCAGGAACCAGAAACATGAAGGCCTTTGAGGGCGTGGGAAGAGCTTTAAATTCCACTGTGGAGAGTGACATGATCTGATCAGAGTTATAAATGAAATTACCCAGGTCCCCTGGAGGGTTGATCTAGACGGACAAGTGTAAAAACTACAGTTACAAGACCAAAGTACTGGAGGTGCTGGTCACCATGAACATTCCTTAAAACCTGATTCAGGAGTCTTTGCCAAGGTGAGTCCCATAGCACTTGGACATGTGACAAAGGAGGAGTTGTAGGACAAGGAGGAGAACTCGGAGTGGGCACCCTGTGCAGTGAACAGAAGCGTCTCCACACACCCCCACAGCCCAGGCAGAACTCAGGAAACTAGTGCTGGAAAGCTCCTGAGGCTTCCAACCACATGGGTGACTCATTAAAACTTCCCAACCCACCCTCCCATCAACATAAAGGGAGAAATTTTCCATGTGCTCACCTTCTGAGCATCTTCCAATCCTATCAAACCAGGCTGTGGTCCTCTGTTTAACCTTAATTCCTTCCAGGTAAAAATGTTGGTGAAAGTGGGAGTGTAGAGAAATGCCCAGATAATGGAACACAGGACAGATGACACTGAGACTACTAAGGGTCCGACCTCAGTCCGCACGCAGGGATTTCTCTACCTGGAGCTGGGCTAGAGACCCTTCAGAAAACCCATCAGAACCTCTGTGGGCAATATGACAATCGCAGACATAACTGAAGTGGACCCAGTGCTCAGGTCCTAAATAGGATACTGCTTACTCCACAGGTGACTTGTACAGACTTAGGTTCTACCTCATATATGTAAAAATACAGTATCTAACATTGCTGTGTAGGAAAACCTAAATTTAGAATCACTTCAAAACTGCCTCCGATTCCAGGAAGATGGCCAAAGAGAATAAGAGATAAAGAGAGCTAGATAAAGAGACTTTGGAGGACAAGAAGTTAAACCCAGAAGAAAAAGAATGTGCCTAACTTGACAAAATACATCAACCCATTTCCATTTGCTTTTCTAAAAGTGAAGTGCATAGCAGCTCAATGAGGCATTTGAATCTGCAAAAACTAAGTGAATATTCATGAAGTTTATTTTCCTGAAAGACCTGTGTTTTCAATGTACAAGGCAAGCAGTCCAACAGAATCATTTAAAAATCAGCTTTGAAAATCTGGGTTCCCTTTCAAGGGCTCAGTCAAGTGGGGACTTGTACTTCTGAGATACTGGGGAAAGCCCTGGCAAATGGAGGCTGCTAGGAAAGTGAAGCTAACATCTGCTGTTCCCTAAAAAAAAGCAGTTACTGTAGGGCAAGTAATTTAGCTGTAAGATGCAGGTACGCGCTGTACACTGAGTGCTACCACCTTCCTGCTAGGTACCATCTAAACTGCCCGTGCCTGAACGTTGCTGCCAGGTTAAAATGCCCATCGGGAAATGTGGCAGAGAGAAGCTGGATGTCTTGTTAGAGAACATGTTCAGAGAAGTAGGTAGCATCAAGCTTAATGCAAGCAGAAAGAGGGAAGAGAGAAAAGGATGGTGCTAAGGTGAAACGAGCTTTAAAACAGCAAAAAGAGTCACAGCCAAGAATGGAAGTAGTGGGTGAGTCCATTCACTAGACCTACACAGAGAACCAAAGTTGCTCCAGTCTGAATACAAATGTTATGGAATCCTACAATGACACAGAGTAGCATTCATTGCATGAGCCTCTGCCATCACTGCTGCTGAGGAGTTGCCTTTATGAAGCCCCTGAGCATGGATCCCAGAGCAGAAGCCCAGGGCAAAGCAAGGAAGGAGATACAGGGGAGGTTCCAAAGGTAGGAGAGGAAAATCTCGGGCAAGGATGGCTATTTCCAATAATAATTATCCTGGGGATGAAGTGGGGGAGGAAGGGTAAGAGGAATGGGGGTGGGGGGTGGCTTAAACAAAACTGTGAAGATGAACATCTCTGGCACTTTTCTCCTTATTAGCATCCTGGGCTCTCACTTTATATCCAGCGTCTGCCAAGGCTTAGCTGGAAGGAAGTTTGGAGACAAATAACCCCAGGACCTGCAACTGCTCAGCTGAGTGACTTTGAACATGATATTCAAATCTTCGAGGTCTCTTCTGAACAATGTATGTAGTAGTTGTGCTTTATATTTCAAAGGGTTAATGAGGATGAGGATGATAATACTGGTGAGGAATTCAGCATAGCAGTGGCACACACTAAGTCCTCAATGAATATTGATTTGCAGCTATTATCAAGACAATTATTAACTGATAGCTAAAATGCAGACTGACAAAGACCTATAGAATCATCTCTACCCCAGCATCAAGAGAAAATGCCCTTTGATAAGTTTTAGGGGCAGGAAATTTCCCTGTTGCCCTCTCAAAGCTTAACACATAAACACATGTGTTCAAATAAAGAACAAGCATGTACTGTTTGTATGTTTGGGCCAAGGCACTGTGTTAGGCATCAGAGAAAAAAAAAAGATACGTAGCAAATTTATATCTGGGAAAAAAACTAAACAGTATTTTGGAATTTAGGACTTAAACTTTAATACAGCACACTTTTTTTGGCCTATTTCCTTATTTTTGAAGTGATGTCTTAAAATTCTATCTCTCCATTCTTCTAGAAGAATAACACATCTCTTTAAATATTTGGTACAAAATGACGACTTCCTTCCTATACAGATAAGTAATAATATTTTGGATGCACTTTATGTTGACTTGGAATACAAGCATGAATTCCACATGGAGTCTCTACTTTTGGTTTTTATGAAATAAGTATAGGGGACTGCAAGAGTTGGAAAATGAATTCTGGAAAATTAGATGCTTTAGAGCCAAGGCTGAAAAACAGATTTAATAAAGAATCAATCTTCAGAAGGTGTGTTCATGAGCTTTGAAATATATTGTATTGTTAGCTGTATGACATTATCCTCATCTATGTCCTGATTCTCTTACCCAACTCTACATGTGTTTTTGTCATTGGTTTATCATTACTTATTTAAGCGTGTAGGGCTTGTTGCCATAGAGCCAAAGGATCTTTCTAGAAAAGCCCTTATCAATGGAAGTGAAAAGATTAACCATGTCACCTGACCTCTCACCCAAAGTTTGGACCTAACCAGATGTTTAAGGTCCAGATGAAACAGGGAAGAATTAAAAGAATGCACTAAGACTTTCAGAATTATATTTAACACTGTCAAAATCTTTCCAATATTTGTAAAAGACTGCTGAAATTAATCAAGGCTAATAAGCCTTTTACTTGGGGAGGAAAAGAATATTTCTTTTGGCTTCTATCTTCCCATTCACTGGATTTGAAAATTTTAATGTTACGGAGAAAGAAACAGGAGGCAAAGATCCATATTAAATTAGTCAATTCTGCCTTATCACACTTATGAAATTAAAGTATACTGGGAAAAATTACCTGAATTATTTTAAAGATTTTCTGTGGACTATGATGACTAATACTGTCACACTTCCATTATCACACATCGAAGGCATTTTTCAGAAATAAATGATAATAAAAGTTAAGGTCATTAACTTTTAATTTTGAATGAACGGATAAATATAGCCAGTATTTTCATCATAAATACTCACATTTCTCATTTAAATACCTTATCAGTTCTTACATTATAAACATCAGTTTTTCAAAGTCTTAAGTTGGGAAATGCCAGTGATTCCAATTTACTTATATTGAAAAAAAGAAAGAGTGAGGATTCTGTATTTTAAAATGTAGTTTCATTCCTTTTCAACATCTTACATGCAAGGCCAATGTCTTAACAGGTGGAAATTTTGAAAAGTCTGCTTTAAAGAATACTTGTTTAAATAAACATAATTACTAATAAGTAACTGAGTATTGATAACCAAAATATAAAACTTTTTTTAAAAAAAGAACTTATTCTTCCAAATGTAATAATTCTTCAAAACAAACAGATCAGAAATAAATACACTTGTCAATAGTAGTTTATCTGTGTTTATATTTTATAAAGCACTTTCTTGACTAACCTCTTATTTAAATCTTATGGTAGTCTGCAGCGGCTTGCACAGTGGTACCTGTCCTGCACTAAAAGAGCCGCCAGGGCACATTCCCCACTGTAGTCACAAACTGCCTGTCCAGGAAAAGCACAAACTCTGCAGCTCTTTCCAGTGGTTCTGTAGAGGCTCACACTAGAGACTCTGCACAAAAAAGAGCTAAGAGAGGTGCATGCTCCCTGCCAGAGCAATGGACTGCTCAGCTGGACAAAAGCACAAGCTACACACCCCATGCCAGTGGCATTTGTTCCAAGCCAAGGGAGTTGTGGGAGGCCCATTAGTCCACATTCTGATCCATAGCAGCTACAGAAAGCACTCCTACCAGCAGTCAGACAGGGGAAGGACCACCAGCATTGCACGTCCTACAGCTACAGAGAGAGTCTTTCGCAACAGCTAGGTAGCAGTCCCCTGTCCTTGGGGCTACAGAGAGAGATCCCTAGAGTGGCCAAGCAAGGGGAGTGACTGCATAATGGTGGCGCCTGCCCCCACAGCTACAGAGAGCAGTCCCTAGAGTCTTCCTGGCAAAGTGAAGGGCTGCAGGAGCAACAAGTTACACTGCAATCTATGGGGAAATAGTCCTGAGAGTCACCTGGTAGCAGGAGAGTTCACAGGAGCCACTTAGGCCCCTGAATGCTACAAAAGCAATCCTAGGAACTGTGAATCACTGCCACCTGCTTCACAGACCCCATCCCTAGCAGCCATCCAGCTCCAGGAGAGGTAATGTGATACCACTACTCTCAACACATGCTCTAGGTACACATGAATAACTATCACCCCTGAGAACTCCAGGCCTGGGCACCTGCTGCTGCATCTACATACCTGCTGCTAGGCAGACAATAATCAAAAAAGTAGACATTATGAGATGACAAAGAAGTAGCTTTCAGACAAAGGAACAAGACAAAAATACGCAAAAGTCACTAAATGATGAAGATATGGGCAATCTACGTGAAAAATAATTCAGAGTGATGACAGTAAAAATGATCCAAGATCTTGGAAAAAGAATGGAGTCACGGATCAAGAACTTAAAAGAATGTTTAACAAAGAGCTAGAGGATTTAAAGAGCAAGATGAATAGCACAATATCTGAAATGAAAAATACTCGAGAAAGAACCAATAGCAGGTTAACAGAGGCAGAAGAACAAATAAGTGTGGTGGAAGGCAGAGTGGTGGAAAACACTGCCACAAAAAGGAATAAAGAAAAAAGAATGAAAAGAACCAAGGAGAGCCTAACAGACCACTGGGACAACATTAAATATACTAACATTTGTATCATAGGGGTTTCAGAAGGAGAAAAGAGAGAGAAAGGGCCAGTGAAAATATTTGAAGAGATTATAACTGAAAACATTCCAAATATGAGAAAGGAAATACTCAAGCTGAGGAAGCACAGAGAATTCATTAAAAATGAAACCAAAAGGAACCCTCCTACACTGTTGGTAGGAATATAAATTGGTACAACCACTATGGAAAACAGTAATGGAGGTACCTTAGAAAACTGTATATAGAACTACCATATGACCCAGCAATCCCACTCTTGGGCGTATATCCAGACAAAACTTTCCTTGAAAAAGACACATGCACCTGCATGCTCATTGCAGCACTATTCACAATACCCAAGACATGGAAAAAAACCTAAATGTCCATTGACAGATGAATGGATTAAGAAGATGTGGTATATACACACAATGGAATACTACTTAGCCATAAAAAAGAACAAAATAATGCCATTTGCAGCAACATGGATGGAACTAGAGACTCTCATATTATAAGTGAAGTAAGTCAGAAAGAGAAAGAAAAATAACATATGATATCACTTATATATGGAATCTAATATACAGCACAAATGAACCTTTCCACAGAAAAGAAAATCATGACCATGGAGAAGAGACTTGTGGTTGCCAAGGGGGACGGGGAGGGAGTGGGATGGACTGGGAATTTGGGGTTAATAGATGCAAACTATTGCCTGGAATGGATATGTGATGATATCTATATCTAGTCAGTTATGATGGAGCATGATAATATGAGAAAAAAGAATGTATGCATGTATGCGTGACTGGATCACCTTGCTGTACAGTAGAAAACTGACAGAACACTGTAAACCAGCTATAATGGAAAAAATAAAAACCATTATAAAAAAAATTAAACCCAAGGAGAAACACAGCGAGACACATACTAATCAAACTGACAATAATTAAATACAAAGAAAAAAATATTAAAGGCCACAATGGAAAAGCAACAAATCACATACAATGGAACCCAATAAGGATACAGATGATTTTTCACCAACAACTGTACAAGCCAAAGGGAGTGGCAAGATATATTTGAGGTGATGAAGAAGAGAAAGCTAGACCAAGACTACTATTCCCAGCAAAGTTCTCATTCAGATTTGATAGAGAGATCAAAAGATCTCAGACAAGCAAAAGCTAGGAGAATTCAGCACCTCCAAACCAGCTCTACATCAACTACTAAAGAAAATTCTCTAAGCAGAAAAGGAAAAGCCACAATTAGAAACAAGAAAAGGCTCACTGGTAAAGTTAAAGATAATATAAAAGTATGAAATTGCCCATTGACAAATACTATATCAAAACTAGCAAGCATAAGAAGAGGAGAGGACAAATGCAGAACATTGAGAATACATTTGAAATTAAGAGACCAGCAAACAGAAATAATTCTGTACATGTATAGGTGGGTATGTCAAAATATAATGGGAACCACAAATCAAATAACTATAATGGACACACACATAAAAAAGAAAAAGTAAGGAGTTCCCATTGTGGCTCAGTGATAATGAACCTGACTAGTATCCATGAGCACTTGGGTTTGATCCCTGGCCCCACTCAGTGGGGTAAGGATCTAGCATTGCCATGAGCTGTGGTGTACGTCACATATACAGCTCGGATCTGGCATTGCTCTGGATGTGGCATAGGTTGGCAGCTGTAGCTCTGACTAGACCCCTAGCCTGGGAACCTACATATGCCATAGGAGCAGCCCTCAAAAGCAAAAAAGAAAAAGAAAGCCAAACATGACACTAAAGATAGTCACCAAATCTTAAGACAAGACAGCAAAAGAGGAAGGGAAGAAAAAAGACCCAAGATAACAATTCAAAGAAATTAAGAAAATGACAATAATTACATACTTATCCATAATTACATTGAATGTAAATGGATTAAATGTTCCAATAAAGGATAGACTGGCTGAATGGATACAAAAACAAGACCAATACATATGTGGTTTATAAGAGACCCACTTCAGAGCTAAAGGCACATACAGACAAAGTGAGGGGATGGATGAAAATATTACATCCAAATGGAAATTATAGAAAATCTGGAGTAGCAATACTCATATCAGACAAAACAGATTTTAAAATAAAGAGGGTCACAAGAGACAAAGAAGGACATTACATAATGATTGAAGGATCAACCCAAGAAGATATAACAATTGTAAATGTATATGCACCCAACACAGGAGAACCACAATATATAAGGCAACTGCTAACAGCTATAGAAAGAGAAACTGACAGCAACACAGTAACCGTGGAGCACTTTAACACCCCACCTACAGCAATGGACAGACCATCCAGACAGAAAATCAACAAGGAAACACATGCCTTAAAAGATACACTAGACCAAATAGACTTAACTGACAGCTATAGAACTTTTCACCCCAAAGAATCAGGATATACATTCTTCTGAAGTGCACATGGAGCATTCTCCAGAACAGATCACATCTTGGGCCACAGATCAAGCCTTGGTTAATTTTAAAAAATTGAGATTATTTCAAGCATTTTCTCTGACCACAATGCTATAAGACTAGAAACCAACTACAAAAAAAAAAAAAAAAAAAAAAAAAAAAAAAAAAAAAAAAAAAAAAAAAAAAGAAAAAGAAAAAAGATACCAAATATTAAGGTCTACTTATAATATGTTAGTAAGCAGTTTAATTTACTTCCCCTGGCTTTTGTCAGGAAAATAACTTCCTAGGTAAATGCAACTCCATAGTCCTTTCCCAATAATTCTCAGTTTTCTAAGTCACACAACTAACTACCGTATCCCAATTACCAAAACCTGAGATTTTTGCTATTTTACATTCTCTTGCCTTTTCAACAAAAATATTTTAGGCCAGTCTCTTGATTATGAATAAATTTTATATTAAAGACCTCTGAGGGGTGACTATGATGTTTTCCTTTGGAAACATCTTTGAACAGTTAATAATTGTCTACACTTCACCATAACAGTAGCAGAATTCAACAATTATTCTAAGTCTAGAGATATACATAGGGTACTTCTTTTGTGGTTTGATAGTGGCATCTAGATATATTCTTGACAGACTAATAGAAATGGTAAGAAAGTTGAAATTTAGCCACAGGAAAGTTACTGTCGATGACTTTATAGGTATCAATAAAGATTTCATTCACATACAGGGTATTATTCCTCTTTTATAAAATAAAGGTAACTGGACAATTAATTACTTGGAAACAACCTCTGAGAACTATTTTCCTGGTACTATCTGGGCAGCTGAGTGAGAATCTCTTTGGATTTACTTCCCTCTTTTCTGTTCATTACTGCGGTTAATCAAATCCCAGAACTTTCTCCCACCTCAGATACAACTGGCTGAGAAAATTGATAGGCATAAGGTTTTCTATGATTTCTCAGGCTGTCAGCATTTGGTAAAAGCAGGATGCAGAAGACAAAAGAAATCATGAATGAGAGCTACTTTCAGGCCTATCAGTCTTGGGCAAGGATCAGCTAAAGAATTTCTACAGTGTTAAAGACAAGAATGCATAGTTACTGAAGGTCAAGTGCTTGTTCCAACAAGCTGCCCCTTTGGTGATGCTCTCTCTGCCTCACATTCTAGAGACATGTCTTTCAGCCTCTTGGCTGCCTCTAAGAAGAAGGCCTCTGAGGGTAAGAAAGCTGGGTTGGTGTGGTCTTGTTGTGAGAGCTGCATCTGGGCTGTCTATCTCCTGATTGTGATAAAAGTGAAAATATTTGTAGGTCCACAATAGAAAAATAAATGCCAAACCAAGCCAGATAAGCCTCATTAATTTTATCATTATAATTAAAACTCCTACACAAGGCAGTTCCACATTCTCGTTGCTAAGTTGAAGAATTCCCTATGTAATATTCATTGTTTAAAGCATTCACCAAAGATCCAAAAGACATTTCCCTGTATTTGATGCTTTAAGCTTCAATCCTAGATAAAACATCCACACGCACACACAGAAAAATCTATGGGTATTCTATGTACTTTCTGTTTATTTTTTGTAAACCTAAAACTGCTCTAAAAATTAAAGTCTGTTAAATTTTTTAAAATTTGCTATTAGGTTGGTATAGTACCTATGAATATGCTAAACTATACCTTGAAATTATATCTAATATGAATTACTTAACTTTATCTGGATAAACATGCCGCTCTTGAATCAAAATTTTCCAGGAAAAATAATTTGCGGCCATTTAAATAGAGTAGGTCTTTATTGAATTGACAAGTTCTATAGAAAAACATGCATGGAAACAAAAGGGTAAGGAAAATTCTAATTTATTTCATTCCCAGACACATGGAAAAAGGTAGGATGAGAATATTTATACGCTATTAAACCGAGAAGCCTTTCAGAAAACAAAGAGATCAGATACATGATACAATTCCTTTAAGGCTTCTAGATATTTGGCCAAAAAAAATCACTTAGTGAGTGGTGACCTGGAAAAGTCTGGAGTACCAATAGAAAGCATACATAAATAATAGTAGCAGGAAGCTGGGAGACAATTAACCCTGGAGATACTTTGAGATATGAGCTGAAAAAAAAATAAATAATATAGTACTTATTTTTTCCTTTACCTACCGAATGTTTACTAAGCATCTGTTGTTTAGGGCTGTGGTTCTCAAACTTGGCTGCACATGGAATCACATGGGGAGTTTTAAAGCCTGATGGCCATCTCACATCCCATACCAATGAACTCAGAGTGCCTGGGACCCCAGAGGGCTCTGCATAGCGAAGCAGTCATTTCGGTAGCCTCATTGCCAGACAGAGGCAGACAAAGCAGAAATTTCACAAAGAAGAGTAACAAAATGATTACAGGCCTGGGGGGATGGAGTTATGGGGAAAGATGAAAAGAAGTAAATATGTAAAATCTACCTAAGTGACGATTAAAGGCGGGTCATGATAACAATCCACTAAGACCTAAAGGGTGCAAACATCAAGGAAAGAAGTAAATTACTGTGGGTAATGCAGAGGGTGTTAGCTGAAAGTTACAGGATGCTATTATGAAAGAAAATGAAGGCACAGCATCGGGTAATCCTTGTTGACTGAGTGAGCTACTGGGCCATGGAGCCGGCTTCCAAAGGAGGGGTGGCAGCCACATCACTTGAGTTCCCATAAAACAAGTTTGGACGAAGACTTAGGAAATAGATTATTAAGAGCGGTTCTGTATGACCTGGACAGTGGCAGGCAGGGGAGGCAACTGAAGGGAGGAGAGAGAATAACTCAAAGCTTTTTCAACTCTAACACCAAAATGGAGAAGAATCTTTCTCTTTAGATGTCATTACAAATGAGGTTGATCCAGTAGCTCTTATTAATGTGTTCATTATATACTCAGAAATCACATTCTGAGCCACACTTTTTATATGTTTTATGTGATACTTTGTCAGCCTTTCCATTTATTTTATTTTAATACAAACATAGTCATTACAGTATGAAAAGCTGCCTCAAAGACATTTAAGCATAGACATTTCTGCTATAGTTTTATGACGTTCCTAAACTGGGACATCTTGTTCCCTGAAACCAAGGACAGAACACTTTGCTTTTTATGTAGTGCTCCTAAATGTTACAAAATTGAGGATGATAACCATAGCTAATATTTCTGGAGCATTTTCTATGTGCCAGACACTGTGTTACAATAATTTCTACTCATCATTTAATCTAAATGAATGACCACAACTCTCTGGGTAGGCACTGATGTTTTCCCATTACTGACATGAAGAAAACAATTTTTGAGGTGGTTAGGCAATATACTCAAGGTGACACAGCTAGTGATGTTGCCATGATAAATGAAAACCCAATCCTACTTGGCCCCAGAGTCCACTTCCTCTCTCTCTTATTTTTATGAAGTGTTTTTAAATAACACAAAACTGGAAACCAAAGAAAAATTGCTATCTTACATATATCCCTCATAAAATTTAAGAGAATAATAATACCTACTTTATAGGGTTATTGTAATGAGTAAATATTTTCCTAAAATAACTAGCACAGCCTGGCAGATAGTAGGTTCTTAAGAAAAGATAGTTTAAGTGAAATGAAACAAAACCTAAAGCCCACAAATCACCTATTTTGACACCGATTTCTTCTTACAGCTTTTATATAAATCTAGCCATCATTCTTTTCTCTGCCTCTTATTCCCTAGGTTTGCATTGTTCTCATACAACCAGGAGGAAAACAAACCGATGCACCAGTTTCCAGTAGGCTTTCATGTGGCTTGAGGTTTAAAAGAACAATCACGAACTCATAGAAACTAAGTAGATTTGTGGTTGCCAGGGGCTAGCAAGAGGGGAGACGGGGAGATGGTAGCCAAAGGTTACAAACTTCCAGTTAAAAGATGAATAAATTCTGGGGATCTACTGTACAGCATGATGGCTGTAGCTGACAATACCGTATTATTACCTGAAATTGTATACTTGAAAGTTGCTAAGAAGTAAATCTTAAATGTTCTTACCACGCACGGAAAATAATAATTATGTGACGTGATGAATGGGTAAGCCAACCTTATTGTGGTAAGCATTTCACAGTATATATCTATATCAAACCATCATGTTGTATATCTTAATGTTAAATGTCAACCATTTCTCAATAAAGCTGAAAAGAAGAATTATTTAGACGGACCATAGGAAAAGACATGGTCCGTCTAAATAATTCATTCATCCTGGAAATATTCACCAAGGCAGGTGACTGCTGGACCTCCTGGAGTTGACAGTCATGCAAAAAAGACACCATAAACAATGAACTAAGAGTTACTAGACAATCAACCATCTATATAATATTATAACATAAGGACCTTGAAGTTACACACAGGGTGGAGTAGGGGAGAGGATGATGACACGGAAGTTCTCTTTAAAGAGATGACTGTTAAGCCCCACCTAAGGGACATGAATAAGCCAAAGGTACACAAAGTCTAGAAGAAAGTTTTCACATAGAGGTCACCAGCAACAACCAAGCTCCTGAGGCAGATAAGAGTTTAAATGTTCTAGAAACTCATAAAATCTGTGAAGCACAGTGAGTGAGGGTGAAGATGGCATGAAATGAAGTCAGAAAGCTAGACTCCAACCATATCCCACAGGAATTCCAGCCCATGGTCAGGAAGTGGACTTCATCTTGAGCATGTTTGAAATCTTACAACCCCAAAGTAAGTAAGGGAGTGATAGGCACTGCTTAATATTTTTAAAAGTTTACTCTAGCATGTGACTGGGATAATAGATTATGTCCTATGCTGCAGGCCAGTGACGGTGGGGGATTTAAAAGAATGGGAAAATATAATAGCTCCTAGATTCATGTGTTGATATCTTTGGTTATTTAATTCATTGTGGGGTTTAGGATTATCTATTGGGTCTCCTCCATACTGAGATCACATAAGGAGTATTGCTTTAGCACGGTAGCAGTGGCTATAAGGAGAGGTGTATAAATAGAAGATAAATTCTAGAGTTAGAACTCAAGGGAGTGGCAGATGGATTGAACATGGGAAGCAAGGAGAAAAGAGGGTGCTGTCCAGGTTTCTAGCTTTATGTTTGGAGGTAGTAGTTACTGAGATAGTGAAAAACAGAAGGGCCAGATTAGCAAGAGATTGGTACTTCATTTTAGGCAGGTTAGTTTTAAAATGTCCTAAGACATCTCAGTGATGATGCCAGTTATCAGCTGGGCAGATGAATATGCATGAAACGGAGGTCTGGACAGCAGATCCCAATGTGGGGGATTGTGTGTACTAAGTATATTTTCTTACTTTTTTTATTCTTGATGCTTTGCCATCTGAGGCCTCACTGACCAGGGAAAGACAGCTCCTCCCAGGGCTAGGTAATTCCTACAGATAGCAAACACCTCCCCTGTGAGCACGCCTCTCCTATACAAACCAAGTATTCCAAAGTTCATACTATCAACTACCTCCTTTATCTGTCTCTCATGCATCAAACCACTATCTGCTGCCCTAATCAACCCAGTCAACTAGGTACCAGGCAACGAGGGACCACCCCACTACAGCCCAAAGCCCACCTAAGCTATTCAAACTATCCAATCCTAAAACTGCTCAACTTGCTTTCGCTGCTTTGTTCCCTCCTTCCTACGAAGACCACAGTAAAGCCCCTGCCCATGCTTTCCCCTTGCTCCTCCTCCTGACTGGCCCTGGTGCTTTTCCAGGTGGTCCGGTGTAATATGACACACCCTCTCTCTTGGAAACTATGAATTAACAAACTATTTTTCAGTGGTCATCATCTCCTGAACTGTTTGTGTCACCATATATGTAATAAAAACAAAATCCTAGCTACATTTTAAAACAGGTTGTTAGCATAGCAACGGCATTTAAAGCTTTTAGAATGGTGGAGATGACTTAAGGGGATGGAGAAGAGGAGACAAGGGGAAGCCCCGCCCCCCAGGGAGTCCAAAAAAAAGTAAACATCCATGTTTTGGGTTTCAGGTTGGGTAGCAACTGAGTAGAAGAATTATTTCCAAGCTTTCTCAGCAACCCACAAGTCATGCCACATAAGCCGCTGTCCGTGTAAGTGTGAGGGTGATCCTGTTCCACAGTGAGTAGTCTGTGTTAAGCCCACAACCCCGCTGAGTTATCTTCCCAGAGAAATAACAGGAAGTTAAAAGCCATCTATCTAGAGGAGTCCATACCCATTAGGCAGAACTTTTGAGATAGCAACCCTCCCAATATGCTGATAAGAAGGAAACACACATCATCTAAACTCCTAGAGTAGCACATGTCTGTGGTCTCTATTGTTGAAGTATCAGGCATCCAAACAAAAGCTGAGTTACATCTCAAAATCAGGCCCCAGACATGCTCAGCTAGAACACAATGTTCTCCCAGGTCTGGTGTGAAATGTGAAAAAGAGGCAGTGTGGTTTCAACACAGCTGAACGGACTTGTTTAAAAGAATTCTCTTTTCACCTGAGATTTGACCCCCTTTTTTTGTATATATGTGTCCCCTCCTTTATAACACGGCTGCAAAACTAAAGAGGGTTCGTTCCTTTTTTAACCAACAAAAAGTAGGCAGTCCTGTAGAAGCCTCTCCTAGTTTTTCACTCATTTATTTTTACTGGACCATGAATTTGAGAATTTGGGGACTATGAATCTAAAAGATGTCAATATCCAACAATATCCAGATATTTGAAAAAAAAAAAATTCACCATTGACAACCATGCAGATTTTCAGTTTTTCATTTTTGTCTTTACTAGAGTCAGCTTCTGTAGGATTTCCCAACCCCAACATGATATGGAGTTTCCATTCTGGCAGGTTGGCCATGACTGAGGAAACACTTATCACAGTGATGGAGAGAATGAGTAGACATGAGCTAAAGCCTATGTTTTCTCTAATACTGACCAGTAAGGACACAGGTTCAACAGTGACTAATGAATAACATGGTAAGGTGGAGACAGTACTTAATTGTTTAAAAGCAGTCACAGGAGTCACGTAGCTGCATGCACTTTGGAACCAAACCAAGCTACTGATGACGTGGCAATGAAATATTTATTTGTTCTTTTAAACACAAAAAAAGCTTAATGCTTAATCAAAGGCCACTCACTGCTTCTGCTTCTAACAGTATGCCTTCAAAACTGTTGTTCTATTTTTAAATTTATTTTTATACAATTTTTAGAGGTTACTTTCCATTTACAGTTATTATAAAATATTAACTATACAACTTTGATCTTACACCCGATAGTAGGTGCCTCCCATCTCCCATCGCTATAATGCCCCTCACCACTGGTAACTACTAGTTAACTCCCTATATCTGTGAGTCTGCTTCTTGTTGTTGTTGTTGTTGTTGTTATATTCCCTAGTTTGTTGTATTTTTTAGATTCCGTATAGAAAATAGCATGGAGGTTTCTCAAAAAAACTAAAAAGACAACTACTGTAGGACCCATCAGTTCCACTCTTGGGCATATATTGAAAAAAACCAAAGACACGAATTCAAAAAGATACATGTACCCCAATATTCACTGCAGCATTATTTACAATTGTCAAGATAAGGAAGTAACCTAATGGTCCATCAAGCGATGTATCGATAAAGAAGATGCATTATACACATAAAGTGGAATATTAGCCATAAAAATAATGGAATTTTGCCATTTGCAGCAACATGGATGAACCTGGAAGGCATCATCACAAATTTTAAAGAGAATCATACAGAAAAGAGAAACTCAACTCAATTTTGCCCCAAAACTCAGTCCTCACTGAATCCTTTAGTTTTGAATCATCTCTCTTCTTTCGATCTTCCTCTCTCTTCCACTGACCCATCTCTTTCATGATTCTTTTCTTTTCTTTTTTTTTAATTTTTTTTGGTAGCCATGGCATGTGGAATTTCCCAGGCCAATGATCAAGCCTGCACCACAGAGTGACTTGGGCCGCTGCAGTGGTGACAATGCTGGATTCTTAACCTGCTTCAGCACCAGGGAACTCCTCTTACACAATCTCAAGTGCCACACTGGGGAGACCCTGAAAGAAAGGTGTCACAGTTGGTTTGCATGCCTTCCCAGAAAGGAACTGAAGCTCTGGTTAGTGGAATGTGGATCTGCTAAAGTGGAATGTGGATCTCCTTGTTTGAGAGTGTCACACTCATTGAGGAAGAGGTGGAGGAGTAATGAAGGTACAGAATTCAAATTAAAACCAAAATCTCCATCAGGCACATCTAAATTTAGAAGTCCAAATAACCAGAGTACCAGCGGATGAAATCAAACCAGAGTAATTGCTATCTCTTTGGGCAAACTACTGGGAGTCCATAGGATTTATTATGACCGATTAAGGGTGTGGTAGCCTGGGAGAACAGGAGCTATATACCTTTGCTACACAGACGTGGAACAGAACAGAACAAAACACCTCATCTTTAGTGCTCTTATCCCCCACCGCTGCAGCCCAAACAGCTTGCGCATGCACTGAAGCATGCACCTGCACATCCAAAAGTCTTCAATCCTCGTCTCAGATTTAGAAGTTGCTTTATAAAGGGAGGGTTAGGAACTTCCTGGGTGATAAAGCAGGAACTAATTATGATAACACTTAGAAAAATATAAACATTTATGCAATTTTAGTTTCCCAAGAGATAAAAGTTATTATTCCTGGTTAACAGTGACAAAATAAGTTTTACACAAGTAATTAAGAAATCCAGACTGATCTTACAAGAGTTGTCAGGCACTCGGGGTTTCCATTGTGGCACAGTGGAAACGAATCTGACTAGTATCCGTGAGGACACAGGTTTGATCCCTGGCCTCACTCAGTGGGTTAGGGATCCAGAGTTGCAGTGAGCTGTGGTATAGGTCACAGACGCGGCTTGGATCTGGCATTGCTGTGGCTGTGGTGTAGGCCAGCAGCTACAGCTCCAATTGGACCCCTAGCCTGGGAAGCTCCATATGCTGCTGGTACAGCCCTAAAGAGAAACAAACACACATACATACACATACACACACACACAAGAGCTGTCAGGCACTGAAACAAGTTTCAATGACAAATCATTTTGAGATTGTTCCTACTATGTAGAATCTTTGAAAATGAGACCCATCCCACCCATTTATCAATTTAAATCAACCTACAGCAATCTACACTAGCTAGATCATTTTAGAATTGTGCTGGAGTTATAAGAGATTACTCTGCTCTTGTGTCTTTAGGAAATAAGTGATTCTCTCTTCCCACCTCTGAAAAATGGAAAGGTTCCACCAACGCCCCCTAGGGAAGCATGTATGGTTTCTGCCTCATATCCAGGTTTCCCCAAGTATTTCTGCCACTGATGTCTCAGTCAGTCAAAGGGCTCTGCTGTTGATGAGCACCCACTCCTAGCCCTGGGTCCTCGCTGGCTGACAAGTTACAAATTGGGATCAACAAAAAGGGATTTCTTTATCCCTGAAAAAACCAGAAACCTACGAGCAGAATGGCTGACTCCTGCAGAGACTGGCAAGTGGACAGGAAAATAAATGCCTCCTAATTTAAAAAAAAAAAAAGGTGCATATCCAAAAGATAAACCTCTTATCATCTTAATAATAGTGACATATAAGCACACTCAACAAAGGGTTGAATACCATATGAAGCATTCTGTCAGTGTTATCTAATCAAATCTTCAAAATTCACTTCAGGAAACTGAAGATTCAAATTATAACAATGAGCAGAAGCATTTAAACCTAACATACCTAGATTCAAATCCTAGTTACCCAGGTCCAAGTGGCTTACCTCTGGAAGAATTCCCTTTTTCTCAGTTTTAATTCATTTACCCCTCAATAAGACAATCTTGTTAGCATTCATTCTGCCTCCAAAACCCACCCTAGATGCTCCACTTTTCTCCATCTGAATAGCCACAATACAAGACAAATGGACAGATCTGTTTTATGGGGCCCAAGGCGTATCCAATTTGGAAGACCATATTTAAAGAAAAGGCATACAAAGCTATGAATACAAAATTAGGAGGAAAATAAACATATTAAGAATGAGCAAAGAAATCACACATGAAAAAATTTTTATTAAAAAAATGGCATACTATTTTTACTAATTAACATAGTCACACACCCCTATAATTTTCCTACATGTTTGGGCTGCATACTCTTTGATCACCTCTTCGTATGACAACAACTCTGTAAAATCTGTTTTGGTAGAGACAATAGATAATTCAAACTTTTCTCCAGTAAGTTGAGGACTGTTATTGCGAGCTTAAATTTTATTTCAGCATTACCACATGTTATTGTAGTGCTATGCAACCATTTAAGACTTTTGTCAAATTTAAAAAGACCACTTTCCATTTCCCTTTGTAAATGTGCTATAAAGATTTCAGAGCATTTCAAGGTTTTCTATGTGATAACTAATCTTTAATACTCTTTGCATCAGCAAAACTCACTAAGCAATTTGTTGTTAATGTTCTCAGTGAGAATGGCATAGTATAAGTTTTATGTTATCTTCACCTTGTTGAAACAGCAAGAAATTAAAATCTTTTCCTAATATGTTCTTATTGATTCATTCCTTTTTGTTAATTGGATTATCAAGCAATCAACAAACTCTCAGTTCTACTCAAAATCTATCTCTTCTTAATGCATTAGTGAAATTTGAAAATTTGAGGATCACACAATTCATTTCTGGATGTCAAAGAAATTTCAAGTGAAGTTATTATTTATCTCTATAATTTTGTTTCATATCTCATTAGTTGTTAATTGTGTATTTCTTTGGTTCTCCGGTAAGTGTAAAGATTATCAAAGTAGTGCGCTTTATTTGTGTAATGGAACAATCCCAAAACACCTTTCCAATTTGTAGTTGAAATGACATCTGGCCAACTCAACATCCCCGGACAGGATCCTGAAAATGCCCACAGCCACCCTAGTATCACTCCACCGAGAGAATATGGTGGAAGGAAAGTTAGAGAGGAAAGAAACAACTGTCTCAGTAGTTAGCAGTTAAAATATCTTATTTTTACAAACATCAGAAAGATACATTATGTCCTGAAAGCATTGCACAAGGCTCTTCCCTAGCTGAAAAGGGCTTCTCTAAGCAACTGGCCCTGAAGCTTTAGCTTCATTAGCTTCCAGGTAAATCCACTCCAGGCCCCCACCACCTCTTGGCCAAGCAATGTTAGTAACTGCCTGGCTGGTCTCTGTGCTTTCACTCTATCCTCCTGGAATCTATTTCCATGTGGCAGCCTAGGAAACTTTCAAAAATATAAATGAATTCATGTCACTCTCTTGCTTAAAAACCTTTCAGAGGTTTCCTGTTGCCTATGTGATAAAGGCCAAACTCCTTATCATCAAATACTTGCCCTATGATCTATATTCTGTTTACTTCACAGACTCAACCCAGACCTCCCCCCACCATTACTCACATGTTGTGGTTACCCTGGCCTCTTTCCCACAGTTAACTTCCCCATGACCCCAGTGGAAATTATGCAACAGTGTTTCATAAACTCAGAGCACCATATGCACCTTAACTACTACTACCAACAGATTCAGACATAGGATATATGGGATTAGGATGGCTGAGGAAGAAAATCTGCAGACGTTGATTCTTGCCAAAGCCATTCCTGCTCTTCTTTTTCTTACTCCTATAAACACTGATCTGAATCTCCACAAATGGAACTACTACAAATACAGATCCAAGTCTGACAGCCATAGAGCGAGTTACCATATGTGTGCATATGGTACACATGTATACATACAATATGTATAAGCAAATGGCAAGGGTATTTAGCTATACTAGCTTGCCTACATTACAGATATTTTATCAAATTACAATCTACATTTAGAAACCTAGCTAGTAATTAAAACACAACGTATGGCACAGTGTTGCTTAAATTTAAATGGCAATGAAAGTTTTAAGATCTTAGTCAATGATTTCTAACAATCCTTTTTTTTATCAAAAAGAGTCGATGTTTTTCAACATTATCTAGTAGTAATGTGGCTGCTCTCCCCAGGTCAGAGATGAAAAGACTGAGGAATAAAGAGCTGATTCAGGTCATGTGTAATCAATAGGGCAGCCAAAAAAAAGGTCTTGTTATTCCAGATCTTCAGAGTGTTTGTTCCTTCACCACACTGGATTTATTTCCTGAATATAGCAACATCAAGCATTTTTCAGCAACATAAAACTCAAAAACACACATGAAAATTTGGTGACCATATGAATATAAAGAGAATTGATAAAAAGAAGAGAGAAAAACATCACAGAAGACCACACAGGCGGGAGATCGTTATAACTGTTCTGTTATCTGCCTAAAGATGAAGGCTGTGGGGTGGTATAACTGCTGTCAAGTTTGAAAACATTTATAACTCTGTCGTTTCATATATCATACATGACAGGCTTACCACCTTTCGAATGTGATGTCTACAACATACTGCTTCCCATCATCTGATGATTATTTCTTTAGATGATTCACATTTATAGCACTGGATTTTGCACAAGTTCTGGTTTCTGTCTCAATGTTGAGGCTCAACTCATATTTATATTCAAGGACTTCTGCAGTCTCATCCAAATTTAGGTCCTGCCCAACTCACATTTTACCTACAGACATTTTCTTTATAGATCAAATAGGTTTCATGATGGTCCCATTTATAGGTCATGATTATCCTGGTTTTTTCCTATTGCTTAAAAGTCCGCTGAAACACCCACCTACTAGCTCTCTGTTTATTCAAAGTCCACTTCTCTTTCAAGACAACCCAAAATCCTTTTTCTCTATAGGCTGGCTCCAAACAAATCACTGCACAACGTCATTGCCTAGAAATACTTAGAGCTCCAAAAGTGTGATTGTGTGCTAAGATGTATATATTTCTCACATGCCTAAGACTTTTTATTCCCACAAGACTGTAAATCCCATAAAAACAGAACCTTTTCAAATTCTCTATAATGACTCTTGAACTAAGCATATACTAGGAACCCACGAGATATGAGTGTATTTATCCCCTTAGTAAAGTTACCTTCCATCCCTACACTTCTATTTTCTAATTTTAGACATCATATTATTCCATTGTGGTCTTTGAAGTCAGTCTTCAAGGTTTAGAATCATAGCTCCATCATTCTCTAACTTCGTGACCTTAGACAACTTTCTTTACTTTTACGTACTTCAGTTTTCTCAACTACAAAAAAGAATGATGCTCAGAGTGGTAACGTTACAAATTTAGCAGTAATTAAATAATAGTGTTTAGCATAGCACTTGACACACTGTAGTTTTCAATAAATAGCATCTGTTATTATTAGTATGTTATTATTGTTACTATCTGTTCTCATGAAATCCAGGCTCATGTGTTCACCAATTAAACATCATTCTTTTAATTTATGCAGGATTTATTTGAAAATGTATTCATTTTATGACCTTATTCCTCCTAAAGTCACTTCTTATATGTCCCTATAATATAATATGCCTTCTTCTTGGCAGGATAGCAGTTCTCAAAAGAGTGTGGGACAGAGACCCCCCTGGATGGCCCAGACCCTATCAAGGGATCTGGGAGTTCAAAACTCTTTTAATAATAACCCTGGAAATTTTTGCCTTTTTCATTCTCAGTCTCTCAGTGGAGTCTTCCAGAAGCTACCTGGCAGACTCCAAAAAAGACTGAATGAGAAGATAGGAGAATCCAACAGTCTACTATGACCGGATTTGAAAGAACATTACAAAAATGTAAAACAATGTCATCCTTCTTATTCCTCTCTTGAAAATGTTGTTATATTTCTTGTAAAAAAGACATTGCATATAAGCTAGGATGTAAGATTTTTACTACTTTATATAAATTTGACAAATATTATTTTCTCAGTTTAAAATCCTCATATGGTAAATACTGATGGATACACCCACATAAACAAAAGCTCTTGGGGCTCTCAGTAATTTTCAAGAGGGTTAAAGAGTCCCAAGACCAAAAATCTGGGGAAGCCCCATTTGAAAATTTCCTTGACAATGTCTTTATTTAATCCTTACTCTTTTTTTTTTTTGGCCACATCTGCGGGATGCAGAAGTCCCCAGGCCAGCGGCTGAACCCACGCCACAGCAGCTACTCAAGCCATAGCGGTGACAATGCTGGATAGTTAACAGTTGCACCACAAGGGAGCTCCTCACCCTCATTCTTAAATGATAGTTTTAATAAGTATTCAGTTAAGTGGACAGTTGTTAAGTCATTAACTCTCAGCTCTTTGAAGATACTATCCCATTTTCTTCCAGCTTTTATTATTGTTGTTGAGTAGGAAACTGTTATTGCACTTACTGTTTAGGTTTACTGTTAAAAAAAAAATCTCTGGTTGATTTAAAAAGCTTTTTTTTTTTTTTTTGCCTTTTAAGTTCTACAATTTCACAACAATATGTCTAAGCATGGATTTCTTTTCCTGTATCCTGCATAGGATACATGGTGGTTCTAAACTCCAAGGATTCACGATTTTTAATCAGTTCTGGAAAATTCACATTCACTATCTCTTTAAATAGTACCTCTCTTCTATTCTCTGTCAGACCTTTTCTTTCCAGGCTTCGTTGTAATATGCTGCCTAACGATATTCTGAGTTTCATCTTATTATTATCTCAACAATGTTTTTCCTATTTAGAACTTTTCTTTTTTCACTTTTACTTGTTCTTTCCTAACGTATATTTAATTGGTGAATTTTTTGCATCTTTTACATCTTTAATCATTACACAAAGAGTTGCCACATGTAACAGTCTGTATAATGTCCTATGTGTATATTCTATACCTGAAATGTGCAAACATCTCAAGGTTCTAACTCTAGCATCTCTTAGTGCTAGAACTCTAAGAGTGACTAGCTCCTCATACGTTTAAAAATCTTTGGGAGATTACTGCTTGATCTTAATTGCAGGAGCCCTGTAGACCTTCACTGAGAATCAGGCAAATTTCTCTGCAGAGATTTGCTCCTGTAGATAAACAGGGGATGCAACTAAACTGGGTTCAGTTCAGGCTTCTGACCATCTCAGCTGACCATGGGAGAACCAAACTCCCTCATTACATACCATGATGCCTGGAAATTCACTATCAAAAAATAACATCTAAGGATTCTGAAGACACGTATATTTTTAGTAATCTGTTCCAATACAAATACTTCTGGGAGGGATACTACCTTTGATTTATGAAGTTCCTCCCCAAAAAAGGACCAGCTGGATGACTAATAAGAGCGATGTCCTGCAAGTCTTCTCAAAGCTGTTTTTCAGAGAACATCTCTCACGATAGTGAAAAGATGTTTTATGACTCTACAGAATAAAGATGACAAATTAATTTCACCTCACAGGCTGCTCCAGTCTAGTGATAAGGGCTGTCTGGAGTGCTATATTGAGAAGGCAGATGATGACTTCTTGTGGCCCCGTAGAAATAAATGCCATGAAAACTTGGTAATGTAATAACAGCACTCACTGTTTGTGTTCCAGGCAATATTCTAATTGCTCTGTGCATGTTAATTAAATCCACCTATAATGTGAGAAAAGAATATATATATATATGTATATATATACATATATTTGTCATTTTGCTGCACAGCAGAAATTGACAGAACACTGAACAATTATAATAAAAAATTTCAAAAATTAAATCTACCTAATAATATTATTATCAGGTATTGTTATTTTATATTTAGAGCTGGGAAAATGGACTTTAATAACTTGCCTGAAGTTACATAGCTAGTAAACGATGGAGCTAAGCACTGAACATGGAATGCCAAGTTTCAAGGCTCTCTGCATAATCATTAAGCAATAATACCCTGTAAATTAGAGCAGATAAATGGAGTGAAAGAGCCAAAGCAACTAGCCCCTCCACTGTGTATATATGCTGGTGTAAAACTAGGACTTTTAAATGCTTTATCTTTAGATATCATATGAAATGAATTCTAAGCATCGCTAACACTATCTGGTGCTACTTCTAGTTTAATATCTAATCAGAAATAAAAGGTTCTTCTGCTGACACAAATGTCACTTGGGATAAGAGGCCCCCTTGGCATGACTCTTAATGGATTCGTAAGAATGCCAAAACAGAGGTCAAAATGTAAAGCCCCATTGCTGGTGCTCCCGGCTTTTAACACTTAAACAGTCCTCACACACTCAGTCAAGAACTGTATGACACACTATAATAGTACTGAGCGGCTCTTCTTGGGCAAATGTTTCAGACAGACCCTGTATCTAGATTCTAAGGTTAAAATAGTACCAGACATACAAACGGAATCACTTTTTTGGTATATATGTGAGGCTTTTTTCATATAATTATGTCTATCCCACCAGACTATGAAGTCCCCAAGACCAAGTCTAAGGCGTATTCTCCTCTGAACCCACAGCCTAGCAACATGCCTGACAAGTGGTTCATTTTCAATTACTGGGCATGGAGTGAATGAGTAGTGGGGTATGGATGATGTTCAGTCTGAAACCAGTGGCTAGACTGTAGGAATGCAGAATGTCAGTGTCAGATCCTAAACCTCCTATGGTGTTATCAACTATTGCTGATTCTTAAATCGAAGTAAGGGCAAGGTCAGATATACTGACATATACACACACAATCACAGTCTGACTGACCTGCCTTAATAAAGTTACTAAAGCCATACCTGCAGGCTAAAAGTAAGGGGAAAACTGCAGGAGCAAGATGACACCCACTCCCCCAATAATTTTATTTTTTTATCATTTCAGAAGTATTCTACATTTCCAATTATTTTAAATTGGGAAATGCTATTTTTTTGGCCACACTCACAGCACAAAGTTCCCAGGCCAGGGATCCAACCTGTGCCACAGCAGTGACCCAGTCCTCAACAGTGACAATGCTGAATCTTTAGCAGCTAGGCCACCAAGGAACTCTCTACATTTTCAATTTATATTTAATTTTGAGAAATTTAAAACAACATAATTTCTTGTTTAAAAATGTATAAGTAGGTGGAGAGACAAAGTCATCTTGTTTCAATTTTTCAAAGAGCTTGGGATCATGAAAGTACACACCACACAAATACACACATAAACTTAAAAATGAAGAAATGTACACACATCTCTAGCTTTCCAGAACCACAGAAAGCAACCACGTTTCTCTGATGTTTCACATTATGTCCCCAGGGACACATGTGATATGTTTCCTACACTTAAAGCACTTCTTTTAAAGTTATTATAGGATCTGGAGGAATCAGGCTCCCTGACTTCAAACTATACTACAAAGCTACAGTCATCAAAACTGTATGGTACTGGCACAAAGACAGAAATATAGATCAGTGAAACAGAATGGAAAACCCAGAATTAAACCCATGCACCTACAGTCAACTAATCTATGACAAAGGAGGCAAGAATATACAATGGAGAAAAGACAGTCCCTTCAATAAGTGGTGCTGGGAAAACTGGACAGCTGCATGTGAAAGAATGAAATCAGAATACTTCCTAACATGGAACACAAAAATAAACTCAAAATGGATTAAACACCTAAATATAAGACCAGATACTATAAAACTCTCAGAGGAAAACATAGGCCAAACATTCTCTGGCATAAACCACAGCAATATCTTCTCAGATCCACCTCCTAGAGTAATGACAATAAAAACAAAAATAAACAAATGGGACCTAAGTAAACTTAAAAGTTTCTGCACAGCAAAGGAAACCCTAAACAAAACGAAGACAACCCACAGAATGGGAGAAAATATTTGCAAATGAAGTAACCGACCAGGGATTAATCTCCAAAATTTATAAACACCTTCCACAGCTCAATACTAAAAAAACAACCCCATCAAAAAATGGGCAGAAGATCTAAACAGACAGTTCTTCAAACAAGACATACAGATGGCCAAAAAACACATCTTTTCGATGTTCAACATCACTCGTTATTAGAGAAATGCAAATCAAAACCACTATGAGGTACCAGAATGGCTGTCATCAAAAAGTCTACAAACAATAAATGCTGGAGAGGGTATAGAGAAAAGGGAACCCTCTTACACTGTTGGTGGGAATGTAAATTGGTGCAACCACTGTGGAAAACAGTATGGAGATTCTTCAGAAAACTAAAAATAAAATTACCATTTGATCCAGCAATCCCACTCCTGTGCATCTACCCAGAGCAAACCATGACTTGAAAAGATACATGTACTCCAATGTTTATCGCAGCACAATTTACAATTGCCAAGACAGGAGGAGGAGGGGGAGGGGGAG